>VZQC01007255.1:377906-467170 GCA_009823505.1 Rhizomys pruinosus | reverse complement strand
AAAAAAAAAAAAAAAAAAAAAAAAAAAAAAAAACTGGGTGCCCAAAGTGGATCAATTAGAAGGTGGTGGACTTTTAAATGTGTACTTTAGTGGAGAGATTAGGCTATTAGAGCATGCCCATGAAGGCTCTGGATCTTCTTCTTCTCTTTTATTCTTTGTTTCCTGCCACAAGCAGTTATTCTGTGACAAGTGTTCCTGATACCATGCACTACTTTTATAAAACTTTATCTCACAGATTTCTGTAGAATAACAGAATATTTACTAACACACAGTAAATTAGTTAAGTTTTTAAATATATAAATTGAATGTTCACTCTGTATCTTGTAAAGAATGGAATAAAAAAAGAAACATTTGTAGGGATTATATGCATTTTTTTAAATTTTTTAATTAATTTTATTTATTTCTGTATGTGTATGAATGTACTGTCTACATGCAAGTTTGTGCACCTGTGTCGTGCAATACTGCGGAGGTCAGAAGAGGGTGTCTGATTCCCCTGGAACTGGAGTTCTCCTGGAATTGGAGTTTCAGACGGTTCTCTGCCGCCATGTGGATGCTGGGGATTGAACCCGGGTCCTCTGCAAGAGTGGTCAGTGCTCTTAACCGCTAAACCATCTCTCCAGCCCAAGGGATTATATGCATTTCTTAAAATCTTAACAGGTCATCCATTATAGCCCACAAAATTGCTGATTACCAACATTTGGGTTTAATTTAATCAACAAGACTAACAAGAGAAGTGATTTATAAGTAGCACAAATAAGATTTGCTGATAATTTGGTTTCCTGGACAAAGGAAGTAGTAGTGTGCTTGCTTTAAGGGAAGCTCTAGTCCCATATCTTCAGAAGACCCTCATTGGAGAGTGAATTGTCACTTCCACTTTGAGGTTTCTGTTTCCAAAAGTCTGTTCAAAGAGAGAGATTTCTAACTAAATAGTAAAAAAAAAAATACATACATGAATAAATACTTTGGAGGATGTGCAAAAAGATATAAGTAGGTCCCTTACTGACTACAAAGCATAAAAATTTTAAATGTTAAAGAAAATCATAAAGATTGGGAAGTACTCATAAAGGGGCAGATGTTTATGTTAAAATTATATACACGAAAGAGAAAATAGAATGTCCTCAGCAGTGTGAAAGTCTGATGAAAGAAGCTTTATGATGACAAATGCAAGGACCAATTCAATACGGGGGACAATGAAAAACCCATTACTGCAATAAAAATATTTGAATTCCTATAAGCAGTGGTGGAACATGACTGTTTATTTAACACAATTTATCCTATTTCATAGCTATATTCAAATTTTCCTTCCAGTAATGAAAATTAAAATTATTCCTTGAATGAATTTCCATGTCCATTTCTGTGACCGGCTGCTACAGTGTGCTCAAGAATCATCAGTCTTTTTACCCCTAATTTTGCAATTATAGCACGCATCGCTTCCTTCCATGTTTTCTCCTTGATGTTTTCTTTTCCTACCTTCTTAACTCATTATCTTTGGTAGTTCCACTGTAAGGAGCATACTTTTCTTAAATTATACTAAAAGACAAATGACCTTTTTTTTTCCTGAATGATTGGTGAAAAATAATACTGTTGAAACTAGCCAAAATGGCTCGGACCTAAAGGTGTTTACCTCCATATCTGACTACCTGGGTTCAATCACAAAGTCTCACGAGGTGGAAAATGAGAATCAAATGCTGAAAATTGTCCTCTGACATTCACACATGTGCTGTGCCCATGGACACCCAAACACACAATATTAATTAATTCACTAATTACATAAACCAATTTAAATAAAAAATACTGGAAAAGAAATCTAAAAAATGTTTATTTTTCTTACTTTTGAAAGTTTTTCAGGCATATCTAATGAACTAAAATATTTAAAGTATTCTAATTTTAATTTTTATGTGTATGAGTGTATTCTTGCATATATGTAGGTGCACCCATATCGTGCAATGCCCACAGAGGTTAGGAGAGGGAGCTTCCCCTGGAACTTGATTACAGAGAGTTGTTAGCCACCACACCATGTGGGTGCTAGGAATTGAACCTGTATCCTCTGCAAAAGCAGACAGTGCTCTTAATCACTGAACCATCTCTGCTTCCACAGAATCCTATGATTTTTAGTCCTCAAACATCCAATTGCTAGTCTTCTAAATAGATATGATATTAAATCAACTTTTAATGACTTATTTGTATACACATAGATGAATGCAACTATACCAGAGAATCTTCCTTCTGCAGTAGATAATGTTTAAACAGAAGCCTACACTTGCCAGTGTGTGGAGAATATGAGGATGCACAGTTCTATTTCTTAATAGGACTGTTCAAACTACAGAAACCCATTATTGTGTATGATGAATATACTCCAATAAATAATAAAATGCATCAATTTATATACTCAGTTGTACTTTATACCACGATTGTAGCTCTTCCCTATTTTAAGTTCAAGGAAAATTTTCATGTCTTCCATCTTGTAAAATTCTGATACCCTGACAATTAGACACATTACTTATTTCGGGGAAAATGGATGTTCACATTTGTTATTACCAGTGACTTCAGATGAAAGTAAATACTTGGGCTTCTATAATTATGATTGAAAGCAGGTGGCAACTGAAACCAAGAATCTTGGTAGGAGAATGACACAAAAAGTAAAATCCCGGGCTGGAGAGATGGCCTAGCGGTTAAGAGCGCCGACCGCTCTTGCAGAGGACCTGGGTTCGATCCCCAGCACCCACATGGCGGCTGAGAGCCGTCTGAGACTCCAATTCCAGGAGAGCTCCAGCTCTAGGGGAATCGAGACCCTCTTCTGACCTCCGCGGCATTGCACGACACGGGTGCACAGACATGCATGCAGACAGTACATTGATACACACACAGAAAAAAAAAAAAAGTTAAATCCCAAGTAATTCAAAATTAAAGTTACCACGTACATAACAATAGCTACCACTAACAAGCTGCCATTAAAATTGCAGATTTGTGACCTCAAGTATGATTACTTTTAAATGTTACTGATATAATTTTATTATGTAATGAAATTATCATAAGAGATAGTTAATAAACTTTCTAAATTGCATTTAGTATATAAAAGAGAAACACATATTAAGAACAACTATTGAAGCACATGCAATTAGATATATAGGTATTTAAACATTACTAATTGTTATGGTAGGTTGCTTAGGTATAGACACAGATGTTTTATCTAATTGCATGTGCTTCATTAGTAGGATTGAAAGGTTATGCCTGGACAAGCTGGCAGCCCATGAAAGAAAACAGCAAGAATTGACTAGAGTCCAAGACAACAGCTCCAGAGAAAGTAGACTGTTTTGCTTCTCATCCACCTGTGCCCCTTTTCTAAGCCTAGGGAACAATGTGCGGAAGAGGGGGCGCGGTAGAATGTAAGGGCTGCGATTGTGGTGAATGGTGAAACTACAACAATATAGACTGGACACCCATTTGATCAACTTGATTGAACATACAAGCCCCCCCCTGCTGGATGGTGGGACCCATGAGCTGTGTGGGTTTGGGCACAACTGCTTACAAATTGGTTTTACATGAAGGATGCTTGTACTCACAAATTATCACTTATTGTTTAAAAAAATGAAAACAAAACAAAAAAAAAACAGAAAGATGCAGAAAAGTTACGGCAGAATGCAAGATCTGGGATGGGTAGGGGTGGGGTGGGGGGAAGGGAAGGGGATATATGCCTGAACTGAATTGGAAAATGTTGTATGAAATACACAAAGCATCAATAAAAAAAATAAAATAAATAAAATAAAATAAAAAAGAAAAAAAGAAAAACTATTGACTATGTAACTGAAAATTTCTGAGATGTTTAAGAATTATGAGAACATTTACAATAATTGCTCTCACAGGGCATCAGGTTCACTAAATTGTGGTAGATATCTGCATATACGTGAAAATGTGATTAAAAAGAACAAATTTAAATGCATATAATTTCAAATGAATGGAAGTATGAATTGCAGGAAATTGTAACTTCACTTTCAAGCATCTTTATTGATAAAATGAGCATAAAGTCTTCACAAATCCTCTTCTAAATATGTACTCAAAGAAGCCTACAAATACAACAAATAATATTCACAGCATATTATGTAATCTTAAGTAAAATTGCAAGTTATTCACTAAATTTTAATGGTTTAAAAAATTTTAATGGTTTAAAAAAACAAAGGAAAATAAAATCACAGGTGTGCCCAATGTAACATTTCAACCAGACCCCAAAGGCAGTTCAATGATATCTTGGAGTCCATGTACCGTGGCCTTCAAAGGTAGAAGGCCAGACCACTGAGAAGTTTCAAAAGACAAGGCCAATGAACATATGGGATCTTGAGGACTACTATCCAGGACCATCTCAAACTTGTCATTCCACAATCAGACACAGTGCCCTTGTTCATCCTTGGGCACACCAGCTGTGGAAATCCCATATGTATTTCATATACTCTTTTTATGGGATACAAGTTACAAGCCATAAATAATAATGGCACTTGCATAAGCATATCTCTGTATGCAGAGTACCTGAGCTGTGGAGGCCTGACAACCTTGCACTTAGATTTCAGAAAATTCCTTAGAGGTGCTGTGAACCCAGGCAGGATATGCTGATATATTACAACACATATAATAGAATGGCATTAATAAAAGTAATAAAATAGCACAAACTGAAGAGAATGGAGAAGTTAGAACCACTCATACACTATGAAATGCAAAATAGGGGATTCACTTAGTTGAATGTTACCAGACTCTCTGTTTGGCCCTATCTCAGCCCTCTAAGCCTCATGATCACCACTGAATAAATCCTGATGATGTAAACAGTTTAATGCACAAGATACACATAATTTATTACAGAATATGAGCCATTTTCAAGAATAAGTGTAGACAGTAGCAAAGGGACCATTGTGTTCACTTACATGTTTAGGCAGTATTTATTATGTTTCTTTTTTGTGGGGGGGGGGTTCTTTTTGAGACAGGGTCTCCCTGTAACCCCAGCTGTCCTGGAACTTACTATGTAGACCAGGCTGGCTTTCAACTCATAGAGTTGTACCTGCCTCTGCCTCCCAAGTACTGGGATTAAAGTAGTGCACCACCACACCCAACTATTATATTTCTTAAGGTCTCTGAAACAGTTAGCTTTCTAGGAAGAAGGCTGAGAGGGATTGTGGTTCCTACCCAGGTGTTTCAAAATTCATTTCAAATGTATTCTTTCGTTTGTTTGTTTGTTTTTGTTTTTTCGAGACAGGTTCTCCCTGTAGCCCCAGCTGTCCTGGAACTCACTCTGTAGACCAGGCTGGCCTTGAACTCACAAAGATCCGCCTGCTTCTGCCTCCCAAGTGCTAGGATTAAAGGCGTGCGCCACCACGCCTGGCCCGTTCAACATTATTTTTATTTTTTATTATCTTTATCAAAACTTGGTACTGAAATAGGAAAATGCTTTTATCAATTTTAAATGCATGTAAGCATTTATAATAGAACCTGAAACTAGACATTAAAGTGTTCTTATTTCAAGAAGTTTCTTCACAAAATTTAAGGTAGTTATTAGTACTTCTTAAATGTAAAGAAGAAATCTACTTTTGAATTTTATGTAGTAGATTATTTAAAAATTTTCAACTTTCCTCAAGAAAATAGAAGACAATGCAAATCACGTTGCTGGTATACTGGGTTGGAGTTGAACTGTCCCACAATGGCCACAAATGAACTGCAGGGAAATAGAAGAACAAGCAAGCAAAATTTACTTAGATGTTTAAAACAAAAAAAGGAATCCAGCAGGAGCCTTGAAATGAGTTATCAAATATTATCCAGAATTAAGATAGGGAATTTTTTATATCCTAGTAGCAAAACAATTTTGTCATAACTATATAAATAAGGCATGAGTTTGGGAAATGTTTTACTGGTTAATTTATGCATAGGGAAGTGTGATAGGTCAAGGCTTCCAGTGGAAGAGGACATATTTGAAAAAGCCACTTGTGAGGGGACTGCGACACCAAATTGTTTCTAACATGGAAGAATTAGGTAATTTGCTGATCTCTTACATCTTGATTGGAAAGGCCATTTTGGATTTTAGTTCCTGAGCTTAGGGTCTGTGTAGAGATTAAAACCTTATTTTTCTTGGAAATGACACAGGTTTTGGATAAGACATGCAGAGACTTGGTTGGTCTGTAACCCTGATTAGTGGCCTAAAAACACGGATGTCTTTATTCTAAATTCCTATCAGTTAGATAATTCCTAGTTCTGATTTTATACTTTAAAAAGAACAGAGTATATATGTCATTTTATTTTAATAATTTCTATTAATTTGGCATAGGCAATAGGCATTAAAAGCATAGACAATTAGCTAGCCATGGGGGCACACACCTTTAATCTCAGTACCTGGTGGCAGAAGCACATGAATCTCTGTGAGTTCAGGGCCAGCCTCATCTACATAATGAGTTCTGGGCTAGTTGGGACTACATGGAGATACATATTTGATTTACATCCCCAATTCTGGATATATATCTAAAACAATTATAATTTCTAGTGACAGGTGCTATAGGAATGACTTTATTCATATACTCATAATATATTTAATTTAGTCATACAGGTTTTATGCTAATGAGTCCAAGTTTGAGGTATAGGAGCTCTTCTCCAGAAGAGTAAAAGAAGTCATAAAACTTGGAACTTTCAGCCCCACCCTTTGACTTCTAGGAAGGAGAGAAGTCCTGAATACCGAGGTCAGTCACCAAGAGCCAGAGATTTAGTCAGCCATGCTTATAAGCAACCCACTTGTCCTGTGACCTGTGAAATCTCTCTCTCCAGGCAGTAAAATGTATGATGATAGAGGATAATGGTAGGTCTCAGCACATATATTTCCTTGTCTAAGAGATAAGTGGCTTATATACTTTATTGTTCAATTTCTAAAGACTTCTATCTTTTACTTTAATATTATAAGCAGAAGAACAAATGAAGTACTAGTGACTCTATCTTGATTGGACAAACCTAGTGATATTTTGTCTATATTTTTGTTATTATAGCAATTATTTCTGAACTGACTCATAACAATACCTTATTGTACTAAACTTGAAATGCCATTGATTCCTAAATGCGATATTATTTTAATGAACCAGTAGAAATGAATAGCATTTCCAGTATTATTTTGACATGCCATCACTGTGTGTAGATTTCATAGGTATTAACTGTGGAGAAATTAATACCAGTTAATAAATTATGAATACGTTAATTATGCAAGGAAACTATAAGAAGACTAAAAAGTCATTGTGAATCTTTAGCTAGTATTAAGTTCTTCAGTCCAAATAAATTGCATACATGTAAAGAATCTAAGTTGATAATTATTCTAAAATTAAAACTCTTTGGGATGTTTGGGTTAGTGCTTTTTGAAAAACAAACTGAGGAAAGTGGCATGGGCAGCCCCTCGAGGGAGGGGAGATAGAAGATCAAGGGTGGGTAATGAATGTACGTGGAGGTTAGGGATGGAAGGACAATGTGCAGGACGGAGTGTACGGATGGATAACTAGCTCTTTATAAAGGCATTTTGTAAAAGTCTTATGGAAGCCTATTCTTTCAGAAGTTTCTTAAAAAATAAATATAATAAATTATATACTAATAGATTTTCAATTCAGTTACACTATAATGAGGTAGGCAAAATTCTTCATAGACACCATAGGCTAGCAAAAAGAAAGCTCAACACCAGGAATGACTTATGTCTGATATGGTGAGCCTATAGACTCCCCAAACATTTCAGACTATTGACAATACTCTTTGTTAGCTTTCAGGACTTCAAGGTAAGACCATATTGCTGAATACACAGCATGTATGAATCATGGGCCATGGAGAAATAAAGCTGGTATTGACCTCAATGAATCATTCCCAGGGTGGCAGTCAGCAATTTACTTAGGTGTGAAGCCATTGCGTCACAGTACATAGACCTAGGGAGATATGGCCCATTGGTACAATAGTGGCATGGAATTAATGGGAGTATTAAACCACTTTGTGACTGGATTTAAGGCCCTTTCCACAAGATGGAACCAATACTTGGCAACATTATCAGGGCCAAGAACCTGATAGGTCCTAAGAGTGATTCTATTACTATTATTTTATTACAAAAACACAGAGTTAAGCCCACTCTTGATGATATAATACATATTGAATAGTGTATTTCCCAATACTCACCAGAGAAGCTATTCTTGTAGTGGAAGTAAATTAACATAGAAACACACAACTGATTAATATGCAGATAATATCACATTGTGGAGAATTCAGTCATAAATGATGCATCTGTATAATAGTCCTTCCACCAAAGTTCAGGGAACCTCAAGGAAGGAGGGACAAAAAGATTGTAATAGCTAGCGTTAGTATCTGACTACAAGGAAATACTGTTCTGAACGTCACAGGGAACATAATGAGCTCACAGAATTTACACTTGTGTACCCTCAAACCAGACAAAATACCATGATGGAGCAGAGAGTTGGACTTGAAGTCTCACTACCATCTAAGGAGCTATTGGTAACAGACAGCTGCTAGGAGAGGGAGAGTCAGTTTTCTTTCGTGTCATAGATACTTGTAGTGTGACCATGCTCTAGGTGGAAGAACCCACATCCAAGAGAATATGGGCAGTAAAAATTGTACTCGATGAGCTTAAAAGAAAGAAGACATGGGGTTAAAGTGCTAGTGAGGTAGGGGTGAAGAGGAAGGAGTTGGGGGAGGAGTAAACATCATCAAAATAGATTGTCAGAAATTCTCAATGAATTAATACAAATATTTTTTTAAAAATGATTAAAAACTCTATTCAACATTACAAGTTCCTGGTATTCACTGGCCTTTTAAAAGCTTAACATATATCTCTGTAGCAATGACAAACTGACTGAGCATATCTATTACCTTTTTATGCAATTAGAGTATTCAAATGGCACTGTGGTGTTCCCTTAATCAAATTTTATTGAAGCAAATATGAAAAGGGAATAAAGATTATAGTGAAACATAACTTTTAAAGTCATTGGCATACACGTTTATCATATCACTATTCTGAATCTGAAGGTTTACATCATTATCGTCCAGCTCAGCAATCCCTGAGGTGACAATGTTCCAAGATGAAATTCTTGTTTGAAATTGAGACACAAGGCAATAGCATTCTTAAATAGGTAAAGAAAACCAACACTCACTACTCCTGGAAGCCTGGTTAGTCAAGAGTGTGTAGCACTTCTAGAAAAACAATTATTTGGTTGTCACAAATACAACAAAATAAAGGGAGCGTGAAGCAACCTTTGACATGTTATGCATAGATGACATGTGTTAAAGGAAAAAAAAACAAGTTGTACTGTGCAAATGGTTAGGGTTACTGTAACTGGGAATACTGTGATATGCAGCAGCACTATTTCAGTAAGGGGGTGGTAATCAAATTCAACTCTGAATATTAGACCAAGGGAGTATTTGCAGCCAAGAAACAAATTTCAGGAGTTGGTAGATGCAAAAATCCTGAAAGGTCCTCAATTATTACCGATACTATAAATAACTGGATCAAAAACTGAGTTGGGAATGGTGGTTACGTCATCCCTAAACTTATGCAGAACTGAAAAATTGAAAGGAGGATTCAGTACCCCATTATTGCAGTTGGACTGACAAAATCCTCACAGTAGCCTATAAATTTTGGTACAGGAGAGATTCAGCATTCTAAATTGTTGTCATTGTTCTTCAATGGCCTGTTATGCAGAGCATTGACTCTGTAGCCAGATTCTACTTCAAAGATGCCCGCTTGTGATTTCAATGAGATATCCAGGGCTCCAGTGATCAATCTTATCCCATCACAATGACTACCCAGTAACTGAAAAATGGAATGAGACCTGGATAATAGGTAAAGTAATAAAAATGGGCTGTATTCTGTAACTATTTTAATGTGTGATTTATGTCCATAATTAAGATCTCTTTTTCCTACCATAATACTCCTGTAATCAAATCTGTTTTTTCTCTTTAGAGTCTGGCTATAGTTTACCGCCATTATTAAACTTTTAAATTTTAGTACCAATGAATCATTCATTGAATATTATATATCTGCCAAATTTGCAAACTCATAAGAGAATTGAAGTTTTAGCATTATTTATAATGCTTTCATAATTACAACCATTTAAATACATGTAGAATTAAATTATGAAAAAATGTAGAAAGGGAAATCTCTTGACAATTCATGGCTAACATCAATACCAAAGTTCATTCGTACCTAAACAGTATGATTATTACTCATTTTTCCTGTAATCTATACTTTCATAAAATGTTGACTAAACAAATAGGTCATAAGTATAGAGAAAATTTATGGCAGGATAACACACTTTATATCACATAGGGGCTTCATTACTGAAGATTCTTGTTAATGAGGTAACTTAGAGTGCTTTAACTATAGTTTGGAGAAAGGTCACCATGAACATATTTGTATGTATCATAAAATAAGGATTACACAGCAATTAATTTTATAGCTCATAACTATGCAATTAAAAATGTGAAGCCAACAAATCATCTGTAAGTTAAGTGTTCATCCCTAGTGACTACTTAAATTAACTATATTAGTGTATATCCTCTTGCATGGTTGAATGGTGTTTTGGGGAGCTGTTATAGATCCAGAATCATGTTGAAATAGCTTCCTATACAGTTTGAATACATCACAGCCTCATTTTTATAAGGGAAAGAATGACATATATTCAGAAATTAAAGCAAAGATTATCAAGAGGAATAATAAACAATGCTATATAAACTGTCAAATGTACCAAATTATTTGATTTATTAATCTTATAAAAAGAGAAGAAAATCACTCTTACTAATTTGGAAATGGAAAAAAATGCCTCAAAATAAGTTAAATTCATGAGCCACCATTTTATATTTTTCCATTTGGAATTGTTATTTTTGTCTTTAAATATTCAAGAAATAGCAAAGTACATTCCTTTGCTTTTAAAATATGAGTTTACATAATCATTCTTCGTTGCTACTAAAAGAAGTAACCGTTTTATATTTGATAATATAACAGGTTGCAATACAAAAAGCAAGAATTATGAAGAGTTTATGCAGACAAATACAATGAATCATATTACATATCTATTAGGAAAAATTATACAAGAAGAAAAAATTCAGCTTATACTCTCCAGTATAAGAAGAAAAAATTCAGCTTATACTCTCCAGTATATCATCTCCATAGTAATAAAATAGTGATACAATGGTGTGCTTTCTGCCAGAAGTAGTCTTTTTAGAAGTGAAGATAATGGCCAGAGTCTGTGAATCTACTCAGAAAAGGGAAAGTGATGCAGATTTTAATTCACTAAAGATTACTTTATCCTAGGTAGTCCCACATTTATTAGTAGTTACTCTATGGAAAGTAGAAGCAATACATTGTGTAATTTGGGGAAACTTCTTGGGAAATCAAGGCTCACTATCCAATTAAAGAACTTACATTTTAATTATAAAAAGCAAATCACAGATACACTGGCTTCTAATTCATTAACCTTTGTGAAACATTAAAATTTAAGAAATAAACTTGTAGGTATATTAATTAGAAAGTGGAATAGCCTATTTTCAGTTTAAACTCAGGAAGATTAATTACAATGAAAGTAGAAGCTGTTATATTGATATTGGGGACACCTATAGAGAAACCAATTCAAAACTATAAAGCTAGAAATTGTTGTAGTGTGTTTTCATAACAGAAAAATAAATTTGTTTCGTTTCAGTCACTGTGGGGAAAAATGTATGAAAAATTGAAGTCATTACAAAAAAAATGTACTGTAGTTTGTCTTTCTTGGTGTTCACAAGAAATAGGTGAACAACCCTAGACTCTAAATATATAGTATATATATAATTTTTTTATAATATCATATATATAATAGAGCTGAGTGGTGGATCAGGGGAAGAGAGGGGTGGGGATGAAAGTATCATAATAAATAAAAATATTCCAACATAAAGTAAATTAAAAATATTGTGATTTGATTCATACATATAAGGACAAACAAGGAGAAATCAAGCAGGTACTGACTTCAAGCATTAATCTCTGTTGGCTAGATTTCATAATCCTGTAACCGTGCCTAGCTGTGAACCCTGTGAACAACTGGCCTGGCAGGGCATTCTCACTCCTGCAATAATGATAATACCATGAACGTTATGGAAATAAGCAAACTCTTTCTGATTGGATTTATGGCTCATTTCACAAGATGGATTCCAAAAACTGATATCAAACCTAGGAAACTGTGGCTGGACAGATCACAACCCATGGGTTGTGTCAGTATAATACATACTATGTCTACTTAGCTCAGCTAATGATTTATTGTTATGCACATAGATTAATGCATTGCTGAACCAGAGAAACTTGTCATGCAGCAAATGTTGTTTAAGATAAAACCCAAAAGTGATCAATGTGCACAGAATAAGGGACTGCAGACTACTTAATCCTGAACATGACATCTATAAAAAACTGATGCCTCCTAATGCTCAGGGCTCATTGTGGAAGTTGGGGCACAAAGTGTTGGAAAACCACAAGGAAATGGTTTTCCAGAAAGCCAGGGAGTTGCTTATATGAACTCACAGCAATGGTGGCGGCATGCACAAATCCCACATAAGCTCAAGCCAGACAAAATCCCAGTTTAGGTCTGGAGAAGTGGGTAAGAAACCTGAGCCCAGCTTTGGAATGATCAGAAACTGCTAAGTGCTGAGAGAGGGATGATTAGTTTTTGTTAAGGAGGCAAAGCAGTATGTCCTGTCATATGTCACTCTGTGCTTATTTTAGAAAACAAAAGCTATTCAAGCAATATAAGAATGAAAAATTTTTAAGTAAGAAGATTAAAGATAAAACAATTTCAAATTAGCATATATGTCAGAGAAACTGCAATTACAAAGATAGCATGGATGATCTTAGAGACCCGAAATCCGTTTAGGTGAAATTGGAAGGCCAAAATGTTCAAAACTGATGGAAAAAAAGCATGGATAGCATCCACAGCCAGCATGGTCACCCTGAAGGATGATCCAGACACCACTTTGAAAGGGGAGATGCAGCACAATATCTGGTGTGGACTTCAGTGGGAAAATTTAGTTAATATGGGTAGCATTCTAAACCAATGGGACCTCCCTGGCCACACCCAAGGGGTGGGATGTAGTGACAAAAAGGTTTAGGATTTGGCCCTGGGAGTTGAGACATGCTGTCTATATAACCAGACATTTTGGAAAAAAACACTCTCTCTGTATTTGGACCTTAACATACATCCATGTGGTGTGCTTTTCTGTGTGTGTTTTCCACATGGATTGTCGCTCTCCTCATCGCTCTCTGTTCCTGGCCGGCAGGAAAAAGGAGAGGACAAACTCTTGTTCTTCCAGACGCAGTTTATTCAGGCAACTCTTACACCAACTCTCTCTTCTCCTTCCAGTGTCCCCCACTCATATCCCCTCTCTCAACCCCGCCTCCTGCTAGGGCGTGAGTGCCGTGGGAGTCTCTCATTGGTCTGTAAGCGGTATGCACAATATACGGAAGTCAGCGGACACACTAATGAGGGTTCAGGTTTGCCGTTCTCTTATTGGCTGGGGAATGAGCTGGGCAGTCAGGCGACAATCAGGTGATAAGACCTGGCCAGGGTCCAAAGCACCATTTTGGCCAATGCCCGCTGTCCACATCTCCCCCTTTCTTTTATAACATGGCAGAGAGAATACCTGTCTTAGGTTGCCCCTGCAGAGGTATTCCTTACCCATCATGGGGTTAAACAAAGAGCATAGGTTTGTTCCCTGTCTTAGGTTGGTAATACATGCAGCGGGTCTTACCCGTCTTTGACTACTTCTCTAGCATGCCAAGCCAAACTTGAGGTGAACTGCCCAGTTCAATAGCTGCAAGAGCCTGCACAAAGAACGCTCTTTCTCTGTGCTGATTGTTCCGCATGCGCATCAGACACCACAGACACAATGACCCGCGCAGGATTATACTGCAACCCAAACCCGCTATTCCAGCCCACTGCTGTAGGTGAGACACCGCCTTCGACATCCAGGAGATAAAACCCTCAGACGTGAACAAGTCTACTCATGTAGAGTTGATGTGCATGATGGATGAGCGGAGTTCTTCCAATAGAGAGTCGAGTTCACCGGACCAGTTTCCTGTTAAATGATATGAGAGACTGCGTGATAGATTAGCTGCATGGCTCAGATTCTGAAAAGGTACAGAGGTAATATAGAGCCCAGAATGTCTCCATTCACACCCCAACTGTGCTATCTGTATAAGCACGTCGAGCTGATCCTGCACCAAATCAACCCTTTAATTGAGTGACATAATGCCTGTTTTGAAATGATTATTAATATTCTGTTGATTGGTCATAGCCTCAGCAACACCAGCCGACAAATTGTTAAGTGCAGAGGCAGTATCGACAGAGACATGTACATATTTTAATGTGCCAAATTCAGGGATGTGAGTGACATCCATCTGCCATACATGTAATGGAAGGAGACCCCTGGGATTAATCCCAAGGGACTGTTGCGGCAGAAGTGGGGCACATTGATGACATTTTTTTACAATATCGTGAGCATCAGCTCGAGAGATGTGAAATCAGGAGGCAAGCATTTTAGGATTAACATGAAAGCAGGAGTGAAAGGTGCGTGCAAGTTCCTGACGGGAGGAGAGAAAACACATCAGAGCTCTGGACGCCTTATCAACTGAATCATTGCCTTCAGCTAGTGGGCCGGGCAGTCCGGTGTGAGCCAGAATATGCTGAACAAAGAATGGGTGGTCTCTCTGGAAAATTAGCATGTGTAAAATACGCAGAAGAGACCCGATGGCTGACCTGAGATTGATCTTTCCTACTACCTCGAGCCTTTTTAGGATATTAACAACATATTAGCTGTCAGAAATCAGGTTGAAAGGAGCATTAAAGGTCTGAAACACTGTTATAAATTTCTCTCTGACTGGTTTCAGAGCTTTAACGACAAAGAGCTGGCACATAGTGGGGCTGTTAGCCATCCCCTGTGGCAAGACAGTCCATTCATAACGCTGATCAGGCTCAGCATGATTTTGAGAGGGGACAGTGAAAGCAAATCTTACCGTGTCTTGAGAGTGAAGGGGAATGGAAAAGAAGCAATCTTTTATGTCTATAATTATAATGGGCCAGTGTCTTGGAATTGCTGAGGGCAAAGGAAGCCCCCGCTGCACAGGCCCCATAATTACCATTTGTTTATTGATTTCCCTTAAATCATCTAGTAATCTCCACTTGCCTGTTTTCTTTTTAATTACAAATATAGGGGTGTTCCACGGAGAGGTGGAGGAGCGAACATGCCCTAGCACAAGCTGCTCCTTGACCAGTTCTTGTGCTGCTTTGATCTTTTCTGAGGGTAGTGGCCACTGAGAAACCCATACAGGTTCCTCAGTTTTCCATGTAATGGGCACCATATCCTCAGTGGCCCCTAGGGAAAACCCAAACCTTGCCTTCCGCTGCATTTTGAGGCAATAACTGGAGACACTCGGCCCTGCAGCTGTTTTCCCAAACCCTTACCTGGCACATGTCTCATCCTTTGCATAATGTTGTATGATTGAGGGCTATACTGAACTTCATTGGTAAGCTGAAACCCCATCTGTTCAAGAAGATCACGACCCCACAGAGAAATTGGAACCTCCAAAACATATGGTTGAAACAATCCTGACTGTCCTTCATGGTTTCTCCAAGATAACTCTCTGGCACTGAGTTGTGGTGCTTTGGCATATCCCAGACCTTGTAATGTTTGAGTGGACTGCTGTAACGGCCAGCCTCTAGGCCAGTCCCTTGAACTTATTATGGATCTATCTGCACCAGTGTCCAAGAGACCTGTTATAACCTTTCCTTCCACAGTCAAAGAGACGACTGGCCTCTGATCCAAATTTAAGGCAAGATATATGCCTGGGTCTCCAGAGGAACCAAACGCCTTATTCTCCCTGTCTTTATTTTTACATGGGAATTGAGAGTGCAGGCTGGGCAACAAAAGCAATTGTGCAATCTTATCTCCTGGAGAGATGGCCGTAATTCCTGTTGGTGAGGACACCATGATCTTAACTACCCCTGTATAGTCAGAATCGACAACTCCAGGATGAACAATCAGGCCTTTTAAGGCTGCAGTACCGCAACCTATTATGATGCCCACAGTCTCTTTAGGTAAGGGGCCATGGAAATCTGTTTCCACCACTTGTACTCCTTGTCTTGGGGTTAATACGAGTCTGGTGGTGGAACTGAGGTCAAGTCCTGTGCTCCCTTTGGTAGCTCTCTTGGCCATGCCCAGTGCATGGGTGGTCTGAGGCTGGGCCACAATCCCTCCTCCATAGCCCCATATATTTGAGGGCCCTGAGGCTGCTGGGCCTTCCTCCAGTTTTTTTGCAAAGCCCGTGGAGCATTCAACTCAGAAGAGCAACCATTAAAAGGTGGGAGTGGCCTGCCATTGATATCTTTGATCTGCATTCAGTTGCCCAATGGTTCCCCTTTTTGCATCTTGGGCACAATTTTGGCATGGGGGGTGCCTTCTGCCGAGCACCACCCACCTCTCTCCTTTGGGGACAATCTCTTTTCATGTGACCGGGGTCCCCACATTGGAAGCACCCTCGCCGCCCCATTCCCATCTGCCCTTTTGCCATTTGTATGACTGCAGCCGCTAGGCCAGAATTGGTAAGAGGGCCGCCTAATTCCCGACAGACCTTCATCCACACTTCAAAGCCTTTATTTTTGTAAGGGTTTGTTGCCTGCCTACACTCCTTTGTACATTGTTCAAATACCAATTGTTTAACAAGCGGCATGGCAGTGTCAGGGTCACCAAATACTTTTCCTACTGCCTCCGCAATTCTTGCCACAAAATCAGAAAATGGCTCCGTTGGTCCTTGTATTATTTTGGTCAAATTTCTGGTGACTTCCCCTCGGTTGGGCAATTTTTTCCATGCCCTGGTTCCCATATCATTAATCTGATTGTATACTTGGGCAGGGTAATTAATTTGTTAATTAGCGAAGCGTCCTTGCCCCATTAACATATCCACATCCCAGGCGGGCTGGTTGTTGCCCCAGTTTTGCGCAGCCTGATCATAGGCCAACTCTAGACACATAGCTTTCCAATCTAGGTATTGCCCCAGTGACAAACAGGCTCGGGCTAAATTTTGCCAATCGCCAGGGGTCATGCAATACCTGTGGAGATTTTCTACCTGTGAAATCAGGTAAGCAGCAGTCACTCCATATGAGCGCACACTTTCCGCTATATTTTTTATGATTTTAAAATCGAGTGACTCATGATAACGGTTATTGTCCTGTTGGTTTTGGAAGACTGGAAAACATAGGGCTGGATTTTGAGTGGCTACCTCCCTCTAGCTCTCCGGATGAAACGAAGTGCCAGGTACTGCAAAAGGTGGAGGGGGTCCCAGGGCCGTCAGCAGTAGCAGAGGTCCCGGGGCTGCTGGCTGTATGCTAACCTTCACTTGCTCCATGCTTTCTACCAAACTCTCCAACTCATCAGCTGACATGTCCTGCTCTTCGTCCTCAACCCCCTTGGGTGGTGCCTGTTTCTCTTTTAGCTGCTGTAGAAATTTTTCCCCTTTTTTAATTTCTGCTGCACAGCTCCCTTCATCGCCCAAGCAATTTCCTATTAATTTCAAATCGGAACTACACCTCTCTGCAGAATTCCTTGTTCCTCAGCAAACATTAGGTCCCTCCCTAACTTTTCCCAGCAATGTGGCGTGAGGTTTCCGATCACAAGAAACCAGGGAGCAATCATTCTTAGCAGTTCCTTTAAGGCATCGCGCAATGGCCGCATTGAATTTGAATTCCCCATAGTCTCTACTTCCAAGAACCTTATAGTTCCACCTTACCTGGGAACTTACCGGCTAGCCCACCTGCCTGCATCTGGTTCTGAACCGTGCCCGCACCGACGGAGGTTCCCCATCTGAGCCACCACTTGTCACTCTCCTTTTCGCTTTCTGTTCCTGGCTGGCAGGAAAAAGGAGAGGACACACTCTTGTTCTTCCAGACGCAGTTTATTCAGGCAACTCTTACACCAACTCTTTCTTCTCCTTCCAGTGTCCCCCACTCATATCCCCTCTCTCAACCCCACCTCCTGCAAGGGCACGAGCACCGTGGCAGTCTCTCATTGGTCTGTAAGCGGTATGCACAATATATGGAAGTCAGCAGACATGCTAATGAGGGTTCAGGTTTGGCGTTCTCTTATTGGCTGGGGAATGAGCTGGGCAGTCAGGCGACAATCAGGCTATAAGAACTGGCCAGGGTCCAAAGAGCCATTTTGGCCAATGCCTGCTCTCCACAAGCATATATGTCAGAGAAACTGCAATTACAAAGATAGCATGGATGATCTTAGAGACCCGAAATCTGTTTAGGTGAAATTGGAAGGCCAAAATATTCAAAACTGATGGAAGAAAGCAAGGATAGCATCCACAGCCAGCATGGTCAGCCTGAAGGATGATCCAGACACCACTTTGAAAGGGGAGATGCAGCACAATATCTGGTGTGGACTTCTGTGGGAAAATTAAGTTAATATGGGTAGCATTCTAAACCAATGGGACCTCCCTGGCCACACCCAAGGGGTGGGATGTAGTGACAAAAAGGTTTAGGATTTGGCCCTGGTAGTTGAGACATGCTGTCTATATAACCAGACATTTTGGAATAAAACACTCTCTCTGTATTTGGACCTTAACATGCATCCATGTGGTGTGCTTTTCTGTGTGTAAGTTTTCCACATGGATTTTCCTGGAAATAAATGGGACACCCCACAGACCTCCACATGACTTCTACAAATTTCCACAGAAGAATAATGATTTTCAGCCTTTCCCTTCATCCCAGTCTGCATTTGGACATTCATTGGTGGACTCTCAAAATGACTCTTCTGGCCAAAGAACTGTGGAATTAAGTTTGCAGTTTTCATATGTCCATGCAGAAAAAGAAATTTTGAAAATTAGAAATAATACTTAGCATGAATGTGCATCCTCCTACCCTTCTCCCAATCTCACATCCCTCTCTTCCATAATGATACCTGAGGCTTGGGAGGAGAGGGGCATATAGAATTCTCATTTAGGGCTTAGCATCTGAAATCTCCTATTCTCTGTACATATAGCAGTCATGGGCCTCTGTTTATAACCATTTGCTGCAAAAGAGAAGCTTTGTGTTAAGAGTTGAGAGATTCACTAATCCATGTGTGTAACAGTAAGTCCTTAAGCATCAGATTGATACTGTGTCTATTTAGCAGAATAATAGTAGTAGGTTCTCCATTACAGCCTGCGAGCAATTTAGCCACATGTACTTGGTCCTGATAACTAGACCAGGTATAGAATTCATCCAATGCTTCCTGCAAAACTCTTCCCCTTGAGGTCCATTGGGTAACCAAGAGCAGTAGCAACGACCAGTTTTTTGAGGGTCCAATGGATCTCTCAGACTCAACAACTCTATAAAGCATCAATTCTTAGCATTGGACTTTTTATTTACTTACTTTTGTTGTCTGATAGGTCAATTGAAACCCATTTATATGGCAATAGTATTTAAATTTTTGATATTCTATATGCATATATAAGCTTCTATATATTACATTTCCACAATAAATTTTCAAAAGGAATTTAATGTTAGTTATTTAATCCCCTTACTCCCTACTTTGCCCTCCCTTGCATTATCCACCACATTAAACCCTTCCTGGTCCACTATTTATCTTTGCCTCTCTGTATTATTTGCCTTCTGTCTCACCTTTCATGAACAAACCTTCATGTCCCATTATTAGTTTCCTGACATCTATGGATTTTTCAAATGAAACACAACTACTGAAGGTTCAAAGATATTGTCAAAGACAGAATATGTGACCTTTCTCTTTCTAGGTCTGAATTACTTCAGGATGTTTGTTTCCTTTTCAATTATTTTTCCTGAAATGTTAATATTTTAAATTTTTCTTAACAGTGGAATAAAATCCAATTCTGTAAATCTACCACAATTTCATTATCCAATCATCACTTGATGGACATCTAGATTATTTCCATTTACTGACTATTGTAAATAGAGCAGCAATGAAAAAAGATAATGTGCTATTTAGATTTACTTGACACCTTGACACAACTATAAACAAGGTAACTATTTGGGGAATTGAGTCTATTGGATTGATCTCCGAACACACCTGAGTTATTCTCCTGATTGTTGATTGACTTGACGTTGGAGGATCAACACACTGTTGTTGTTGCCACCCCCAGAAGGTGATTCTGAGTTGTGTAATAAAGCAAGCTGAGCAAAGGTTATAGAAGCATTTTAAGTAGCAGCACTCCTTCATGGTCTGTACTTTAGTTCCTACCCTGACCTTCTGTCTTGGTTTCTATCTAATAAGAACTATAAGCTAAGGTGAAATAATTCCTTTCTTCCTCAAGACAGTTTCTGTCAGTGATATATTACAGCAGTAGAAAGCCAACTAATACAGAAACTGATAACAGAGAGTGGATTTTTGCTCTGACAGACATGATTATGTTGTTTTATGGAAGACTATGGAAATATTTGGAGTGTTGACATGGAAAAGCCACTGAATTCTTCTAGCACAATGAGGTTTGTGATAGGATCTTGAAAGATAAGATTGTGGAGAGGACTGGAAAGATGGCTTAGCGGTTAAGAGCACCTACTGCTCTTGCAGAGGACCTGAGTTTGATCCCCAGCACCCACATGGTGGCTGAGAACCGTCTTTAACTCTAGTTCCAGGGGAATCCAACACCCTCTTCTGACCTCTGAGGCATTGCACGACATGGGTGAACCAACCTACATGCAGACAGTACATTCATACACATAAAAAGTAAATAAAATAAAAAAAAAGATTGTGGAGAAAGGTAGACATGCTGGAGGCCAGGTTTGTGGCATTGTAGAGGAAACTTTGAGAGTCCTTCAAAGATGCCAATAAGGCCATTTGTGAGATATCGTGAATAAAAATCTGTTTTCTGCTTTCCTGGAGCTAAACAATTAACTATATTTAAACAAGAGACCAGAACTATTAAAGTAAAATATTTGCTTTAGTGGGACAAGTGATGGTTGACAATTAGGGCTACAGAATAATTTGTAATTAAGTAGAGACCAGCATAACTGTGTTGAAATCTTCTGGCAAGTGTTTCTTCAGTATCAGCACCCAGAATTTAATTTGTGCCATAAGGCATCATTTAAAGCTGTAGGTAGGATATTGTACTATGTAGACATCTCCTACATGGCACTAGTTCTGAAGGCACAAACTGGTCATGGAGAATTGCTAAGGTGTGGTGCTGTGAGAGGTTGGGACAGGGATTGGTGAAAGTGTAGCCTCAGTTCTTGTGAAGACACCAAGATTGTTGGGGGTCATGGAGAGTATCTCAGAATTGGCATCGTGTGAGGCCAGCATAGGCCATTTGTAAAAGTGCAGCCTCAGTTTAAATAGAGAACCCAGTATATTGAAAATTGTAGGCCTGTGGGATGGCCACTAGGGCCTGTGGCAGTGTGGAATGGAAGAAGCCTGAACATACTGAACAAACTATACACTCTGTGGATGGCAGAACAAGAGAAGTGGAGCTGTCAAAGCCCTTTGGAGCACAGAAGATCATGTGTCCACCTAGGATCTCTGACACTGAGCTATATTGCTGAGATTCACTTTAAAATAAGTGTGCCCAGAACTTCCCTTTGGAAATAAGACAATATTTAACTTGTTTTAGATTTTAAAGTTAAAGATTTAAAAGCTAAAAGGCTTAAAGTTAAAAGTTGATGTTTGAATTTTTAAAACTGCTGAATTTTTAAAGTTATGTTGTTTTATTTTGAAATATTAATATTTACATGAGCTCTTAGGGCTTAGAAATGAAAGGGTGATGTGTAATAGTGATATGTTTGTCTGTCAAGTTGGCAATGCATCAATTGTCTTTGTCAGCTTCAGTTGTCAATGATGCACCTGGGAAGAAGAAATCTTAGTTGGGAAATTGCATATATTGGATTCAGCTTTGGGCATAATTATGGGGCATTTTATATCATCCAGTGATACAGGTGGGCTCAGCACACTAAGGGTAGTTTCACCCCTGGGCAGGGTCTTGGCTGGTATATGAAATTGGGTTGAACACAGGCCAGGGGAGCAATTCAGTAACTAGCACTTCATGGTCTCTATTTTAGATTATGTCTTGAGCTCCTGCTTTGGCTTCCTTCCGTGACATGTAAATTGAAGGCGAAATAATCCATTTCCTTCCCCAGGTTGATTTTGGTCAGAGTTTTATGATATCAATGGAAAGCTAACTAATACAGATGTATTTTACTTTATCCATTTCGGGGTATTGATTCAAACACTCTAAAGAAATCAATTCTGTTAGGGCTAGAGACATGTTTTGAAAAACATGGAGATAGTATTAACTTCTGAAATAACTTAGGTAAAATGGGCCTCTGTACCTTGTCCATAAAACCAAGAGTAAACAGTAATTGTGCTCCTCATAAAACTTTTTAAATAGTCTTGGTGAGATATCACATTTGTATAATTCCCTATAAAATGTGCTTGGTACCAAGGGTGCATGTTCTCATGCCTCTGGTACAGACTAGTATCCCATGCCCTGATGAAGCAGACCTGTCACATTTACCTCTGGATATAGACATCTTTAATCTCCTAACTCCTTGTGACCAACCCTCCCTTTGGGGGCTGGGAACAGGCTCCAAAACATTGTCATTGTAAACCTTCTGGCAAATAACAACATAGCAGTGATCAATATCCCTGGCTCCTTTAAATTTTTTTATTCACTTTCTTCTTAGTATTGTTAGTAAGAGTTCAGATTATTTGTCTGTTCACTTAACCATTATCATTGACCCTGTTCTGAGGCAGACCCTATTTTTAGATTTCCTATATTTATTTACTTATTTTTGTCTTTTTTCTTGTTTGTGATTCCACACAATTGAGTTTTCTTTGCAATTCTATAAATTTCTTCTTTGTTTTATTGTGAACTCAATTTCAACAACAAAACTAAAACCTTTGCTTGATCTTGCTTCTGCAGATAGATTGTCTATTGGAAAATTCAAGCTCATGAAGAGATGCAGTGTTGTAGATGAAGATCCAAAATGATCTTGATCTGTCATTAGTCCCACTAATAGGCATTTATCATCTATATGTCTTTGTGATGACTTGACTAATGAATTTGGTGAGTGAATTACTCTTATCTTCCTTTTTTCTTTTTTTTTAATTTTCATTTTTTATTGATGCTTTGTGTATTTCATACATCATTTTCCAATTCAGTTGAGGCATATTTTCCTTTCCCTTCCCCCCGACCCCACCCAATCTCAGATCATGCATTATACCATAATTGTCCTGCATCTTTCAGTTTTTTTTCATTTTTTAACATTAAGTAATAATTTATGAGTACAAGCATCCTTCATGTAAAACCAATTTGCAAGCAGTTGTGCCCAAACCCACACAGCCCATGGGTCCTACCATCCAGCGAGCGGGGGGGGGGCTTGTATGTTCAATCAAGTTGATCAAATGAGTGTCCAGACTATATTGCTGTAGTTTCACCATTCACCCCAATCGCAGCCCTTACATTCTACCACGTCCCCCCTTCTGCAGATTGTTCCTGAGGCTTAGAAAAGGGGCACAGGTGGATGAGAAGCAAAACAGTCTACTTTCTCTGGAGCTGTTGTTTTGGACTCTGGTCAATTCTGGCTGTTTCCTTTCATGGGCTGACAGTTTGTCCAGGAATAACCTTTTGATCCTACTAATGAAGCACAAGCAATTAGATATATAGGTATTTAAACAGTACAAATTGTTATCGTAGGTTACTTTGATATAGATACAGATGTTTGGATGGTATGTTAATTCATGAATTATATTTTATTCTCTTAGATATGATAGGGTCTTACTGTGGCTTATAACATCTCCTAACCATTAGAGGATGTAAGCTTGTGGCATCAGGCATGGGTTATTCCTCCAAGGAGAGAGCTAATAGCCAATTAGATTTGGGATATACAGGCATAAGGCTGCCACTGCTGCACAGTATTTCCAGGAAGGTGAGGTGTAGCTGGTGCTGACAGAGGAGTCTTGCTTGACCCAAGGAGACCTATATTTGATTTATTGGTTTAGTGGCCTTTGGTAACACTCTCTGGTATTCCAGAGACCAACTGTACACTTGCAACTGTGGTCTCAATACATCTTTCCCATGTTTACATCAGGTCTTCGAGAGCAGGGCTTTATTGCCTCTCTTCTTGCAGATATCACAGTTTGGAGGCAAGGAGCCTTTACTTTTGGGGGGGCTTAGAGCCCCTGGCCAACATCTCCTTGGTAGAATAATCCATTGCTGATATCAGAGCTCCTGTATTAATATATTTTGCTTAAATGCATAGCTTAAGGAGACTTTAGTATTATATTTTGTTCTGAATAGAGAATTATCCTTTTCACAGTTCTTATGTCTATTAATCAATTAAAGAAGGCAGTTTTACTGGTTTTATAAGAGATTACCTCTGTAACAGTTAGCTCCAATTTACAGTTGGAGAATGATCTCCTCATCATCATATTTCTCCTTGTTCTATGGGGGGGGGAGGTAAGAAAGTCTCTCGTATTAAAACCTTTGCGGCACCTAGAAGGTAGATTTCATTAGGACTCATTATAAATACTTGTTACAAGTAGGATCCACAGAGGGGTTTTTATGTTTGCAGCAATCTGAGGCCTTTCTTCCTTGCAATGTTCAGATGGGCCAACCTTTCTGCTGGCACTTTCTGGTACATCCTACTCAATGAAAAGCCATATCTTTTCTTCCTCAGCCATTAATTTGGTGACATTTTGACCTGTTGGAACATACAAATCTTTTCCCGTAGTTAGTTTTAAGATTTGAATTGCAAGGTTTTTTGACAAAATGGTATCATATCTATCTGTATCCCCATTTTTTTTTTATTTTAGGTTCTTGTTTTTTGACCCGTGAGTCTCAAAAAAGCAGTTGTATTATACATACCTATAGGGTGGAATCAAGGCCCAGATTTCATCAAATTCTCCCATGCTGTTCTAGGTGACTGTATGTGATTAACTTGGGAAGCAAATCTAATTTTTAAGTTAAATCATCCTATAGGTGAAAGAGAATGCTACAAGGTGATACTGTACAACAGAAAAATTACAGAGAACATTTGTATGTGCCAATCCCAAAGCCATTGCTACACAGATTTTAAGTAAAAAAATGTCGACAACAGCAATTTATATCTCCAATTAACTCAGATGCATTACCGTTTTTATCAGAGCCTTTAAAACAATGTTGTTTAATATACACATATTTACTTTTACTAAGTCCTAAAACACCATGTAACCTGTAGACAGAGTCTGGGCAAAACTGGATACTTGTTGAACTCACATCAATTAAATATGCATTAATCAAATATACACCTGTGTCTCTCTCCCATCCCTCCTACCCTTCCCGATTCACCCTTTCTGATAATTTTATGATGCCGTCTTTCTGTTGTTGTTCTTTTAATATGCATCCTTCTCCACAAGAAATATTTGTGGTGCTGGAGAGATAGCCTAGCAGTTAAGAGGACCTGGGTTCGATCCCCAGCACCCACATGGTGGCTAAGAACCATCTTGTAACTCCCAAATCCTGGAGAACTCCAGTTCCAGGAGAATCCGAGACCCTCTTCTGGCCTCTGCGGCATTGCATAACACGGGTGCACAGACTTACATGCAGACAGTACACTCACACACATACAGAAATAAATAAAAAATTAAAAAAAGAAATATTTGTAACTGGGTTATTGGCACTAGCATCCACATATGAGGGATACCATTTGTCGTTTATTTTTCTGGGACTGTTTTACTTCACTTAACATGATGTCTTCTAGCTCCATCCATTTACCTGCAAAGTTCATGATGTTGTCTTTCTTTACCGCTGCATAGAATTCCATTGTGTACATGTACCACATTTTCTCTATCCACTCGCCAGTTGAGGGGCATTTGGGTTGGTTCCAGCTTTTTGCTATTGTGAACAGAGTGGCAATAAATATAGCTGTGCATGTATCTCTGCAGTAAGATGAGTCTTATGGGTATATACCCAGGAGTGGTATGACTGGGTCAAATGGCAAGCTCGCTTTGAGTCTTCTAAGGGTTCTCCACACTGCTTTCCATAGTGGCTGTACAAGTTTACATTCCCACCAGCAATGGATGAGTGTTCCCCTTTTCCCACAACCTCTCCAGCACTTGGTATCATTTGTTTTCTTGATCCTAGCCAGTCTTATTGGAGTAAGATGATATCTTAAAGTGGTTTTAATTTGCATTTCCTTAATAATTAGCCATGTTGAACACTTCATAAGATGTTTCTCAGCCATCTCTAATTCCTCCTTTGTGAAGTCTCTATTCAGTTCTTTGCTCCATCTTTTGAGTGATTCATTTGTTTTCTTTCTTCTTTGTTTTTTGAGTAGCTTGTATACTCTGGAAATTAATGCTTTGTCAGATGTATCTGCTGTGAAGGTTTCCTCCCATTCTGTGGGGTTTCTCTTCACTTCCTTTATTGTTTTCTTTGATGTACAGAAGCTTTTGAGTTTAATGAGGTCCCATTTGTCAATTGTTGATCTTATTTCTTGTGCAGCTGCTGTCTGATTTAGGAAGTCTTTTCCTATGCCTTTGTCTTGTAGTCTGCTGCCAAGTTTCTCTTCTATCACCTCCAGAATTTTGGATTTCATGTTGAGGTTTTTGATCCACCTGGAATTGACTTTTGTTCAGGGTGAGAGGTAGGGGTTTAATTTCATTCTTCTACAGGTGGTGATCCAGTTTTGCCAGCACCACCTGATGAAGATGCTGTCTTTCCTCCAATGTGTCTTCTTGGCACCCTTTTCAAATATGAGGTGGCTGAAATTGTATGTACTCAGGTTTGGATCTTCAGTTTTATTCCATTGGTCAACTGGTCTTTTTTTGTGCCAGTACCAAGGTGTTTGTATGACTATAGCCCTGTAGTATAGTTTGATGTCTGGTAAAGCAATCCCCCATGTATTGCTCTTTTTGCCCAGGGTTGCTTCGGTTATTCCAGGTCTTTTGTTTTTCCAAATGAAATTGAGGATTTTTTTTGAAGCCTGTGAAGAAGCTCTTGGGGATTTTGATTCTTATTGCATTAAATCTGCACACGAGTTTGGGTAGGATGGACATTTTTACTATAGTTATTTTCCCAAACCATGAGCATGGGAGGTTTGTCCATCTTCGGATGTCTTCCTGAATTTCCTTCTTCAGGAGTTTAAAATTTTTGTTGTAGAGATACTTTGTGTCTTTGGTTAGGTTTGTTCCTAGATATTTTATTGTTTTTGAGGCTATTGTGAGTGGAAAGGTTTCCTTGTAGTCCTTCTTCAGTTGCTTGTTGTTGGTGTACAGAAAGGCTACTGATTTTTCTAGATTTATTTTGTATCCTGCCACTTTACTGCAGCTCTTAATCATTTCTAGGAGTTTTCTGGTGGAGTTCTTAGCATCCCTTAGTAGACAATCATATCATCCGCAAAAAGGGATAGCTTGGCTTCCTTTTTTTCCAATTAGAACTCCTTTAATTTCCTTTTCTTGCCTTATTGCCCTAGCAAGGGTTTCAAGCACTATATTGAAGAGGAGTGGTGACAGGGGGCAGCCTTGCCGAGTTCCTACCTTTAAGGGAAATGCTTCTGTCATTTCCTCATTTAGGATGATATTGGCTGTGGGTTTCCTGTATATGGCTTTGATTACATTGAGGAATGATCCCTCCAGTCCAATTCCCTCTAGGACTTTAAACATGAAGGGATGCTGGATTTTGTCAAAGACTTTCTCCACATCAATGGAGATGATGGTGTGGTTTTTGTCTTTTAGTCCATTTATATGTTTGATGACATTTATTGATTTTCGTGTGTTGAACCATTGCTGCATCTCTGGTATGAATCCAACTTGGTCATGATGGATGATCTTCTTGATGTGGGTCTGTACGCAATTTGCCAGTATCCTGTTTAAAATTTTGGCATCTGTGTTCATTAGGGAGATGGGTCTATACTTCTCCTTTTTGGTTGTATCTTTACCTGGTTTTGGTAATAGTGTGATGCTGGCTTCATAAAAGGAATCTGGGAGAACTCCCTCCATTTGTATCTTTCTAAACAACTTGAGTGGTAATGGTTGCAAGTCTTTTTGAAATATTTTATAGAATCTGCCGTGAAATCATCTCGGCCTGGGCATTTTTTGGTTGGGAGGCTACCTATTACATCTTCAATTTCTTCATGTATTATTGGTCTATTTAGGCTGTCGATCTCTTCTTGGTTGAGCTTTAGTGTTTCCCAGGATTTCAGATATTCATCCATTTCTTCTGGGTTATCAGACTTATTAGAGTCTAGGTTTTTGAGTATTCCCTTATGATTGTCTGGATCTTTTCATTGTCTGTTGTGATATTTCCCCTTTCATCACAGATTCTAATGATTTGGAGTTGGTCCTTCTTTCTTTTGGTTAACCGGGCTAGAAGTCTGTCTATCTTGTTTATTCTCTCAAAGAACCAACTTTTGGATTCATTGATTTTTGTATGGTTTTCTTTGTTTCTATTTCATTGATCTCTGCTCTGATTTTTGTTATTTCTTCTTGTCTGCTCCGTTTAGGGTTCATTTGTTGTTGTCTCTCAAGTATTTTTAGCTGCAGTGTTAGATCGTTCACTTGTGCTCTTTCTGTTTTTTTAATGTGGGCACTTAGAGCTATAAACTTCCCTCTTAGGATTGCTTTAAGAGTGTCCCATAGATTTTGCTGTGTTGTTTTATCATTGTCATTCAGTTCCAGGAATGTTTTTATTTCTTTTTTTATTTCTTCCTTGACCCACTCATTATTCAGGAGAGTGTTGTTTAGTCTCCATGTGTTCCTGTAGGTTGTAGGGTTTATTCTGGTGTTGATATTGAGTTTTATTGCACTGTGGTCTGATAGAATGCATGAGATTATTTCAACCTTTTTATATTTGTTGAGTTTTTCCCTGTGTCCCAGTATATGGTCTATTTTGGAGAATGTTCCATGAGGTGCTGAGTAGAAAGTGTATTCTCTGGTGTTTGGGTGAAATATTCGGTAGATGTCTGTGAGGTCCATTTGGTGTATTGTGTCATTTAGTTCAGATGTCTCTCTGTTTATCCTTTGTCCTGTTGATCTGTCTAGAGGACTTAATGGGGTATTGAAGTCCCCTAGTATTAGTGTGCTGGGGTTAATCTGTGCCTTGAGATCCTGAAGAATTGTCTTTATAAAGTTTGGTGCACTGATGTTTGGTGCATATATATTTATGATTGTGAAATCTTCATCGTCAATTGTTCCTTTAATAAAGATGTAATGGCCCTCTTTGTCTCTTTTGATTTCTTTTGCTTTGAAGTCTATTTTGTCTGATATTAGAATAGCCACACCCGCTTTCTTTTTGGTACCATTTGCTTGGAATACTTTCTTCCATCCCTTCACCTTAAGTTGGTGCCTATCCTTGAAATTGAGATGGGTTTCTTGTAGACAGCATATAGATGGGTTTTGTTTCCTAATCCATTCTCCCAGTCTATGCCTTTTGATTGGGGAGTTTAGCCCATTAATATTTAAGGTTATAATTGAAAGATGGATGTTGCTTCCTTTCACTTTATTATCCATTTGGACTTCTAGCCTCTGATTTTGCTCCTATGGTTATGTTTTTATTAGTTTCTTTTCCTAGGTGTTTGAGGATTGTTGCTCCTCTCTTCTGCCCTTTGAATTGCTTCAAGTATTTTATGAAGAGTTGGTTTTCCAGACATGTATTCCATCATCTTGTTTATGTCATGGAAGATTTTTCTCTCTCCTTCAAGTATAGTCGACATTTTTGCTGGGTAAAGTATTCTGGGTTGGCATCCATAGTCCCTTAACACTGGGAATGCTTTGCTCCATGTTCTTCTTGCTTTCATGGTTTGAGGCGAGAAGTCAGTTGTAATTCTGATGGGTTTCCCTTTGTATGTGACTTGTTTTTCTTTTGTAGCCCTCAGAATTTTGTCTTTGTTTTGGGCATCTAGCATTTTAACTATGATATGGTGTGGGGAGTTTCTTTTGTGATCTTGTCTATTTGGAGTTCTATGTGCTTCTTGTATTTGTATGGGTTTGTCTATTTTTAGTTTGGGGAAATTTTCATCTATTATTCTGTTGAAGATCTGATCAATACTATTCTCTTGAGATTCTTCTCCTTCCTCTATTCCTATGATGCAGAGGTTTGATCTTTTCATAGTGTCCCATATTTCCTGGTTGTTCCACTTTTGTGTATTTTTAATTTTTTCATAATCTTTATTTGAGCTTTTTAATTACTGTGTGTCGTCTTCCAGATCTGATATTCCTTGTTCTGCTTCCTCCATTCTGCTTCTGAGGCTTTTTCCTTTCCTTCCTTCTTGATTGGATGAGTATTCTAATTCCTTTTTCGTTTCATCCTGTGTTTCCTTTAGTATTTTCATTTCCCTTTTGAGCTTCTCCATCTCTTCTTGTGCTCCTTACTTCATTGGTTGGCTTCCTTTTTCAGTTTTTCTACTTCCTTTCGGAATTTGCTTTTTTTCTCTCTCTAGTTCTTTCTGGAGTTTGTCAATCTGTTCCTTAATTCTTTCCAATGATTATCATTGTATCCCTCTAGGTCCTTTTTGAGTTTTTTTTTTTTATTCTTTCTCTTTAGTTCTCTGAATTCTTCAATGTTTTCTTTAATTTCTCTGCATTGGTCTGCAATTATTCCTCTAAGATCTGTTCCTTGGGTCACCTCCAAGGGGATCCCATTGTAGCTATCTCCTACAGGTTTGGTAGAGCCTGGTGCGGGATTATCCTGTACCTTTCCCATGTTGTCTCTTCGGGGAGGGACAACTGGCCTCTCTTCTTTGGTTACACTGTGATGTGATGTATACCTCTGGGCAAAATGGGTGACAAGGTGTAAAGGAAGAACTCAGGGGAGGTCAGACATTAGAATGGACTGAATCCTGGACCTTTTTCAAGAGACTAGATATACTTTAAGAGAGACTGAATAGTGATTTTTCAGAATAGGTTCCCTTAGTCTAGCAAGTATAGAAAACTTCCATCTGACCACAATGTTATATGTGGTGAAACTTTCTTATAGGGAATACATCTTACTCCAACGAGGACTAGGATAGGAGGTTGGGCGAGATTTCACTGGTTTCTAAGATTAATTTATATAGGATGGAATTCCAGAGTGTTTCATGTTTTCAATTAGAGAATGTGTCCATAAATAAGCAGAAAAAGTAGTTCAGTTAGTTTTGCAGCAGCCAGGCAAATCAGCTGATACGAAAGGAGGCATAGGGCTGCAGGCAGGAGGTTTCTGAAGTTTGGAAGTATCCATCATCCCACACATGGTTCTTTTTCATTTCCTATGAGCAGGAGAGTTTCAAAAGTTTCAAAAATGTGTTGAGAGCCTGGTGTGGTGGCTCACGCTTCTAATCCCAGGCAGGTGGATCTCTGTGAATTCAAGGCCACCCTGGTCTACATAGTGAGCCCCAGGACAGCTGGGACTAAAGGGAGACTTTATCTCAAAAATACCAAGAAAAAAGTAGGTGCTGAGCAGTCAGGTTGTCTGGTTTTCTGCCACAGGAGTGTCATAATCCTTGTTCCTTGTAGATCATGGTGCAGACATGAAAGGGTGGGAAAGGCATATCTGCTGCCTGTGAAGATGCCCAGTCATGTATCCTTCTACCCAATGTGTGGAGGTGCCATGGGGAAAGCTTGGGTCAAGATGGCATCCCGTTGCTTGTTCCTAGCAGCTCTTCTCTGGCCGTCCTTATCCTGTCATGAAACTACTTACATCCATGAACAACCCAGCGTCTGCCTCTCATAAGGGGTTGTCTTGGAGGGCCAGGCAATATTTTTCTAGTGAACAATATCTCAATCCCAGGAACAAATGCCCAATAGATCTCATTGACTGAACAAGACTTAAGAAGAATTAAGCTTAAAACAAAGTGTGAAATTCATAAACTTTTATCTCTGAATCATTTTCACAGTAAAAGAACTAATTGAGAAAATTTCATATAAACTCCCAAGTCACAACAGAAGGCCATCAGATAATGCCAACCAAGCATATGCCATAGCAAATCTACTGAGATGTTTTCTTCTGTTTCTAAATAGAAAGTCAGAAGGGACATGTTACCAATTTGAAAATCTCTCTTTTGATTCCCTGACCTATGGAGCCAAAATTATCATACATAACATACATGCATTATTCTAGAAAAATTCTCTACCCACTGCAAAAATAGCAAAAAATTTAAAAGTATGGACTAAGTGCCGTGTGTGTGTGTGTGTGTGTGTGTGTGTGTAAGGACAAAAAATTGAGAGGGAGCTGGGAGGAAACATTAGAAGAGTTAAAAGGAGATGGTGATGGATGGAAATAATACAAATACAATACTCGTGTATGAAAACAATAAAATAAATAAAATAGTAGAATACAGGCATCCAAACTGCATGATCTTCTATGTATTTTAATTCGGCACAAATAAACTTATAAAACCTAATATGATATAAGTGTTACATAAATATCCATACTGTGTAACTGAGGCTCAATGTCAAGAAAAACTATTCAGTGGACATAAATATTTATCTGAATATTTCCTTCAATGATTGGTTGAAATTGTAGATACAGGATTTGACAGTATTTGTTTACTTCTTGTAACTATGGCATAAAAATGTATGATCTGAGAAGTATGTCTCCAAGTTTAAGGTCCGTAGATATATTCTGTTCTAACTTTGTATCATTTTATTGAGTTTTTTCAAATTTCATACAAAATATGTTGTTCCTATTTAGATTTCTGTACCCACACTTACCACTCCCTGACAATATTCTTGTACCTTTGGGTATAAAACCATTCCAAAATAAAAAGTCAACAGTAATATTTATGATATATGATCAATATAAAATAATATAATATTGATACATAAATAAATATATGTATGTCTATATACAGAGCTAAGTTGGACTGTTTTGGCCTGTTAATGAGCATTTTAAAGTCATATATGATTATGTGACTTATGTAATACTCATAGAGTTTCATAATTATATATTTTGCAGTATTTTACTCTGTAATTACAAAATCCATGGTGATTAATTTTGCTCCTTATAGTGCCAGAAAACTCTTTAAGAATGGAGAAATTTTGACACTAAAGTGGCCAATTCAATTTTTATTATACATTTTAATTGAATTTTTGTGTGTTTCATACACTACATACTAATAGTATTTTGTCCCACTTCCCTATCTAAATCTTTCATACACCTTATTACATTTTATGCATTTTGTCATGCATGTTAAGGCCTATTGAGTCAAGTTTGTGTGCCCAGATATCCCTCAGTGTGTTCTCTTCTACTGCAGTCTAGTACTAATAATATTTTGTCCCACTTCCCTATCTGAAACTTTCATACACCATATTGCATTTTGTGCATTTTGTCATGCATGTTAAGGCCTATTGAGTCAAGTTTGTGTGCCCAGATATCCCTCATTGTGTTCTCTTCTACTGCAGTCTAGTCACCCTATCTAGAGTCACAATTCTCCCACATCCAGGAGCAAATAGTACCTCAGCAAAGTTGGAGCTCCTGCCCATTTCCCCACTTTTAGGATGGGTTTTTGTCTGACTTGCGTTTGCAGAGGTCTTTTGGATGCTGTCAACATTACTGTAAGTTCAAATGAGCAAGTTTCAAGATGCCTGAAAAACTGCTTCCTTGTGAACATCCACCACCCTTAGCTCTTATAATCTTTCTTTCACCTTTTTGCAATGGTCTCTGAGCCCTGAGTTAGTGAGATTTAACACAGGAGTCTTATCCATTGACACACACTCTACAGTCATAAATCTGTATATTTTTCTCACTGTGGCTTGGCTGATACAACTTTTAAAATTTATTTTTTTTAGCTCTAGATTTTTCTTTCTCTTTTTCTTTCTTTCTTTATTTATTTTTATTTTTAAGGGATTCTACAATATAATGACACAGTTGTTTGCAGATAACATTGATGTTACTCAGTATGTCATACAATTAGGTAATTGGTGCATTTTGCAAGTATCTATGTCCAAATTTTGAACAACCCAAGGTTCCCATAGTCCAGTTGGAGAAGCTTGTATGCACAGGCATGCTGATCAGTTAGGAGTCCAGACTATATTCCTGTAGTCTCACGATTCACCCCTATCTCTCTGCAGCCCTTACAATCTACCACACCTCCTCTTCCGCAGTTTGTTCCCTGGGCTTTGGGAAAGGGGCACAAGTGGGTGAGAAGAAAACAGTCTAATTTCTTTAATTCTACAGTTTTATTTTAGTTTTTAGTAATCAGATTTATTTATTTCTGATACAATATCTTTCATGTATCCAAATATGGATAAACAGTTTATTAATAATTCTTTGAAATAAAATAATGTTCACTGATTAAATGACTAGGTTCTCAAGGTCACATGTATCCAAAAATATTTCATTGAGGCAATCATTACACTGTTGTGTGTTGCTGAAATACTTTACATTTGCTTCTATTCTTCAACACAGAATACTCAAACTGTATGAACACAAGGATTAAAAATACTAAAGTGAATATTTGTTTTTGCATTTATATGTTGGTTGAGGTCCTCAAAAAAGATACATTCTTCCAGAGTATACAAACTACTCAAAAAACAAAGAAGAAAGAAAACAAATGAATGACTCAAAAGATGGAGCAAATAACTGAATAGAGACTTCACAGAGGAGGAATTAGATATGGCTAAGAAACATCTTAAATACTGTTTAACATCACTAATAATTAGGGAAATGCAAATTAAGAGCACTCTAAGATATCATCTCACTCCAGTAAGACTGGCCAGGATCAAGAAAACAAATGATACCAAGTGCTGGAGAGGTTGTGGGGAAAGGGGAACAATCATCCACTGCTGGTGGGAATGTGAACTTGTACAGCCACTATGGAAAGCAGTGTGGAGAACCCTTGGAAGACTTGGAATGAACTTGCCACCCACCCCAGCCATACCACTCCTAGGCATGTACCTTCAAGACTCACCCCACCACAGAGATACATGCACAGCCATGTTTATTTCAGCTCTCTTCACAATAGCAAGGAGCTGGAACCAACCCAAATGCCCCTCAACTGATGAGTGGATAGAATAAATGTGGTACATCTACACAATGGAGTTCTATACAGCAGTAAAGAAAGATGACATCATGAGCTTTGCAGGAAAATGGCTGGAGCTAGAGGGCATCATGCTGAGTGAAGTAACACAGTCCCAGAAAAACAAATGACGAATGGTATCCCTCATCTGTGGATGCTAGTGCCAATTACCTAGTTGTAAGTATTTCTCATGCATGGCTCCTTGAGCTTTTGTCCAAGCAGTTGGGAGTGATGCATATCGGAAACAACAACAACAACAGAAAGGACTGCATCCAAGAACTGACTGAAACAGTGAACTTCTGCCCAAAACAGTCAACTTCCACATGGAGAATATTGAGAAAGACTGAGAAAGAGATGAAAAGCATGTTTGGCAGAATACATGAGCTCTGGTGGGGTGGGGGCATAGGGTGGGGAGCACCGGTCTAGATTTGATAATCTTGTACAAAATATATATTAAAAATAAATTTAAAAATGTAAAAACAGATACATTCATATGAGATTGGTCTTTCAAGAAATACATTGGGAAACCAAATTTGAAAGTGTGACATTGTCTACAAGTTTAAGGACATGTTACCCTAAAGTGATATCAGATAAGGTGAGAAAAATAGACATTAGCTACATATTACATGACATTTTAGATTTACAGTGCAGAATGATGATCATGAGAAACTCCTGCCAGAAAAGTCCCTTCATACCTTGCCCAAACAAATATTATAAGCAGTGGGGTGGGGAGATGTTTTGGACATCACTGAGTACCATTTTGTGACAGTTTGGGGTGATCTCCTGGTTTCCATTCAGATTGTGGCAGAAGTTGCATATGTCTGTCATCATTAACAATTATTGTACTGTGTACCAAAAAATGTTAAACTTGTTAGTATAAAAATAAAGTTAAAGCAAAAATAAATGGTTATAGTATAGCAAGGATATAAACATTGAATCTCACGTGATATCTTTTATTACTTATCACACTGTTAATTCATCCAATACAGCCTTATAAAGCAAAAATATAATTTGTGATTACACTGATACCTGAAACCAGTGTCTCAGTATACTCCCCCAAACAGGAAAATGACAAGAATCAATAGACATATAACATTGCTTTTGCATGTGTTTATTTGAACTTAAACACAAGCAGCTGGATACAGGCAAAATGCCATCTAAATAGATTGACTGGATTCCCTCTGGGACAGGTAGATATGTGTACATGTATACCAAACAGACTAGCATCCCTGCTTTGAAATGAGAATTTATATAACACAGACATTATTGGGATATTTTCAATATATTTTAATGGTTTTGTTTTAAATTATAAAGATAATATTGCAGAGCTAAGTGATGGTTAACAAACACTTGAGAAGGAAATGCAAGAAAATGAAGTGCAGAGTGGGTTGAATTTTTGACACCCTTTCTAGTGTCTCTGCTTTGAGGAGGACAAGAAACATGTGCATCATCACTTCTGAGAACACAATTTTTAGAAAAAGTCACATTGGTTCATAATTTAACTTTTTAGAAAATATTTTGACCAATCTTATTATTTGCTCATATTTATAACAAATTGTGTCTCATTGATAGAAATATCCTCTTATTGTTCCCCTTGAGTTTAATATCCACAACTTTAATCAGCACAGTCTTTATCTGCAGTCTACTGAAGGGACACACTTCAATAAAATTTGTATGTTTGAGGGCTGGAGAGATGGCTCACTGGTAAAGAGCACCAATTGCTTTTGCAGAGGACCAGGTTTCGATCTCCAGCACCCACATGGTGGCTAAGAACCATCTTTAATTCCAGTTCCAGGGGAATCTGATGCCCTCTTCTGACCTCCGCAGCATTTCATGACATGGGTGCACCAAACTACATGCAGACAGTACACTCATACACATAAAAAATAATAAATAAATAAAATTTAAAAAATTGTATGTTTTACTTTTCTGCCTAAAACATTTTACATTCATCCAAAATACTCAAAATATATACCTAACCATACTGTCATAAAACATATCACCTTCCAGCTTCTACCTTGTGTAATATATACACCCACAGTGTGTATTGTGCATTAGACTGTTGTTTTTAAATTAGCCTAAATCACCTTCTTCTGTACCTATTAATCTTTCAAACTAGCTATCTTTGTCTGACATACAAAATCATTACTAGAGTTCCTGGATGCACAAATGCAGTTTGTAAATGCTGTTCTCTTACCACAAATCATGATGAACTGTCAACATGTATTTACATTTCTTTAAGACTATATGAGTTCATTAAGTGCATGACCTAGTTCTTCACAATGCAATGCTGCCTTGTCTCTGGTATTCATGTGTAAAATAGGCATCAAGTGGTATTTATGTGGTAGATTAATTATAGTTTTATTTTTTTTAGACTAAGAAACAGTCAGAAGGTATTGGAATTATTTTTTGGTCAGAGTAACAAGAGAACTTGGTAACTGATTTAAAATATTGCAAAATTCATATGCTCAATCATATTTCAGTATTAAATTATTTGTGAGGTACGCAGATTTGGAAAGCAAATATCCTTGCTCATAAGCAGGTTTATTTTTTTTTAGAATAAATTAGTTTGTTTTCCCAGTAACAACTACTATTTACTTTAGTTGAACTTGGCAAAAGTGCCATGGGGAAGAAGTGACATTTTCTATAAATTTCCATAAAGTATACTAGTACTGGCTTGACTTGAGTTACATTAGGAATTATTCTGAACCACTTCTGTACATATATGCAAAGTTTAATGGCAATCTAAGTGCTAGAAAAAGTACAATATTCTTGTGTCTTCAACTCTTGCATGGTTCTCACATGACTGTGTACCACTTTAAATTTACTCAGTCAAATAGTTTAGGGCATTTCTTTATGGTGATAATATTGAACTACAGTCTGCAGGGCTCAAAAAATAGAGAATATAATCTTTACTCACAAAATCATTCAGTGTAGGTGATTTAATTTACATAGAAGTATAGAATAGAAAAGCAGAAGTATAATACAGCTGCAAAACACTCAGGGAAGTAACATTTTAAGTTCAGAGCTTCACGTCATGAAAGGTAGAATCCTACATTGAGGAGCAGCATTCTGAAAAGAACATATTTTATAAATCGTTGCTTTAAGAGTTCTGACAACAGCAGCAAATCTTGAAAAGATTGGGATTCAAGAACTTTGGAGATATCCTGAGTTTTTTCAAATCTAACAAGAGGTGTGAGAGTAACTAAGGATGTGTAATTTGTGAATGGGCTGGGAAGGACAGTCAGCAATTACAACAAACAAATTACAAAACTAAGCACAGAACAGAACATGGTATGTAGCAAAACAGAAGATGCAGATATTCTTCCATTGACTAGGGTCAGCCAATACCTCAGTGTGCTATGTATTAAAGGTCACCAGTGAGTTGGTAGCTAAGACTGAACTGTGGCTGTGAAAATCATATTTACTTAAATGTATTTTTACCAGTTAACTAAACTTTCTATGCCATTTTTAATCTATAAAGTAGAAATAATAGTTAAATCATAAATTTACATGGAGAATAAAAACTAAAGAATGCAGGTAAAGTTCCCTAGCGTAATTCTTGGAAAAATAATATAAAAAATATCTTTTTTCTGGTATAAAAGAAATAAAAGCAAAAACACACAAGTAAAAAAAAGCAACAACAACAGTGTTATAGATGTTGCTCAATAGTGAAGTACTTACATGGCATCCTTGGGGTTTCGGTTCCATTCACAATACCTTAACATATGTCAACATCCACCTAGAAAGGGAATGTTATCTTTGAACTGATGAATAATTTCCACAAAAGCAAAAACGTAAGTTCTCTGAGTAACATCAAAGATGATATTATAATATCTACATACAATATATATATATATGTATATATATATATATATATATATATATGTTGAACAAGTACTTTTTCTTACAAATATTTTAATATGTGCTCTTCAATTAAGATATGTTTTGGTGTCATGTGTGATGGTACATGCCTTTAATCTCAGTGCTCAGGAGGCAGAGATAGGCAGATCTCTGTGAAATTGATAACATCCTAGTCTACATAGCAATTTCCAGTCAGGCTGGGGCTCCAGTGAAACCAATCAATCAATCAATCAATCAAATAAAAAAATCAAACTAACAAAACTCACAAAACATTTCCTTTTTATTTATTTATTATTTTTTATGTGTATAAGTGTACTGTCTGCATGTAGGTTGGTGCACCTGTGTCGAGCAATGCCGTGGAGGTCAGAAGAGGGCATCGATTCCCCTGCAACTGAAGATAAAGACGGTTCTTAGCAGCCATCTGGATGCTGGGAATCGAACCCGAGTCCTCTGCAAGAGCAGTTGGTGCTCATAACCGCTGAGCCATCTCTCCAGCCCCACAAAACATTTCAATAGTTTCTTTAAATGTAGATTTGACCACTTTACAAAAAGATGGTCTAAGTATGTGTAAAGATCCAGTGTAAAACATGGGCCTCCTTTGAGTGTTATGTTTGTATAAAATTTTGAACAAATGCCATGCACAAAACTGGATTTAAATTTTATGGACACTGGCATGAAAAATTAAGCTACTTATAGAAACTTTTACGTTTTGTTTTTGAAATGATATCAGATGCATATCATAAGACAGGAATAAAATTCCCTGGGACAGTTATTTTCCAGCAGAAACCAATGATGCCCATATATCAGGCACGTGCTGACTGGTAAGAGCTGTTCCTGGCTGTAATTGGGGCACTGCACAGGAATCACAGCATCTAATTTTCTTTGGCAGCAGCGTGACAGCAGGTTACCACTTGGTATTCTCTGGACAAATGAAAGAGTGATGAAGCACAGCTGTTCTAAAAAGCAGCCCAGAGTGGAAGCTGAATGGGATGAATCTACAACAAGTCAAAGCACAACTTAGGGAATACAGAGAAACTGTGTCAGCCACAAAGGAAAAGTAGAACTCACAGAGCCAAAAGAATGAGTGAAAAACATTCTTTAAAGGGTTTTATTGAAAAGGTTATGCGGGATACATGTTAGATTGCTTAGAACTTGCTTCTCATTTAGAAACACATTTGGCTTGCTTTGACAAAGGAACCACAGGATGTATATTTTCCAAAGCCCTTAATATATTGGCCCAGTAAAACATTACTTTGGGCTACTAAAGTACATTCAAGTTTAATATTAGCCAAAATCACATTATAACTATGATCATGTTGCTCTATTATGATAAAACATATTTCATCTTAATTTTTAGCTAGGCTTGTCTAACATCAACATTGTGGAGTACAAGATTGATATATTGGAAGCTGATTCCAAGTTCTGAGACAGAGAAATATGCTGAACTAAGAATCTATGATTGTTGAATATATACATTTGGGAAATACCCAGTTTATTGCAGTATCCTATAACTTCACCCCAGAAGAGAATTCTTTTTTCTGTTTTATTTTTATTGAATTTTGTGTAATTCATGAAGAATATTTCAATAAATTTTAATCATCTTTACACCCCCTTCCCACTGGCACCCTCCTATACCCCCACAAGAGAATTCATATATTCTGTCATTTGTGTTAGGGCCTATTGTGTTGTTAGTGTACCCAGATGTTCCCCAATGCTAGTTCATCTACTGAGCTCTAGTCGTCCTATCTAAAGTCCCTTGTTTTAGGAAGATCAGCTAGTCTGCACCCAGAAGTAATCAGTTTTACAAAAATGTAATAAGTATCTTTTACTATAAATGATAACCAAGCCATGTATACATCATTATATTTCAAGATAATATAAAATAAAAACACAATTTATGGTAGAAATTTAAAATGAAATGCAAAACTTCCTACTATTTGATTTTATTAGAATTAGTCATGCTGTTTTTCTGCTCTCACAATATTTTAAAATTTTGAGTCGAGAAACATAAATTTTTGAGTCTAGAAACATATGAGAATTTTTTTACTTGTTTATCAGTTATTTATTTTTTTACCATGTTAATATGCACAGCATAATCATTCCTCTCTCTTAACCTTTTTGGAAATGAGGTTCAAATAAAGGAAGGATGGAAACATAAAACAAGGATTTACAGGCTGGAAAAATCTTGCCTATGCTGAGACTTTTTCAGAATGTCCTATATTACCTTTCATGGGAGGCTTTGATATTGACCAGTATAAAAAGATTTATTTTCTAGAGTTCTGCTGGTTCAGAAATACAAGATAAAAATGCCTATGAATAGGGATGATCTTTCTGAGTCACTTTGTGATAGAAGAAACCAGAAGAGACAATGCGTGCACACCCACGTGGAAGCCAGAGGTAAATGAAAGCATGGCAGTAAGCAATGTGTTCTTCTAAACTGGCCTCCAGCTGTTTGGATAACTCATACTCAGTCCACACATGCCCATTACAAATTCTCATGGACATACTTTTAATGACAAACCTGAGAACAATCTTTTAAGTGTATTTATAGTGTACCCTAATCCATTTAACGTGACATGCACTTTACAATCACGGTATAATAAAATATAAAACCAGAGTGTCTGTTCTCACTATGTCTGTTTTTGTATTTATTTATTTATTGTAGAAAATAAATGTAACCCTCGATTCTCCTTTAATAACTAATATTTTACTCCTACTTAAACTTGGAATGAGGATTGGTCTAGAAAGCTACAAAATCCAAATTATTGTAATTTTATTTTATCTGTAGTCATTTGAATTAAAATATTTGAGGATGGAGAATATTATATCACACATATATTTTGCTCCAATTTGTTAAATCAGCTTGATAGTTTCCAGATACCATGTAAGGTAACCAAATTATGAATCAGTGTTGCTGATCAGGTCACTCTCCAAACAGGACTCAAGATCAGAATCAATATGAACAGTATTAACGGCTGCTTAAAATTTGGTCATGAAATTCCAATTTGTATTTTTCATTAGTAGAAAGGATATTAGAATCTTGATATTGACGGAATGAATTTTATAACTTAAAAATATTTTTATGTATTTATTTATTTAATTTTTTAAGGGATTCTACAATACAATGACACAGTTGTTTGCAGATAGCATTGATGTCACTCATTATGTCATACAATCAGGTAATTGGTGCATTTTGCAAGTATCTATGTCCAAATTTTGAACAACCCAAGGTTCCCATAGACCAGTTGGAGAAGCTTGTATGCACAGACATGTTGATCAATCAGGAGTCCAGACTATATTCCTGTAGTCTCATGATTCAACCCTATCTCTCCAAAGCCCTTACAATCTACCACGCCTCCTCTTCTGCAGTTTGTTCCCTGGGCTTTGGGAAAGGGGCACAAGTGGGTGAGAAGAAAACAGTCTAATTTCTTTGGAGTTGTCATTTTGGACTCCAGTCTGTTCAGGTTGTTTCCCTTCATGGATTGACAGCTTTCCCAGTGATACCCTTTTTAGTCATATTAACAAAGCACAAGCTATTGGATGTACAGGCATTTAAGCAGTACCACTTATTATGTCAAGCTAAGCTGTGAGCATAGACACAGATGCTTGGATGGCATGCTAATCCGCAAACTGTGGTTTCTCTATAAAGGGTGACAAGTTCTTATTGTGGCTTATAACATCGCCTAACCACTAGAGGACATAAGCTTGTGGCATCCGCTGTGAGTTATTCCTCCAAGGAGAGAGCTAATAGCCAAATAGATTTGGGATATATATAGACACTTGGCTGCCACTGTTGCACAGTATCTCCAGGCTGTTGAGGTGTAGCTGATATTGACGGAGGAGTCTTGCTTGTCTCAGGGAGACCAATATTTTGCTGTATTGCTTTAGTGGCCTTTGGTAACGCTCTCTAGCATTTCAGAGGCCAGTTGTACGCTAGCAAGTGACGTCTCATAACATTTTTCATGCTCACACCAGGTCTTCGACAACAGGGACTTACTGCCTTTCTCCTTGCATATATCCCACTTATAGGCAAAAGGCCTTTATAATTTGGGGGGGGGGGGGTTTGAATCCCCTAGCCAACATCTCCTAGGCAGAATAATTCATTGCTGATGTCAGAGCTTTCCTGTAGTAATATATTTTGCTTAATTACACAACTTATAAACACTTTACTATTGAATTTGGCTCTAGATAGAGAAATATCCTTTCACAGTTCCTATGCCTATCAATCAGTTAATACGTTATGCCTGTTTTATAGGAAATTACCACTGTAACAATTGGCTCTAGTTTACAGTTAGGGAGTGGTTTCATTACCATCATGTTTTTCTTTTTCCTATAAAGGGGAGAGGTAGGAAGGTTTCTCAGTATCTGGAAGGTAAACTTCATTAGGGCCCATTATAAACAGTTAACCCCAATATTATTCAGAGAGATGCTCAGTGTCTGTGACTCAGGCAGTCTGAGGTTCCTCTTTCTTTAATGTTCAGATGGGTCAACCTCTCTGCTGGCATTTCCCAGTCCATCCTGCATAGCCATAAGTTGTATGTTTTCAGGCATTTAGATTGGTGATTTTTACCTGTGGGAACATAAAATTCTCCTCCCATTGTTAGTTTCAAGATCAGAAAAATTGAAAATTTATCAATAGGATTGGAACACAGAGTTTTCCATTTGTATCCCAGAAAGGATAGTACCCCACCTCCCACCTCCCTCTTTTTTTTTTTTTTTTGGTTTTTATGTTTTGACCTATAGATGCCTAAGTTGTATTACACATACCCATAAACAGGAGCCAAGGCATAAGCTTTCATTAAATTTACCCAAACTGTTTCTCATTGACTGTATGCTACTTATTTGGGTAGGAAATTTAAGCTTAGTTCCTTTAAATTGTCCTACAAGTAAAAGAAAGTGTTATAATGTGATGTTGTGTTATTCAGAAAAAATATATAGGCCATTTGTATATCTTAACCCAATACAAATTATAAATAAAACCAATTAACATTTTATATTCCCAATTAGTTGAATTGTATTAGCATTTCCACCAAAACCTACACCTAAATTTAACTAATCTAAACAATTCACCAAGCCTTAAAATATCCTATACTTGGTGGATAAAGCTTGGGCAGAGTTGAGTACCTGCTAAATAAATTTTACCCAATGAACACTTTGCTCTTTAACGCTATATGACTGGACTAAGACTTCTACTTATTTGGGAAGTAAGAATTTAAGTTTAATTCCTTTAAATTGTCCTACAAGTAAAAGAAAGTGTTACACTGTGATGTTGTGTATTTCAGAAAAATACAGAGACCAACCCAATACAAACTATAAATAAAACAACTAGCATTTTACATTCCCAGTTAGTTCAAATGTCAGTATCTAGTTCCTTTTTTTTTTCACAAGAATCCTTCATATAAAACCAATTTGCAAGCAGTTGTGCCACAGCCCACACAGCCCAAGGCTCCTACCATCCAGCTGGAGGGGCTTGAATGTTCAATCAAGTTGATCAAATAAGTGTCCAGACTATATTGTCATAGTTTTACCGTTCACCCCTATCGCAGCCCCTACAATATACCACTCCCCCTCTTCCACAGATTGTTCCTTAGGCTTAGAGATGGGGCACAGGTGGACAAGAAGCACAACAGTCTACTTTGTCTGGAGATGTCGTTTTGGACTCTAATCATATTATTTTTACTGTATGTGTATGTGTGTTTTTCCTCCATGTAAATAAGTGCACCCATGTAATACAGTGCCACCAGAGGTCAGAGGAGGGTATCTGATCTCCTGGAAATGGAGTTATGAATGGTTGTTAGTCACCACATGGATGCTGGGAATCAAACCTGGGTCTTCTACAGAGCAGTCCATGCTCTAAACATCTGAGCCATCTCTCTAGATCCAAGTTTACTAAGTTTTAAGTGGTAGAGAATATCACAAAAGTATCTTAAGTTATGCATACACAATATGTAGACTCTGACTAGATCAATGCTACTGGGGCACATCACAAAGTCCAGCATCCTGGCTGCCAGGTATACACACTTTCCATGAGGAATCGACGACCTCCTCTGCTTACAAGTATGCCTGGCCCTTCTGCTTACATAGACTTCCATCTCCATTCTAGAGGTCTGGCAACAAAGTGCTAATTCAGTACTTTCATCAAATCGAAATTCTCAGAGGTATGAAACATGTATATGTATGCCTGCTCTTCCTGCTCTTTAACAGTGCTTCTACATTGTGAGAAATTTTACTTTACACTTACTTCTATTTTCAACCTCCTTTGGAATATTTGGCCACAAAATACCTACATAGTATCAGCTAAAACTATTTATCAAAAGCATTAATAGTTCATACTTGATAAACCACGTCTAGATCAGTTTGGGGCATAAGACACATTCTCACTGCCAAATACTTCAATTATTGTTATTAATATTTAACTCTGGCCAACTAAACTACTTATCATTGGATGGCAGGATGTAGTATTTATTTTTCAAAACTCATTTATGTTTTATTATTTTTACTTCAGTGTAAGTGCACCTGTGCAGATATCAGAAGATGGGCTTTGGATTACACTGGAATTGAAGTTATGGACAGTTGTTTGTTACCATGTGGAACTGAATTCAGGTCCTCTGCAAGAGCAGCCATTGTTGGTACCCACTGACCTGTCTCCCCAGCCCCAGAAGGCATTATTCAGTAAATATTTATTATTCCTAGGAAATATATAATAGAATTTTAATAAAGAATTGTATATGGAATAAATAGTGGGAAATCTGAATCACTCAGAGAGGAAGATAAATATTCAAAAGCAAAAGTTATTCCAGCTGGCACTCAGACTGTAATGACTCCTAACAGAATATAGAATAAAATTTAAGATGGGGTACAAAGGTCATATAAATAACACTTCTTCCTCAATGGCCGGTCCATGATTTGAACTGAATAATAAGGCCCCTTTTTAAGTTATTGCTGCATTTACTATCTGTGACATCTTGGAGCAACTCTTCCTGATACTTTCTCTTTAGAAATTTAACAGCTATTGTGCACACTTAACACTATTTATTAGAATATATGCAATTTTGTTATGAAGGGCCAGTGAAGAGTTTTGTCTGTTGTCAAGGAAACTGATGTAAGTTAAATCAAAAATAGGTTTAATATTTTTACCCATCAGTAATTCGCTTGCAATGATCAGGTCTACAGCCTGTGGAAAGTCATGAGCTCACATGTTAAAGGAGATGCTAGCATTCTATAAAATCCTTCCTTGGGGTCATCATGACAAGTAGAATAGCACATTGAAGGTGGGATGGTATAAGTAGATTTATGTGCCTGGAAGCACAAAAGTGATAAAGTATGTTATTCATAAGGAGGAAACATGAATACAGTGTGTGAATAAAAACAAGTGCTTTAAAAATCAAATGCCCTGCCTTCATGTTAGAAACAAGAATTTTGAATCAGAAAGAGAACAATTGACTTATCCCAGCATTGTACAACTTAAAAGCAATCTCACAGCTCTAGCAAAGTCCATAGTTGAGAATAGGCTTTGGACAATTTAGCCAAGCATGTGGGATCTTGGGGAAAATTATTCAAATTTAGTGTTCCTAGATTTTGTCAAACTTAAAAGAGAAATGAGGTGGCTGGAGAGATGGCTCAGGTGTCAAGAGCACTGACGGCTCTTGCAGAAGACCCAGGTATGTTTTTCAGCACCCTCATGACAGAAAACAACCATCTGTAACTTCAGTTCCAGGGGCATATGATGCCTTCTTCTGACTGCATGGATATTGCACAGCAGGGATACACTTACACACATGCAGACAAGACACTCATATACATAAAATAAAACTAAAATAATAAAAAATAGAAAAGAGAAATAATAATAATAAAACATCTCTTAGATGTGATATGAGAACTAAATGTGAATCCGCCACTTACTTTCAGACTCTGAAATTACTGCATATGGGTGGAAATGATGTATTCATATTTTAGAGTAATAAAAATTAAAGGAGGACAATGTGAGTTCCTAACCATGAAAAAAGAATGAGAGAAAAATGCAGGACAGTTATGGTACAGTGACTGGGGTGTGGTGGGGGAAGGGAAAGGGGAATATGTCTAAAGTGAACTGAGAAATAATGTCTCAAATACACAAAACATCAATAAAAGCATTGTAAAAAAGGAACCTATCATAATCTTCACCAACATTATGTTTATTAAATACTAAATTTTAAACCCAGAGCCTCTTGTGTACTTTGAAATATTTTGACTGAGATAGTGACAGTTCTCATTCAATAAAAGCTTAAAGTTCAAATTTTAACAAATACTGTACATTATGCATTAAATTATGCTCACCAGACAAGGAGGAAGAATCTAAAATAAAGAGCACCTAAATGTTGAGATTGCTTTACCTATTTTAATTTTATTTAATAAAATGTTCATTATGCACATTTGCTTACGAAGAAACAGAATCTCATGATTGTTATTTATTATTTTTAAGTTTTCATTGAATTTTTGTGTATTTTATATGAAACATCTTAATCATTTCTATATACCCTAACCCAATTCACCCTACTATGGACCCTCCCACTGGGTTTCATGTATTCTGTCATTTACCGAGGACTATTGAGTAAAGTTTGTTACCCAGATGTCCCTCAGTGCATGTTCATCCACTGGGGTCTAGTCAGCCTATCTAGAGTCACTCCCTTAAAGAAAACTGGCTGTCTCTCAACAAAGAATCTGCTGCCAATAGTTCTTCCACTAAGCTTGGTGCCTGCTGCCTATTTCCGCAGTTCTGTACTGGGATTTTGACCATTTAAGTTTGCATGGGTCTTGTGAATGCTAACACCATAGTTGTAGATTTATATGAGCAGGGTCCCATGGGCCTGTAAGATTCTGTTTCCTTATGAACATGTACCTCCTCTGCTGGCTCTTACAATCTTTATTCCCCTATCTTCCATAATGTTTGCTGAGCCATGGATTGGTGGAATTTAATGTGAGTTCTGTCTGCAGACTTATTCTCTATACTTGGGCCATTTGTATCCTTTTGTGTTCATTTCACCCTGTTGCATTAGTGGGATTTGTTCATGGGATTTGAGAGATGAGTAAATATTTTCCCCAATGTTCCATTGTGTTCCATTGTAGTAGATGTGCCACTTAGGGTTGACGATCTCACAGACACTTATTTTCTGTTTATGACCAGTTGTGGAACTCTCTAATAGTCTACTGGAGAAGAAGCTTCTTTGATGAATGGTATCTAGAGCACTTCTCTGTAAATATAAGGATCCATATTTAGCATAAAGTAAGAAATTACATTTGTCAAAGAATATGACACCCTTAGGGTTTTCATTAAGTCTATGAATGCTCTGGTGTTATACATTTGGCTATATTTACAGTACTGCTTATGAGTTCCTTCTCAATGAGTGGACTTTATGTCCAATTAGGTAACTGTTGATTACACCCAACATAAAAAGTGCCACTACTGTTCCAATGTGGTTTGCTGTGCCAATCATTTTTGTGGATATTAGAGCTTAAACCTGTATTTGGATCATCCACTGAAGCTCTCCCTTAGTAGCTTGCAGTGTTCTCCAAAACTATGAAAGCTAGCTTTCAAGGAGGTGACTTCCAGGGGAGATTCAGCTCTATTGCTCCTATTCCTGTCTGAGGTTTGTCTTGTCTTCAGCAACAAGGTCTTAACTCCAAGTTCTAGGGAGCAATCAAGTGCTGTGTCAATAGCCTGATAATTTAGGGCATTGCTTGGACTACAGTGGCTGACAACTCAAAAGGACGTTCCTCCTGTCTGGCATTGTTGCTTTTTATACAGCCTTCAACTGTACACATGGATGCATGTAGAGATAGTGTGTGTATAAATTTTCAGTAGATTTTTGAACAAATATATTTCCCTCTGGTTTTTATCATCAATTAAGCATTATTTATGTCTCCTCTATCTCTAATTGTCCTTCCTCCCTCCTCAGTTACAGTAACCTCATTTTTCCCAGCTTTTAGTTACATCAGAATACATACTGCATATAGGGATATGATGCTAAGATGCACAAATGAGAGAGAGAATCCATCTTTGTTTTTCTGAGTCTTTGTTGCTTCATGACGTATAACAATTTCTATTTCCGTCCATTCACCTTCAGATTTCACGATTTTGTCTCTCTTTATCACAGTGTAGACCTCCATTATGTAAATGTAACTTATTTTTTTATCCACTCATCATTTGAGGGACACTTAGATGGCTTCCATTTCATAGCTCTTGTGAAAAGAGCAGCAACAAACATGTACATGCAACTATCACTGCAGTAAGATGAGTCCTCTTGGTAAATCCCAAGGGTTGTATAACCAGGTCATATGGTAGGTTAATTTTAATTTTCTCAGAATTCTCCATGCTGCTTTCCAGGGTGGTTGCAGGAGTTTTCAATCCCATCAGCAGTGAATGACTGCTCCTCTTTCACCACATTCTCTCCAGCATTTGGTACCATTTGTTCTCTTGATCTTAGCCAGTCTGACTACAGTAATATGGAATCTTCAAATTGTTTTAATTTGCATTTCTCTAATTACTAGGGATGTTGAACACTTTTTAAGATGTTTCTTAGCAACCGTTATGCCTTCATGTCTTCTATTGAAAACTCTCCGTTCAGATTCATCTTTTATTTGGGCTGTTTTCTTGATTCTTTGTTTTTTGAGCTCTTTATATATTCTGCATATTAAACCTTTGTCAAATGTGTAATTGATGATTTTCTCCCACTCTGGAGGTTTTCTTTATCACTTCCATAGTACTTTTGCTGTGCAGAAGCTTTTTTATTATTATTTTTTATGTGTATGAGTGTGCTGTCTGCATGTAGGTTGGTGCACCTGTGTCATGCAATGCCGCGGAGGTCAGAAGAGGGCGTCAGAGTCCCCTAGAACTGGAGTTAAAGATGGTTCTTAGCCTCCATGTGGGTGCTGGGAGTCGAACCTGGGTTCTCTGCAAGAGCAGTCAGTGGTCTTAACTGCTGAGCCATTTCTCCAGCCCCAAGAACCTTTTAAGTTTAATGAGTTCCCACTTGATTGTTGACTTAAATCCCGAGCATTTGAAGTATGATTTAGAAAGTCCTTTTCTATACCTGTATCCTGTAGGGTACTATGTTTTCTTCTAAAAGTTTCAGTGTTTTAGTTTTCATATTGAGGATTTTGATCCATTTGGAGTTGACTTTTGTGCAAGGTGAAAGAGAAGGGATCCAGTTTCCCAGCTCCATTGTTGAAGATGCTGCCTTCCCTTAAGTGTGTTTTCTTGGCACCTTTGTCAAATATCAGGTGATTGAAATTATGTGCACTCATTTGTAGGTCTTTCGTTCTATTCCATTGATCTATGTGTCTGTTGTTGTGCAAGATCATGCTGTTTTTATTCCAGTGGTCCTGTAATATTGTTTGAAATCTGGTATGTTAAAACCCCCAACTTTGCATTCATGTTAATAATTACATGGAGTCTTTTGTGATTCCATATGAATTTTAGGAATTTTTTTTAATTCTGTGATGAATATCCTGGGGATTTTGTTTGAGATTACATTGAATGTATAAATTGCTTTGGGCAGGATGCTCTTTCACAGTATTTATTATTCCAGTCTATGAACATGGGTGGTCTTTCCATTTCCTGATGTCTTCCTCAATCATTTTCTTCAAAAATTTAATATGTTCATTGTCGTTTATTCCTAGATATTTTGTGGCTATTGTGAATGGAAGCATTTCTGTGTACTTTCTCAGCTTGCTTGTTATTGTTATAAAGAAATCCTACTCATATCTGTAGACTGATTTTGCAACCTTCTGATTCCTGAAAGTGTTAATCATATCTAGATTTTTTGTTGGAATTTTTCAGAACACTTATGCAAAATATCTGTACCTCACTTTATTGTCCCTCATCCAATTACTTCTCTGGTGAAAGTTGAGTTGAGGGACGCATTCATCTTACGTTTAAATGTTGTGTCACTTAAGACTAATCATCTCACAGACACCTATTTTCTGCATTTGTTCCTTTGGGAAATTCCCCACTAGTCTCTATTTATTGCAGAAAGATGCTTCTTTATTAGTGTCCATTTACTGCAGAAAGATGCTTCTTTGGTGATTGATAAAAGGTACACGTCTGTAAGTATGAGGATGTATATTTGGAATACTGTAAAAAATTACATTGGTTTAGGGATATGGCAAAAGTAGATATTTTTTATCCTTTAGGATCTATGACATCTCCAGCCATGAATATTTGGCTATGTTTACAGTATCACATGTAAGTTATCTCCCTTTCAGCAGGCCTTAATTCCAATTAGCCAGCTTCTGACTAACTCCAAGAAAAAAGTGTCACTACTCCACCAATATCAATAGTTTTCTGGGCCAGTCATTGTTGTTTATTAGGGTTCTCATCTGGATAGCACCATGGATTAATGTTTCTTTCCTGGCAGGCTACATAGTATCCTCTGATACCATAAGAGCTAGTCTTCAGGGAGGAAGCTTCTAGGACAATGAAACTACATACCTAGATGCCTGAGAATATGTCCATAATATTGCATTCACACATGTGATTTGACATATCAACATGGCTTCTGTGCTGAAATTATATCATCTAAAAACCATAATGGTGATTATAGACACCTACTATTATCACAAGAAAGAGAAACACTCCCAGAGCCTCTGATGTTTATAGTTAAAAGTAATAATATATTTTGCCTATTGTAAAACTCATATTTTCATTGGCTATATATAATTCTACCTTGCTACTTTAAAAAAATAGGGACTGGGGGCTGGAGAGATGGACTAGCGGTTAAGAGCGACGACCGCTCTTACAGAAGACCCGGGTTCAATCCCCAGCACCCACATGGCAGCCAAGAACCGTCTGAGGCTCCAATTCCAGGAGAACTCCAGTTCCAGGGAATCCGACGCCCTCTTCTGACCTCCGCGGCATTGCACGACACAGGTGCACAGACCTGCATGAAGACAGTACATTCATACACATAGAGAAATAAATTTAAAAAAATAAAAAAATATTAAAAAAATAGGGACTGAAGCTGAAAAATAAATTAAAATACATAACAATCTTTAATACACCATTATTAGAAAAATTCAGGGTTTCCCTAATTGATAAAACTGTCACAGATTTTTTTTCAAGTATGCATGTCATTGGTTTTGAAATATAAACCGTGACTTTTATATAAACATAAAAGCAAATATCACTGAATCATTAATCTGAAAGGACTTTCAAAGAACAATTAATCTATCTCTTGACTCAAGAAATCACCTTACTTAAACTATTTCTGTAAGATGCTAAATAACTCCAGAAATGTATTTCAGAAACTCACAAATATTTCTGAATTGTATTCACCCTGACAGGTGGCTACAAAATATGTACTCTATAAGAATTTTAGTCTGGCAACTCACATGTACTAAGATAAAATTTTCTTGTAATATATATATATATATATATATATTATATATCTATATCTCATACCAACCACTATCTTTGAAAATTTCTTCAGTGCTTTGTCTATAATGAAAAAACAGTGTGATTTGGTTTAGGAACTGGTTCTCAAGTCACTTTTTTGGATAGGAACTTTAATTTTATAAAATATTTTTATTGTTGTTTTGCATATTTCGTACATCCTTTCTCAGTGCAATTTAGACATATTCCCCTTTCCATGCCCCTACCCAACCTCAGTTCATGCGTTCTGCCATAGATGCCTTGCATTTTACTCAGTCTTTTTAACGTTTCTCAGCTGAGTTTATTGCCTCTCTGGCGAGACCGCCTCCCACGCCATTCAAAGCTCTGAAAATGGCCATGCTTCTCATGGTGTCACCTGGCACCTTTAACTCCTTCCTTGCCTTATGGAACATCAGGCACTCCACCAGCATTCCCTATAATCCTCAAGGCCAAGCCATCATTGAGCTGAGCTTGCCAGTCACTCCATTAAGGAATACCTTCGAGGCTCCTTCCATTCCCTGTCCTCATGGATCCCCAACTCCTTCTTACCAAAACCCTTTTTAACCTTAACTTCCTTACCTTTGATGAGCACGGTAACTCCCCACTTCCCCTTGTACAGTGGGAGGACCCCTTTTCTTCCCAATGGAGAGGCCCAGAACCCCTGTTAACCCAAGGTGGAGGCTTTGCTTGTAGCTTCCCAGAAACCTTGGATCGCCTCGAGAAACATCCGCCCTTGCATGTACCCAGAATCTGGAGCTACCGGATGGTATTGGTTTGTATCTCCCCTCTCCTTACTCTCACTTATGCTCATGACCTTTGCGCTTTCTTTCCCTTGCCACCTATACTCTTACCATTCTCCCAGGATGCTCCTGCCTTCCCAGCCCTTTTCTCCTCCAACCTATCCACAGGCTTATCTCTGGCGAACCCGGGCGATCTCTTTATTAACATTACTGGTACTCTTACAATCTCTCCAATACTCTCTGCCTTACTCACCTGTGGGCCACCCCCATTGTATCTCCCTTCACTCCCCTACCTCAGGCCAAGGTAGAGGACATTCTAAATTCCTTTCCCCACACATTAGCTCCACTTCTGCCAATGGCACTGAACGCTCAGCCAAGCTTTCTATTCCCCGATGCCAGCCCATTCCCTATTACTCCTCAAAGGTTGCCCTTCCAGTGGAGTGGCTTTACTGCCTAGGCCACTCCCAATCTTACCCTGTGGGCAACACTTCCAACTTATGGATATGGTTTTAAGCCCCCTGGGACAACTCCACTCTTAGTGCTTTGAACTACAACAAATGTGGTCCCACCCAATATCTCCTTAACCCACTCTTTGGCGAATGGTCCTTTTGTGGCCCTGCTGCCTGTTCTGATATCCGCTCATTACTCTTTCTTAATGGCACCACTTACTTCAATGGTACCTACACTTCTGATTCCCCCTTCTAGAGCTCTGTCAAAGTCACTCAGACTAAATCCTACTCCTTTGCCCCTACACCTGTCTGTGTTAAGCCCTCCTTCTATTTCCTCTTGACTAATTTCTCATCACCCACAAATTCCAGCTTAGTTAACTGCTCAGACATCTTCACCTGCCTCTTATCCAACAGTTGGTCCTATTCCAGAGGCACCCTAGCACTTTTGCTCTGAAGCCCCTCTGCCTTTTGGGTCCCTGTAACTAACGCCACCCACTTCCACAGAGTAGAACTTTTGCGCTACACACAGTTGCGCAGAGACTTTGGCCTTACTGCCTTCAGCAGCAGCACCATTCTCATCACTCTGGCCTCAGCTTCTGCCAAAACCATCTCTCTTACTCAGAGTGTTATGATGGCCACCACCCAAAGCTCCATTGTGACCAATTGGCTTCGGCCCTCCAAACTCAAGACCTCATCAACTCCCATTTTCACACCACCATCCTAAATTTACAACAGCAGATTGACATTTCACATGAGGAAATCCAAACATTACACACTATGGTTCGAATGTCCCTAGGTTCTCCTCCTTTTGCCTGACCATTTTTCCAGTCACCAATATCTCTCAGCATCATCAGGAGCTTGCCGACTACATTAGGGGTTTTTGGTCCCAATGGTTCATGAATTACATCTTGACCCTTGGTTCTCAAGTTATCTCCCTTAACTCTACCTGCCCTGAGGTCAGAGGTAATAGCCTTCTATACTAGCTTTGTTTCTCAGGTGTTGTCTAAGCTAAAGTCCATTTTTGTGTTTTTTTAAATTTATTTATTTTTTATTAATGTTTTGTGTATTTCATACATCATTTTCCAATTCAGTTCAGGCATATATCCCCTTCCCTTCCCCCCACCCCACCCCTACCCATCCCAGATCATGCATTCTGCCATAAGTTTTCTGCATCTTTCTGTTTTTTTGTTTTGTTTTCATTTTTTAACAATAGGTGATAATCTGTGAGTACAAGCATCCTTCATGTAAAATCAATTTGCGAGCAGTTGTGCCCAAACCCACACAGCTCATGGGTCCCACCATCCAGTGGGGGGGGGGCTTGTATGTTGAATCAAGTTGATCAAATGAGTGTCCAGTCTATATTGTTGTAGTTTCACCATTCACCCCAATCGTAGCCCTTACATTCTACCACACCCCCTCTTCTGCAGATTGTTCCCTAGGCTTAGAAAAGGGGCACAGGTGGATGAGAAGCAAAACACTCTACTTTCTCTGGAGCTGTTGTCTTGGTCTCTAGTCAATTCTGGCTGTTTTCTTTCATGGGCTGCCAGCTTGTCCAGGCATAACCTTTCAATCCTACTAATGAAGCACATGCAATTAGATATATAGGTACGTAAACAGTATAATATATAGCCTTTCAAACCTACAAATGAAGCACATGCAATTAGATATATAGCTATTTAAACAGTGCTAATTGTTGTGGTAGGTTACCTTGGTATAGACACAGATGTTTGGATGGTATGCTAATCCATGAATTACATGTTCTTCTGTTAAGTATGATAGGGTCTTCGTGTGGCTTATAACGTCTCCTAACCATTAGAGGATGTAAGCTTGTGGCATCAGCCGTGGGTTATTCCTCCAAGGAGAGAGCTGATAGCCAATTAGATTTGGGATATACAGACATATGGCTGCCACTGCTGCACAGCATTTCCAGGCAGATGAGGTGTAGCTGGTGCTGATGGAGGAGTCTTGCTTGACTCAAGGAGACCTATATTTGCTTTAGTGGCTTTTGGTAACACTCTCTGGCATTCCAGAGACCATCTGTATACTTGCAAGTGTGGTCTCCATACATCTTTCCCATGTTTATATCAGGTCTTCAACAGCAGGGCCTTATCACCTCTGTTCCTGCAGATATCCCAGTTTGGAGGCAAGGAGCCTTTACCATTTGTGGGGGCTTGGATCTGCTGGCATTGGATGTGGGCAAAGTGGAACAGACACCTGAAGAGAAAAAGGCAGAGAAGGGCCAGGAGGCAGAGGATGCACCACGTGACTAATGTAGCAGAATCAAAAATGGACTTTAGGTTGGCCAGGGGATCTAAAGTCCATTTTTGATTCTGCTACATTGGTCACGTGGGGCATCCTCTGCCTCCTGGCCCTTCTCTGACTTTTTCTCTTCAGGTGTCTGTTCCATTTTGCCCACATCCAATGCCAGCTCAGCAAAACAACAGTCCAGGTCCTCTCAGCAATGGCCAATAGGGACTCTGCATGCACCTCTCCTAATGAGGTGATTCCCATCTGGCTCTCATCCATCCACAATTCACTGGAATGAGCTTGTCTCTCCACTCCACAGTACTGATCTTGATCTTTTCCCTCGGTGGCTATTTAGTCAATGATAGGTAAGATTCTACAAAACCAGGGCAACCTAAGGCAGGCACAGTCAAAATGTCAGAATGCCAGAGGTGGGGCCAACAATGTTTGTGCATAGCACCTGAACTCCCACTCTGAGTGCTCCTCATGCAAAATTAAATAAAAAGGGTCCCTGTATGCTGAGAATTACATAGTGAGCCTGGGCAAAGCTTGTCCCTCATCAATCTAACATGCCCTAGGCAAGTGACCATACAAACAGCTGAGTTGCAGACCTGGGCCAATCACAATTAAGACTACACGATGACTGCACTAAAAGGAGAGCAGAATGCGAACAGTACATAAACCCTAACCTTGCCCCCAATAAATGAGTCTATGGCGGCTATCCTTCTGCCTGCAGTCACCCAACTCCCAGGGTCTGTGTCTTGACTCTGCACCTCTCACCCCCTTTCATTCATGATTGGACCACGAAATTTCCTGGCAGGCTCAGGGGATTGACATTTCAGTCACTTTTTTGACACAGTCCTTCTGTTTTTCTTGTTTCCTCCCATTTGTATTGGTCCAAAAATGCCATGAAAAAAAATATATGTACCAAAATTATGGCCTATATTATATACCAAAATTATGACCTCTGAAATTAAACTGTATGTTATTTCCAAAATATGTTTAGGAATTCTCATTTTCTCTTTAATTTTAAATTACCATAAATTATAGACCCTGCATCCATATACCGAAATTATAAAGTCTGAAAATAAGTGGTAAGTTAATTCTAGAGTCCATTAAGAGAATCACATTATAACACCACAGTTGCCTTCATATAAAAAGCAATATAGCCAGGCATGGTGGCACACGCTTTTAATCCTAGCAATTGGGAGGCAGAAGCAGGCTGATCTTTGTGAGTTCAAGGCCAGTCTGGTCTACAGAGTGAGTTCCAGGATAGCTGGGGCTACAAGGAGACCCCTTTCTTGAAAAGACCAAAAATAAATAAATAAATAAATAAATAAATAAATAAATAAATAAATAAATAAAAGAGTAATATAACATTGTTTGCTCCACTTGCCTTTCAACTAGGGATTTGGTGCTAGCATCCACAAATGAGGGATACTATTCATTATTTGTTTTTCTGGGACTGTGCTACTTCACTTAGGATAATGGCATCAAGTTCCATCCATTGACCTTCAAAGTTCATTGATGTTATCCTTTTTTTTACTACTGCGTAGAACACCATTATGTGGAGGTACCACATTTTCTCTATCGACTCCTCCATTTAGGGACACTTGGGTTGCTTCCAGCTCTTCCTATTGTGAAGAGAGCAGCAGTAAACATAGATGTGCATGTATCTTTGCCATAGGATGAGTCTTGTGGCTATATACCCAGGAGTGGTATGACTGGATCAGGTGGTAGGCTCCTTTTGAGTCTTTTAAGGGTTCTCAACACTGCTTTCCATAGTGTTTACATTCCCACCTGAAGTGGATGAGAGTTCCCCTTTCCTCACAACCTCTCCAGCATTTGTTGCCTTTTGTTTTCTTGATCTTAGCCAGTCTTTTTGGAGTGATATTTTTTAAGTTTTATTTTAATTTATTTTGGCTGACATATACAAATATAAACTTCTACATATTTATAGGGTCACATGATGTTTCATGTGTTTAAAACTTAAAACTGATGAACATGTCTAGGTCATTAAACATGTATAATTTCTTTATGGTTAAAAATTCCACAGTTCTGGGCTGGGCGTGGTGGGGCACACCTTTAATCCTAGCACTGGGAGGCAGAGGCAGGCTTATCTTTGTGAGTTCAAGGCCAGCCTGGTCTACAGAGTGAGTTCCAGGACAGCTGGGACTACAGGGAGACCCTGTCTCGAAAAGACCCCCCGAAAAAATAATTCCACAGTTCTGAACAAAATTACACAGTTGTTTCTTTGAAGCTTTTGAAATGCATGCAATATCACATCTATACTGAACCTAATGTAAAATCAATCTTAGAGCAACACATCATGCTGTATGTAACCAATTTGGTATTCATTGATCAGTTTCATCCACACATACCTTCTTCTTTTCTTTTTTATTATGTTCAGATTTTTCTTTTAATTATATATTACTCTAAAATATGAATATATACCTTCCACCCAGTACATTAATTACCATGCCTGAAAGTAGGTGGTAGGTTAATTCTAGGGCTCATTAAGATATTCATATTATATCATCACAGTTGCTTTCAGATAGAAAGTAATATAATAATACTGCTCAGCTTTTCTTTCAATTGGGGGATTTGGTACTAGAATCCAGAAATGAGTGAAACCAGTCCCTGTATTATTTTTTAGGACTGTGTTCCATTTACCTGCAAATCTCATGATGTCATCTTTCTTTACCACTGCATAGAACTCAATTGTGTAGATGTACCACATTTTTGTTATTCAGTACTCAGTTGAGGGCCATTTGGGTTGGTTCCAACTCTTTGCTATTGTGAACAGAACTGCAATAAACATAGATGTGCATGTATCTTTGCTGTAGGATGAGTCTTGTGGGTATATACACAGAAGTGGTGTGGCTGGGTCAGGTGGTAGACTCATTTGAGTCTTTTAAGAGTTCTCCACACTGCTTTCCACAGTGGTTGTATGAGTTTACATTCCCACCAGCAGTGGATGAGTGTTCCCCTTTCCCCACAACCTCTCCAGCATTTGGTGTCTTTTGTTTTCTTGAACTTAGCCAGTCTTATCAGAGTGAGATGATATCTTAAAGTGGTATTAATTTGCATTTCTTTAATTATTAATGATGGTGGACATTTTTAAGGTGTTTCTCAGCCATCTTTACTTCCTCATTGGTGAAATCTCTGTTCATCTATTTACTCCATCTTTTGAGTGAGTCATTTGTTTTCTTACATCTTTGTTTTATGAGTAGTTGATATATTCTGGATGTTAATGCTCTGTATGATGTATCAGTGGTGAAGATTTCCTCACACTCTGTGGGCTTTCTCTTCACTTCCTTGATTGTTTCTGTACCTGTACAGAAGCTTTTGAGTTTGATGAGGTCCCATTTGTCAATTTTAGACCTTATTTCCTGGGCATGTGCTGACTGATTTAGGAAGTCTTTTCTTACAGCTGTGTCTTGTAGGTTGTTGCCAACTTTTTCTGCTATCACCTTCAGGGTTTCAGGTTTCACATTGAGATCTTTCATCTACTTGGCATTGATTTTTGTACAGGGTGAAAGGTAGGGAGTTAATTTTGTTCTACAAATGGTGATTCAGTTTTGCTAACATTTGCTGAAGAGGCTATCCTTCCTCCATTGAGCTTTTTTTGCCCCTTGGTCAAATATGAGGTGGCTGATTGTATGAGCTCAAGTTTGGATCTTTAATTTTGTTCCATTTGTCAATGGGTCTGTTTTGGGGCCAGTACCCAGTTGTCTTTATGACTAAAGCCCTGTAATATAGCTTGAAGTCTGGTAAAACTACACCTTTGTATTGTACTTTTCATTCAGGGTTGCTTTAGCAATTCAGGGTCATTTGTTTTTCCATATGAATTTAAAGACTTTTTTCTAAGTCTGTGAAGAAACTCATGGGGATTTTAATTAGGATTGCATTGAATCTGTATATCAATTTGGGTAAAATGGACATTTTTAATATATTAATTTTCCAATCCATGAGCATGAGAGGTGTTTCCATCTTTTGATGTAATTTTCAATCTCTTTCTTCAGGGGTTTAAATTTTTTTCTTGTAGAGATATTTGGTGTCTTTGGTTAGGTTTGTTTCCAGGTATTTTTTAGGTTATCGTGAGTGGGAAGGTCTTCTTATAGTCCTTCTCCACCTTTTTATTATTGGTGTAAAGAAAGACTACTGATTTTTCTAGATTAATTTTGTATCCTGCGACTTTACTGAAACTCTTAATCATTTCCAGTAGTTTTCTAAAGCAGTTTTAATTTGCGTTTCTTTGATTATTAACAGTGTTGAACATTTATTAAGATGTTTCTTAGCCATCTTGTCTTCCTCACAAGTGAAGTCTCTGTTCAGCTCTTTACTCCATCTTTATAGTGGGTCATTTGTTTTCTTACATCTCTGTTTTTTGAGTAGTTTATATATTGTGGATGTTTATGCTCTGTCAGATGTATCACTACTGAAGGTTTACTCCCAATCTGTATTTTCTTTTTCTTTTTTTTTCTCCACTTCATTAATTGCTTCTTTTGCTGTACAGAAGCTCTTGAGTTTAATGAGTTCCCAGTTGTCAATTGTTGACCTTATTTTGTGTGCACCTTGTCTGATTTAGAAAGACTTTTCCTATGCCTATGTCTTGTAGGTTGTTGTCAAACTTTTCCTCAATTATCATCAGAGTTTCAGAGTTCACATTGAGGTCTTGGATCCATTTGAAGTTGAATTTTGTACAGGGTAAGAGTTAGGGGTTTAATTTTACTCTTCTACATGTGGTGATCCGGTTTTGCCAACATCATTTGCTGAAAATGCTGTCTTTCCTCCATTAAGTCTTCTTAGCCCCTTTGTCAACTATGAGGTGGCTGAAATTGTATGTGCTCAAGTTTGGATCTTCAGGTTTGTTTCATTGGTCTACAGATCTGTTTTTGTGTCAGTACCAGGCTATTTTATGACTATATCCCTGTAATATAGTTTGAAGTCTGGTATAGTGACCATCCCCCCTCCTGTTGCTTCTACTGCTCACGGTTACTTTGGCTATTGGGGGGTCTAAAATTTGAAGCATTTCCCTTAAAGGTACAAACTCAGCAAGGTTGCCCCCTATCACCACTCCTCTTCAATATAGTGCTTGAAATACTTGCTATGGAAATAAGGCAAGAAAGGGAAATTAAAGGGGTATTAATTGGAAAAGAGGAGTCAAACTATTCCTTTTTGTAGATGATATGATAGTTTAGATAAGGGGTGCTAAAAACTCCATCAGAAAACCCCTAGAAACATTTAAGAGTTTCAGTAAAGTTTTGGGATACAAAATTAACCCAGAAAAATCAGCAGCTTTTCTTTACACCAACTACAAGCAACTAGGGAAGGAATATAAGGAGACATTCCCACTCACTATAACCTCAAAAAAATATCTAGGAACAAACCTAACAAAAGATGCTAAAGACATCTACAAAGAAAATTTTAAACCCCTGAAAAGGTGATTGAATAAGATATCAGAAGATGGTAATACCTTCCATACTCATGGATTGGAAAACTTAATATAGTAAAAAAAAAAAATTGGGGGCGCTGTAGAAATGGCTCAATGGTTAAGAGCACTAAGTGCTCTTGCAGAGGAACTGGGTTGGATTCCCAGCACCCACATTGCAGTTAACAACTGTCTATAACTCCAGTTCCATGGGAAACTGACACCTTCTTCTGACTCTGTGGGAATTGCACAACATGGGTGCACTTATACGCACATGCAGGCAATACATTCATACACAAAAATAAAAATAACAAATTAAAAATAAAAAAATTAAAAAGTCCATTCTACCTAAATAAATATACAGATTAAATGCAATCCCATTTAAAATCCCCACGAGTTTCTTCATAGATTTAGGAAAAAAAATCCTTAAATTTATATGGAAATTTCTTCTTCTTTACTATACACATTTAGTGTATATAATAGTAGAATACTATTTTTTCCCTTTCCTACTCAAAACCTGGAGAGATGTTATGGTGGCCTCTTGATTTAAACAGGTAACTGCATGAGGTAAAGGATGAAGTAAAGGCAGGGATAGGTTGGAAAACTGACTAAGACTTTGTTTCTCTTATTTTACATATAAAAGAAATATAACTCACTCAACAATCGAGAAATAAAGGAAATATAGCAAGGTGTTTGTTTTAAATTTCTATTGTTTAATAAGAACAAGTAGAGAAGGCTGGAAAGATGTCTCAGTAGTTAAGAGCACTGGTTGTTCTTGCACAGTACTTGGTTTTAATTCCCACATGTTGGCTGACAACTCTCTATAACTTCAGGGATGTCCAACACCCTTTTCTGCCACTCATGGGCATTGAATGACATGGTTGCACCTACATACAGGCAGGCATACATTCATACACATAAAATAATAAGTAAAATATTATAAAAAAGAATAAGCAGAGAAAAATTGAAACATGATGCTTTGATTTGTTTGCTATATTTTTTGTTTTTGTTTTGTTTAGCTAGTTTAAGACATGGTTGTGCTGAGTAGTTAAGCTATAAGCACACTCATGATCTTCCTGCTTAAGCTTCCTGAGTACTAGGACTGGGTATGCTACCATACATCCCTAGGAAAGTAATTCATAAAGGGTCGTCAAACTAGAAAAATAAGTCAAATCATCTGGTTATTCTAGGGCTATCAAGTATTGTGAGTGCCAATATCTTGAATATTTTAATATTTTAAAGCAAAAAATAAATATTTTGTTGTTTTGTGGATGATTATATTTTTTTATTTTTCAAGGGATTAAAGAAAAATCAGAATCACTTGTAGTTTAAAATAGAGGCCGAGTTGAAGGAAAAAAAAATGAAAGATAAAAAAGTGAAACTTAATTAAGATCCTTACTCAGGACAACCATTGCTATAATAAGTAAATTTATTTCTAATGTCCAATAATTTTTCTTTTTGACACAGTAGCCATCATGCTGAAAATAGCATTAGATTTATACCATCACACTTTATATATTGATTATATTTAATGTTTGGCCTATTTTTATATTTCCTTCTGACATTTTTGACTTAATATATCATTAGCTATTAGATACAGTTATATAATAGGGCAATGTGCTAGATTAATTTAGTGTTAACTCACACATCTGGGTCGAGGGAACCTCAATTGGAGAAATGCCTCCGTTGGACTGTGGGGCATTTTCTTGATTGTTGAGTGACATAGGAGGGCCAACATCATGACATTCTGTGAAAACCCCTGAGGAACTATGTCAAAATATTGACATTTTCTTTTTTATTCTTAATTAATGTTTTACTTTTTATTTTTGGAAAACTTTATACATGATAATTGTCATTGAATTATTTCCATCATTCCCAGCTACTCTCTAACTCCTATCCCCTCACACCCACTCAATTTATTTTCTTTCATTATTATTGTTACATAAATATGCATGCATTTATAATGCACTGAGTTCATTTACTGATGTTTGTGTGTACCCTGTTTGGGCAACCCATTTGTGACTGCATAAACCTTCAGAGAGCTAGTCCCTGGAGAAAACTGATTTTCATTCCCTCAGCATCCATTGGTTGCCTGTAGGTCTTCATCATGTGATGGATTTCATGAAAAGTCCTCCATCTACCTTGGCATGTCAATTGATTTTACAGTTTTGCAGATCTCCTTAGACTACTACATGGTAGAGATTCCAGTGCTGTAACTTCTCTGTTATGTCTAGAATTCACTAACCAGCAGCTAGTGTCTTTTACTTCAGACTCTTACCCTCTTTCCTCCCCTTTTTCCAAGTTCCTTGCATGTTAGATGTAGATCTGTTGTCACTTAGAACTGAGTACCTTACAGTCATTTATTCTCTGAATTTTACCAGTTGTTGAACTATGTAATAGTCTACATCTGTTTCACAAAAGTTTCTTTGATGAGCAGTGAGAAGTACACTTTTCTTTGAATATAAGGTTATGTATATAGATTTGTAGATACAGTAAGAAATTATTTTGGTTTAGGGAAGTGACAGATCTAGGTTCTTCTTTAGCATCTATGAGTCCTTTATCTATGTGTTTATCTATGTTTCCAGTACCACTTATGAATTTCCTCATATTGAGTGGGTCTTAAGTCCAGTTAGGCAACTATTGGTTACCCTTGAGATAGTAGTGCTACAACCATGCCAATACATGTAATATGCTGGGCTTGTCAGGGTTGTATTTCTTAGGCTTACAGCTAGGTAAGATCCCTAATTGGTTTTCGTATTCATGATGACTCTGGAACAGAGGGTTACCTGGAAAATTGCTGTTTATCATAACTTCCAAAGCTTATGACAAAGCAGTGGCCTCAGGACTCTGTTTTCCCTTTCTCCATTTCAGTGAGTAAAGGAAAACATAATTCTTCATACTCTAACCACTGGACAATATTCAAGAGTAAGAATATCATAAACATTATTCATAGTGTTATTTTAAGAGCACAAAGACTTCACTTAAAAAGACAATCATTTTCACTATGATTAATCTTTAGTTCTTATCATTGTATAGTTGATATTTGTTTTTGAGCAATTTAAAGCTTACATTAAAAATCAAGAGAGTAATTATTCTAATAAAGTGGAATGAAGAATTATGAGTGGAGGAATGAAGATTATGAGAAATAAGAGATATAAAAAGAGAAATATATAAATCAATTCAATTTTCTTTTATTTTACTTAGACCTTGACATGAAAACACTCACTGCTAAAATTTACTTAAGTTTCATTTCTCAGAACCCATTGTAAAATAAGCATGATATCCATACATATAGCTTTCATATCAATTCAAGAATGAATAATTTATGTTTCTAAGCAAAGTTTAAAGTACTTTTCAATTGGAAGTTTTATTTTAAAGTTGTGATTCTCAAGGATTTGGAAGATGAACAAGGCACTCCACTGAGAAAATACCAAAACAATCAACTTTTCTTCTTTGTTGAAAACACAGTAAGATTGAGAGGAATTTTCTTCATTCTAATATAGTTTCCAAGTTAGGTATTGCTGTATAGGTAACTTAACTGTACAATGGATTGATTTTCAAATATTATCTTCATACCTATCACAATATACAATCCCATTTCAACCAAATTGTGTTATCAAAAAATTCATTGTCTCTTACAGACATTTCAAAATTTTGCTTGTGGTGTGTTCTCACATCCAGATATATATTGAAACATTTGGTCCCCAATGAGTTCCATGTAATTTCTAGGCCTAACCACTCAGTTCCGATGAATTCGTTCAGACTGATTGTCTCTATGTTACAATCTATATTTTTCTAAATTGAGGAGCTATTAAATTTGTCAAAAAAATTCTATAAGTAAAGGTCTGGATACAAAGTCATGTGACATTCTTCAATGTCTTAATTTATCAAATCTATAGGAAAGAAGCGTGATTAGTTTCTTGGAATCTATGGTCTAAAATAGACTAATAATGTTAAATATTTGGTGAATATATGCTCACATAAATTTTAAAAAGAGAATGCTTTATTTATTTGGCTGCAACAATGCTCTAATTTAACACACATGCATATTGAGTTTTATTGACTCAACATGATGTCTTTTTAGAATATCACTTTATGTTTCCATAATGATCATATAGTAAAAATTAGTGAATTTAATGTAACATTCTTTGAATAAATAAGGTAAAAAAAGGAACAAAGGAAAGAATCCTTTAAGTAGCCACTGTTTTAGATGTTTAAAAAGTAAGCCAGGAGTGGTGGTGCACACCTTTAATCCTAGCACTTGGGAGGCAGAGGCAGGTGGATCTCTGTGAGTTCAAGGCCAGCCTGGTCTACAGAGTTGGTTCCAGGACAACCAGAGCTACAGGGAGACCCTGTCTCAAAAAGACAAAAAAAAAAAAAAAAGCATTGTCATTTTCTCATGGATTAGCATAAAATAAAGATTAATCTGATGATAATATACTGGGAAAAACAAAAATTTCCTTAGGGAAAATATTAGTATGTCCAGCTGCTTTCAAAATTTTTATATATTACATGTTAATGTAGGTATACTTAATAATATAGAACATTTACAAATTATTGAAAAAATAAGATTTTTAAATATATTCACTGAGCAGAATAAGTTACTGAGGTGATGGGTATATTAATTTTGTAACATTCCATGTTGCAAACTTCTGTAACCATCATTTATAGCTTATGAAAGAACATAATTGTTTTTGAGACAGACTCCTTATAGTCCCAGCTGGCTAGGAACTCACTCTGTAGACCAGGCTGGCCTTGAACTCACAGAGATCCACCTGCCTCTGCCTCCTAAGTGCTAGGATTAAAGGCATGAGCCACCGCGCCCAGGTTAAAGATGTTTCTTAGCCACCATGTGGGTGCTGGAAATCAAAACTGGGTCACCTGCAAGAGCAGTCTGTGCTCTTAACCACTGAGCCATCTCTCCAGCACTGAAACAATCTACTTGTATATGACATTTAAATACTATCAATAATTTAAAGTACAGAGACAAGCTTAATGGATAAAATATATTTATACTGCTCAGCAGCATGATAATCTCAGAATTTATTGTTTAGGAAGCAGGAGGGAAGAGAATACACACAGCAGATTAGTTTGGTAGTCAATCAACATGGAGGCGGGAACAAGTCATCAGAGTGGGAGCTATTGAGAGCAATGGAAATTCCTCAAGGCCTCTGCTTGTGTCTTTACTTTCCACCTCCTTTTCTACCTCCAGAGAAATACCACCACCAGGATCTCTTTGCTGAATTTGCTGAATCTGAAAATCAAGTCCAATGTTGATTGGTGTGTGTGTGTGTGTGTGTGTGTGTGTGTGCTGTATATGTGGATTCCAGTGCACATTCATGAGTGTGTCTGAAGTACATGCATGTGTGCAAGTGAACATGCATGCATATGATGTCCATGCAGAGGTCAAAGGACAAATTGAAATGTCATTCCTTGGGTTCCATCCACCATCTCTTTTGGACTTTGTCAAAATGCTAAAGCCAATTGGAGAGTATGTCTAATTATCAGCTTGTCTCCATCACTCCAGCACTGGGATGACAAGTGAGTACATCACAGCCATTTTTACATAGCTCTAGGAATTAAGCTCAAGCTTTCATATTTGCCGAGTCATTTCCTAAGCCCCAAAGTTGATTCAAGGATCAATGGCACCTGAGACATGGGTGGATGACATTTAATATAGGAGACATATCCAGGGACAAATACTCTGTAGTCTCTTATTATCAACATCTTGGCCAGTTGTGGCCTTCAGTGTGATTCATACTACATTGTATGAGGGAGCTTTGTGACAGTTGAGGGATGTATTAGAATTCTCTCTGCATCCTGTTCTGTTCTATTCCATGAGCCTTACATGTATACATTCTACCATATACATTTCAGTTAGGGCTGGGCATCTCACAGACCCATATTCTCTGTGGTGACCAGTTGCAGAACACTGTAATAGCATTCATCTGGTTCTAAAAGAAGTTCCATACAAGAAATGCTGGGGGTAAAGTGGAAGAAGGAACACAAAAGTGGAGAGATAACAGGGTAGAGGCATTATCCAAGGTAAAATAAGTAAAACAGAGATACTTTAACTTGGTAGGAAGGAGAGAGGTAAGACAGGGAGACAGAGAGGATAGACAAATGAAGCTTAAGTGGTCTTAAAAGTGGCTCCCGTCCTGTCAAAAACCTCGGTTAGTCTGGGCTAACTGTGTGGCCTTAATCATTCAAAAGGAAAATAAACCAGAAATAAATAATCAGTAAGGCCTGAGAAATTGTACTTCAGATATGAAACTTGAGATCTTAATAAAAAAACAATATGTGTCTATGCCAAAGTAACCTACCATAACTATTAGTGCTGCTTAAATACCTATATATCTAATTGCTTGTGCTTCATTAGTAGGATCGAAAGGTTACTCCTGAACAAACTGTCAGCCCATGAAAGGAAACAGCCAGAATTGACCAGAATCCAAGTCAACAGCTCCAGAGAGAGAGGACAGTTTTACTTCTCATCCACCTGTGCCCCTTTTCTAAGCCTAGGGAACAATCTGCGGAAGAGGGGGCGTGGTAGAATGTAAAGGCTGCGATTGGGGTGAACGGTGAAACTACAGCGATGTAGTCTGGACACTCATTTGATCAACTTGATTGAACAAACAACCTGTCAACCTCCACTGAATGGTGGGACTGTGGGGGTTTGGGCACAACAGTCTTATAGATTGGTTTGCACGAAGGATGCTTTACTCATGGATTATCACTTAATGCTAAAAAAATGAAAAAAAAAAAAAAACCTGAAAGATGCAGGACAGTTATGGCAGAATACATGATCTGGGATGGGGGGGGGTGGGGGGGGGAAGGGAAAGGGAAATATGCCTGATCTGAATTGGAAATGATGTATAAAAATGCACAAACCATCAATAAAAATTTAAAAAAAAAAAAAAAAAAAAAAAAAAAAAAAAAAGGAAAAAGAGAGAGCACTGTTGTTTGGCCTGTCTTCAATTCTTACCAGCAAGTGCATCTACTCTGTGGCTGTCACTGCTTTTGCCTTTCTACAAAGACATGAGACACAGTTTTTTATTTTATTTTATTTATTTTTGTATGTGTATGAAAGTACTGTCTGCATGTAGGTTGGTGCACCTGTGTCGTGCAATGCTGCGGAGGACAGAAGAGGGCGTAGGATTTCCCTCGGACTGGAGTTAAAGACGGTTCTCAGCCACCATGTGGGTTCTGTGGGTCGAACCTGGGTCCTCTGCAAGACTAGTTGGTCCTCTTAACCATTAGGCAATCTCACCAGCCCCAACAGACACAGTTTCGTTTTTTTTTTTTTTAACCCTCCAATATGGACTGAAGACTCATGTCTCTCCAAGAATCCTCCAAACCTTCAATGCCAGAAGGGGACTATTGAGATATCCAGCTTGTGGACTGAGCAGCTACTGGGATTTCAGCCTCTTCAGAGTAAAGACTGTTATTGTTGGATTACCCACGCTGTATCATGGAGGACAGTACAGGAAGATAAAGACAAGATGCATGCTTACTGAACCTCATTTGGGTGACCACGGAGGGAAAGACCCCAATGTGGAGCACAAGAGCAAAACTGATGGTTGTTTGGCCTTGCCAAGGAGGAACCGTCAAATGCTTCCTTAAGAAAAACATGACATCTTTTAGCAAAAAAAAAAAAAAAATAGAAAATCCTCCAATTCAGGTGATATGTGTATGTATGTATGTATATGTGTGTTTGTGTGTGTGTGTGTGTGTGTGTGTGTATGCAATATGAGTTGGAGAGAACAACAAAAGAATCAATAGAATTCGTGATGAAAGGGGAAATATCACAACAGACAATGAAAAAATCCAGACAATCATACGGGAATACTTCAAAAACCTATACTCTACCAAATTTGAAAAGCTAAGAGAAATGGATGAATATCTGAAATCCAGGGAATCACCAAAGCTAAACAAAGAAGAGACTGACAGCTTAAACAGACCCATAACATATGAAGAAATTGAAAATGTAATGAGACCTCCCAACTAAATAAAGCCCAGGCCCACATAGTTTCATAGCAGAATTCTATAAAATATTTAAAGAGGACATACAACTATTATTACTCAAACTGTTCAGAAATATACAAGCAGAGGGAAACCTCCCAAATTCCTTCTATGAAGCCAACATCACTCAAATACCAAAACCAGGCAAGGATGCAACCTAAAAAAGAGAACCACAGACCCATCTCATTAATGAACTCAGATGCAAAAATCCTCAACAAAATACTTGTAAACCTTATACAGACCCACATCAAAAAGATCAACCAACATGATCAAGTTGGATTTAAAATTCATACCAGAAATGCAAGGATGGTTCAACATACAAAAATCAGTAAATATCATAAAACACATAAATGGACTGAAGGACAAAAATCATACAATTATTTCAATGGATGCAGAAAAAGCCTTTGACAAAATACAGCATCCCTTCATGATTAAAGTACTAGAGGGAATTGGACTGGAAGGATCATTCCTCAGCATAATCAAAGCCATATAAAAGAAACTCACAGCCAGCATCATCCTAAATGGAGAAAAATTAGAAAGATTCCTCATAAAGGTAGGAACCCAGCAAAGCTGCCCGTTGTCACCACTCCTCTCCAATAAAGTGCTTGAAACACTTGCTAGGGTGATAAGGCAAGAAAAGGAAATCAAAGGAATACTGATTGGAAAAGAGGAAGTAAAACTAACCCTTTTTGCAGACGATATGATAGTTTACCTAAGGGATGCTAAAAACTACCAGAAAACTCCTAGAAATCATTAGGAGTTTCAGTAAAGTGGTAGGTTACAAAATTAACCTAGAAAAATCAGTAGCCTTTCTTTACACCAACAACAAGCAACTAAAGAAGGAGTACAAGGAGACCTTCCCAATCACAATAGCCTCAAAAACAATAAAATATCTAGGAATAAACCTAACCCAAGACACCAAAGATCTCTACAACAAAAAATTATAAACTCCTGAAGGAGATTGAAGAAGACATCAGAAGATGGAAAGACCTCCTATGCACATGGATTGGAAAAATTAATATAGTAAAAAATGTCCATTCTACGCAAATTAATATATCAATTCAATGCAATTCCAATTAAAATCCCCAGGACAGGGGGCTGGAGAGATGGCCTAGCGGTTAAGAGGGCCGACTGCTCTTACAGAGGACCCGGGTTCGATCCCCAGCACCCACATGGTGGCTGAGAACCGTCTGAAGCTCCAATTCCAGGAGAACTCCAGTTCCAGGGGAATCCGAGACCCTCTTCTGAACTCCGCGGCGTTGCACAATATGGGTGCACAGTACATTCATACACATACAGAAATAAATAAAAATTAATAAAAAAATTTTAAATCCCCAGGACATTCTTCACAGGCTTGGGAAAAAAATCTTAAATTCATATGGAAAAAGAAAAGACTACAAATAGCCAAAGCAACCCTGAGTGAAGACAGCAATACAGGGGGAATTTCTACTACAGGGCTATAGTCATAAAAACAGCCTGTTACTGGCACTAAAACAGACCTGTAGACCAATGGAACAAAACTGAAGATCCAAACTTGAGCACATACAATTTAAGCCACCTTATGTTTGACAAGGGGGCCAAAAAGATTCAATGGAGGAAAGACAGCCTCTTCAGCAAATGGTGCTGGCAAAACTGGATCACCGCTTGTAGAAGAATAAAATTAAACCCCTACCTCTCACCCTGCACAAAAAGCAACTCCAAATGGATCAAAGTCCTCAATTTGAAACCCAAAACCCTGAAGGTGTTAGATGAAAAAGTTGGCAGCAACTTAAAAGACATAGGTGTAGGAAGAGACTTTATAATCAGACAGCTGCTGCACAGAAAATAATGTCAACAATTGGCAAGAGGGACCTTATTAAACTCGAAAATTTTTGTCCAGCAAAAGAAGCAATAAGGGAACTGAAGAGAAAACCCACAGAGTGGAAGAAAACCTTCACTATTGATTCGCTTGACAGAGCATTAACTTCCAGAATATATAAACTACTCAAAAAACAAAGGAGCATGAAAACAAATGACTCACACAAAAGATGGAGTAAAGAGCTGAGCAAAGAACTCACAAGCGAGGAAATGGAGATGGCTGAAAAACATCTTAAAAAGTGTTCAACATCGCTAATTAAAGAAATGCAAATTAAAACCACTTTAAGATATCATCTCACCCCAATAAGGCTGGCTAGGATCAAGAAAACAAATGATACCAAATGCTGTAGAGGGTGTGGGGAAAGGGGAACACTCATCCACTGGCTGGTGGGAATGCAAACTTGTACAACGACTATGGAAAGCAGTATGGAGAACCCTTAAAAGACTCAAAATGAGATTACCATTTGACCCAGCCATATCACTTCTGGGTATATATATATCCATCAGATTTTTCCTACAGCAGAGATACATGTAGAGCCATGTTTATGCAGCTCTCTTCACAATAGGGAAGAGCTGGAACCAACCCAAGTGCCCCTCGATGGATGAGTGGATAGAGAAAATGTGGTACATCTACACGATGAAGTACTATGCAGCGGTAAAGGAAGATGACATCATGAAATTTGCAGGTAAATGGATGGAACTAGAAGATTTTATGCTAAGTGAAGTAACGCAGTCTCAGAAAAACAAAAGATGAATGGTATCCCTCATCTGTGGATGCTAGTACCAAGTACCTAGGTGTAAGACAAAATGAGCAATGTTAATATTATATTCCTCATGATCTAAAGACAACTGTGCTTTTGTATTGGGACTCACTACACAGGTTCTAACAAATATTTTCGGACCTTGGACCTTTAGTATATTATGGGGGGTATGTGTGCATCTTTTAGAGTAATATGGGATTAAAATGGAAATATGTGAATCAAGAAATATGCTATGGAAAAATTCCCTACTAATTTGGCCAAAGGACTTGGGGGACAACTTTGTTCCTTGCCCTCAGAGGTCAATCAAGTCTTAGGGCATTATACGTGGGGGCAGCTCTTGAAAAGTCCTGCAGAGGTGGGTCACCATTCTTCCTGTTCAGGGAGGTCTTGGAGAGCCACTAAGGGGACTTCAGCCAGTGCCCAGTCTATAAAGATGAAAGTCTGCTCATCCTTCAGAAAAGGAAGCCTGGTCTAGCAAGACCTGACTTTGTCCTCATGTGGATGGACCTGGTGGATGAGGAGCTGAAAGAAGCAAAAAATGAGAGAACCCTGAGGACCAGATCCTCAACTGACTTCAACAAAACAAAACCTTGGTTAATCTAGGCTATCTGTATGGCCTTAAACATCCAGAAGGAAAGTAAAACCAGAAATAAATAATCAATAAGACCAGAGAAACTGTAATGCAGACACAAAACTTGAGATCTTAGTAAAAAGACAAAAAGACAAAAAAGCGAAGCCCTTACATTCTACCCGCCCCCTCTTCCGGCAGATTGTTCCCTAGGCTAGAAAAGGGGCACAAGTGAACGAGAAGCAAAACAGTCTACTTTCTGGAGCTGTTGTCTTGTTCTCTAGTTAATTCTGTCTGTTTTCTTTCAGGGGCTGCCAGCTTGTCCAGGCTTAGCCTTTCGATCGTACTAATGAAGCACATGCAATTAGATATTAGGTATTTAAACAGTATAAGATATAGCCTTTCGATCTACTAATGAAGCACAAACAAATACAGGCATTTAAACAGTAAAATTATTATGGTAGGTTGCTTTGGATAAGACACAGATGTTTGGATGTTATGTCAATTCATGATCTACCTTTTCTTCTGTCAAGTATGGCAGGGTCTTCGTGTGGTTTATAACATTTCCTAAACATTAAAGGATGTAACCTTGTGGCATTCGCTGTGAGTTATTCCTCACAAGGAGAGAGCCAATAGCCAAATTAGAATGATTGTGAGAGATACAGACATATGGCTGCCACTGCTAGCACAGTATTATTTTTATTGTTATTAAACCACAATTGAATTTAGAGTCACTTCCATTTCCATGCCCTGCACCCCACCTGAGTTCCTGCACTCTGCCATGCATATCTTGCACCTTTTTCCTGAGTCTGCCAGAAGTTCTTTTTCTAGTTCTTTGTTGTTGTTTCCTCCCACTGGCATAATATTATATAATATATATATATATATATATAGATATATATATATAAAAAGTCACCTGAATTGGAGGATTTTCTTCTTTCTTTCTTTCTTTCTTTCTTATGTTGCTAAGATATGTCATGTTTTCCTTAAGGAAGTGTTTGAAGTTTCCTCCTTGGCAAGCTCAAACAACAAGCAATCTTGGCCTGTGCTCCACACTGGGGTCTTTCCCTCCATGGTCCACCCAAATGAGGTCCAGTAACATGTGTCCTAAGCTTTTTTTAAGGATTTCATGCAAAATGTTGATTAAAATACATTTCTATTTTTTTCACAGTGTTTATTGAGAGAGACAAGTAACATAAGATCAGGGCGTGAACATGATTCGATAGATTAAGTAGACTTAATTTCAATACTATAATAAGGGAACAATCCAAATTCTCACCATTTGTTTCGCACCCACAAAAAATATTTCAAGGGCATTAACAATCTCACAAAGCTGATCAGTTTTGTGCAAGTAAACCATGTTTTCTTTTTAAAAAGGCTGTGCACTTAGCCAGGCTCAAGGATATTGAAATCTAGCACATAAACCCATTACTAGAGGTAGAAAAAAAGGCAATATACTATTACGGAAACAACCATCAATTACAGTTATAAGATGGTTCTGTAACAACCAATAGTAACTATATTGCAGGACGACTCAAGTAATTTTAACTGAACAAAGGTGCATTTCTAAGTATTCAGTTTGCTATTCAGTTTTCTAACTTTAACAGCCTATGATAACTGGCAACCAAGAAGTCATTGCAATAGACTTGCCTCTACTTGAGAACCTATGATGTTATTATTGGCAGGTTGCCAATATACTGTCTTAACAATTAAAGATTTCCTAAAATATTGAGGGTAGACTAATGATAGACATTACACGACAAAAAAAAAAAAACAAAAAAACCATTATGCGGAAGGAACCCTTCTGACATGCTTCTGCTTTAAATATGTGTGCCCCCAAATGAAGTCCGTAAGCACATGTCCTAGTCTTGATCCCCTGCACTGGCCTCCATGACCGCATGAGTAATCCAAAGATGGCAGTCCTAATCTCTGAGAGGCTGATATTTCCGTTTAGCTGCTTAGTATGTTTTACAAAGCTAGTAACTCAGCAGTCCTCAGTCCACTACTTGGAAGGGCTAAAAGGTATAAAAAAAAAAGAAAAGTAAAAAGCCGTATCTCATGTCTTTGATATGATTCCAAAACAGTGGCATCCACTAGGAGATATGCTCTGCCTGTAAGAATTGTTAGACAGGCCAACAATGTGCATCTTTTTTTTTTTTTTTTTTTTATTTTTTTTTTTGTCTTTCTTTTCTTTTTACTGAAGATTCTCAAGTTTTGTTGTCGTCGCATTAACAGTTTTCTCTGGTTCTTATTGTGTATTTATTTCATGGTTTTACTTGCTTTTTGGATAGTTTAAGGCCATACAGTAGCTAGATTAACCAAGGTTTTGTTTTTGAGTCAGGGTCTGGGTATATCGTTGTTGGCCAGGGTTACCCCTTTTGCTTCTTTCAGCTCCTCAATCCACCATCCCATCTACATGAGGAAAAGTTCTTCTTGCATAGACAGGCTTTCCTTTCTTGAAAGATGAGCAATTTCATCTTTTATAGAGACTGGGCATCTGGTCTGAAGTCCCTATTAGTGCTCTCAAGACCTTCCTCTGACAGAGAAAGAATTGGTGACCCACTTTCTGACAGTGACTTTTCAAGAGCTGCCCCCACGTATAATCCCCAAGACTTATTGACCTCTCGAAGGCAAGGAAACAAAGTTGTTCCCCAAGTCCTTTGGCCAATAGTATGGGACATTTTTGCCCATAGACCATATTTCTGATAATATTTCCAGTTTTAATATCCCATAGTTACTGTAAAATAGCAATACACATTACCCCCCCATAATTATACTAAAGTGTTCCATAGGTCCTCGAAATATTTGTTAGAACCTGTGTAGTGAGTCCCAATACAAAAGCACAGTGTCCTTTAGATCAATGAGGAATAAATATTAACATTGCTCTATTTGTTCTATACACCTAGGTACTTTGTGTACTAGCATCCCATAGATTGAGGGAACCATTCATCTTTTGTTTTTCTGAGACTGCGTTACTCACTTTAGCATAAAATCTTCTAGTTTCCATCCATTTACTGCAAATTTTCATGTGGTCATCTTCCTTTACCGCTGCATAGTACTATCATCGTGTAGATGTACCACCTATTATCTCTATCCTCACTCATCCATCGAGGGGCACTTGCGGTTGGTTCCAGCTCCTTCCCTTATGTGTGAATGAGAGTTGCTGCATAAACATGCTCTTCACTATGTATCTCTGCTGTAGGAAAAATCTGATGGATTATTATATATACCCAGAAGTGATATGGCTGGGTCAAATGGTAACTCTCATGTTGGAGTCTTTTAAGGTTATCCGTACTGCTTTCATAGTAGCTACAAGTTTGCATTCCCACCAGCCATGTGGATGAGTGTTCCACTTTCCCCAAACACACCCTCTACTGCATTTGGTAATCATTTTGTTTCTTGATCCTAGCCAGCCCTTATTGTGGTGAGATGATATCTTAAAGTTGGTTTTAATTTGCATTTTCTTTAATTTAGCGATGTTGAACACTAAATTTTAGATGTTTTCAGCCATCTCCATTTTCCTCGGATTGTGAAATTCTTGCTCAGCTCTTTACTCATCTTTTGATCGAGTCATTTGTTTTCATTGCTCCTTGTCTTTTTTGTGAGTTAGTTATAATATTCTGGAAGTTAATGCTTCTGTCAAGCGAATCAATAGTGAAGTTTTCTTCCACCTGTGGGTTTTCTCTCATTTCTATTCTTCTCTTTCTTTTCTGGACAAAAATTTTGAGCTTTAATAAGGTCCCTCTTTTTGCCAATTGTTGATTCAGTATTTTCTTGTGCCTGCACAGTGTCTGATTTGAAAGTCTTTCCTACACTCGATGTGCTTTTAAGTTGCTGCAAACTTTTTCATCTAACACCTTCAGGGTTTTGGTTTCAAAGTGAGGCTTTTGACCATTGGAGTGTTTTGTGCAGGGTGGGAAGGTTAGGGGTTTAATTTATTCTTCTACAAGCGGTGTCCAGTTTTGCCAGCACCATTTTGTGCTGAAGAGGCTGTCTTTCTCCATGAATTCTTTTTGGCCCCCTTGGTCAATAAATAGGTGGCTGAAATATGTATGTGCTCAAGTTTGGATCTTAGTATTTTGTTCTCATTGGTCTACATAGGTGGTTTGTGCCAGTACCAGGCTTGTGTTTTTATGACTATAGCCTACATTAGTAAGTACGAAATCCCCCTGTATTGCTGTTTCACTCAAGGGTTCTTTGGCTATTTGTAGTCTTTTCTTTTCCTATAGATTTAAGATTTTTTTTCCCAAGCCTGTGACAGAATTTCCTAGGGATTAAAATTTGTTTATTAATGTTTTAAGTTATATTCTGTAGAGGTGTACTGAATGTAGTCTGTGCACCTGTGTGTGCAACGCCGCGGAGGTCAAGAAGAGGGTCTCCTCGGATTCGCCCTGAACTGGAGTTCTCCTGGATAGTGGAGCTTCAGACGGTTTCGCAGCCACCATGGGTGCTGGGATCGAACCGGTCCTCTGTAGAGCATTCCGTGCCTCTTAAATTAAACCGCTAGGCCATCTCTCCAGCACCTGTTCCTGGGGATTTTATTTGAATTGCATTGAAATTGTATTAGTTAATTTGCGTAGAATGGACATTTGTACATATTAATTTTTTCAATCCATAGTGACATTAGATGGTCTGTCCATCTCTGGTGTCTTTCTCATCTCAATCTCCTTTCAGGAGTTTATTTAATTTTTGTGTAGAGATTTTGTTTTGGTTAGTTTTTTATTTTTTTTTTTTTTATTTTTTTTGAGGCTATTTGTGATTGGGAAAGGTCTCCTTTAACTCTTCTTTAGTTGCTGCTTGTTGTGTAATGAAAGGTCTACTGATTTTTTCTAGGTTAATTTTTAACTGAACCACATACCTGAAACTCCTAATGATTTGCGAGAAAGAGGTTTTTGGTGGTTTAGTTTTAGCATTCCCTTAGGTAATAACTATCATATCTCTGATCTCGCAAATAAGGGTTAGTTTACTTTCCTCTTTTCCAATCATTATTCCTTGATTTCCTTTTCCTTGCCTTATCACTCTCTAGCTAGAATTTATGTTTCAAAGCACTTAATGTGAGGAAGTGGTGAATACGTGGCATATTTTCGGTATTTCCTACATTTAATGGGAATGTTTCTAATTTTTCGCCATTTAGGATGCATGGCTGGCTTGTAGTTTCTTTTATATGGTCTGTTGTTAGCTGAGAATGATCCTTTCCAGTCCAATTCCCTCTAGTACTTTGAATCATGATGAGGGATGCGATTTTGTCAAAGGCTTTTTTTGCTCTTTGAATAATTTTTTTTTTTTTTATTTTTTGTCCTTCAGTCCTTTTATTGTGTTTTTATGATATTTACTGATTCTGTTGTATGTTTGAAACTCATTCCTTGCATTTCGGGTATGAATTTTAAATCCAACTTGATTCATGTTGATTTATGCTTTTTGATGTGGGCTTGTATAAGGTTAACAATGTATTTTTGAGGTTTTTCATCTGAGTTCATAATGAGATGGCGTCGTGTGTGTTCTCTTTTTTTGTTGCATCCTTGCCTTGGTTTTGGTATTTGAGTGATGTTGGCTTCATAGAAGGATATTTGGGAGGTGTCTCCTTTGGCTTGTATATTTCTTTTGAACAGTTGGGTAATTATAATAGTTGTATGTCCTTCTTTAAATATTTTTATAGAATTCTTTTTTTTTTTTGAGATGGGGTTGTTTTTTAGTTGGGAGGTCTCATTACATTTTTCAACTTTCTTCATTGTTTAATGGGTCTGTTTAAGCTGTTCAGTCTCTTCCTTTGTTTAGCTTTTGTGTATTCCTGGATTTGCAGATATTCATCATTTCTCTGTTTTTCAAATTTTGGTAGAGTATAATAGGTTTTTGAAGTATTCCCAGATGATTTGTCTGATTATTTTTATTGTCTGTTGTGATATTTCCTTTCATGCACGAATGTCTATTAGATTCTTTTGTTGTTCCTCCAAACTCTTATAGGCATACACACACACACAACACACACACACTTACCAAACACACATATGATACATAACATACATACCATATCACGCTGAATTTGGAGATTTTTTATTTTTTTTTTTTTGCTAAAAGATGTCATGTTTTTCTTAAGGAAGCATTTTGAACGTTCCTCCTTGGTCAAGCTCAAACAACCATCAGTTTTGCTCTTGGGTGCTTCCAAATTGGGGTCTTTCCCTCCCATGGTACCCAAATGAGGTTCAGTATAGACATGCATCTTGTCTTTATCTTCCTTCGTACTGTCCTCCATGATACCAGCCGTGGGTAATCCAACAATAACTAGTTTTACACTTGGAAGAGGCGAAATCACCAGTATGTAGCTCAGTCCAACAAAGCTGAGGATATCCCTCAATAGTCCCCTATCTGGCTGTTGAATGTTTGAGGTCGGATTCTTGGAGAGACTTGAATCTTCAGTCCATATTGGTGAGGGTTAAAAAAATTAAATAATTACAAACTGTGTCTGTTGGGCTGGTGAGATTGCCTTAATTGGTTATGGAGGACCAAAGTTTTTGGCAAGAGGACCCAGGTTCGACCCACAGAACCCAACATGGTGGCTGAAGAACCAGTCTCTTAGAAACTCCAGTCATAGGGAATCCATACGCCCTCGTTTCTGACCTCCGCAGCAATTGCACGGACACAGGTGCTACCAAACCCTACATGCAGACAGTATTTCATACACATTACAAATAATTAAATAAATATAAAATATAAAACTGTGTCTCATGTCTTTGGTAGAAAGGACAAAGCAGTGCAGCCACAGAGTAGATGCACTTGCCAGTAAGAATGAAGACAGGCCAAACAACAGTGTCTGCTCTTTTTCCTGTTTTTTTTTTTTTTTTTTTTTTTTTTTTTTTTTTAATTTTTATTGATGGTTTGTGCATTTCATTAACATCATTCTTCAATTCTAGATCAGGCTATTATTTCCCTTTCCTTCCCCCCCACCCCCCCCCATCCCAGATCATGTATTCTTTGCCATAACTGTTCCTGCATCTTTCAGGTTTTTTTTTTTTTTCATTTTTTAGCATATAAGTGATAATCCATGAAGTATAAGCGATTCCTGTCGTAGCAAAACAATCTATAGTGACGTTGTGCCTACCAAACCCCCGATCCCACCATGCAGTGGGAGGTTGACAGGTTTGTTTGTTCAATCAAGTATCAAAAGTGTAGTGTCCAGACTTCATCGCTGTAGTTTCACATCACCGTTCACCCCAATCGCAGCCTTTACTTCTACCCACGCCCCCATCGTCGCAGATTTGTTCCCTAGGCTTAGAAAAAGGCACAGGTGGATGAGAAGTAATAACAGTCCTCTCTCTCTGGGAGTGTTTGACTGTGATTTGTCAATTTCTGGCTGTTTCCTTTCAATGGGCTGACAGTTTTTGTTCAGTGAGTTATATCCTCATTCCTTAACTGAAGCACAAGCAATTTAGATTTATACAGGTATTTAAGAGCACTCATAGTTATGGTTAGGTTCTTGTGTCATAGACACAATTTGTTTTTTTATTAAGATCTCAAAGTTTTATATCGAAGTACAATTTTCTCAGCCTTACTGAATGTATTAGTTCTGGTTAATTTTTCCTTATTGACGTGATTAAGGCTCACACAGTTAGCCCAGACTAACCGAGGTTTTTGACAGGACGGGAGCCACTTTTAAGACCAACTTAAGCTTTCATTGTCTTCCTCTCTGTCTCCTCTGTCTTACCTCTTCTTTCCTTGCTACCAAGTTAAAGTTATCTTCTGATTTTCACTATTTTACCTTGATAATGCCTCTACCCTGTATATCTCTTCCACTTTGTGTTCCTTTCTTCCTACTTTGACTCCCCAGCATTTCTTGTTATGGAATCTTCTTTTTAGAACCAGATATATGAATGCTATATACAGTGTTCTGCAACTGGTCACCACAGAGAATATATGGGTCTGTGAGATGCCCATGCCCTTAACTGAAATGTATATGGTAGAATGTTACTACATGTAATGCTCATGGAATAGAACAGAACGGAATGCGAGAGAATTCTAAATACATCCCTCAACTGTTCACATAAGCTCCCTATATCAATTTGTAGTATGAAATCAATCAGCTGAAGGCCACAACTGGCCAAGATGTGATAATAAGAGACTATCAGAGTAACTGTTCCCTGATTAATGTCCTCCTATATTAAAGTTCATCCACCCATGTCTCAGGTGCCATTGATCCTTGAATCAACTTTGGGGCTTAGGAAATGACTCGGCAAATATGAAAGCTTGAGCTTAATTCCTAGAGCTATGTAAAAATGGCTGTGATGTACTCACTTGTCATCCCAGTGCTGGATAGTGATGGAGACAAGCTTTGATTAATTAGACATTATCTCTCCAATTGGCTTTAGTCGATTTTGACAAAGTCCAAAAGAGATGGTGGAGATGGAACCCAAGGGGATGACATTTCAAGTTTGTCCTTTGCCTCTGCTATGGACACTCATAGTGCATGCATTCTACTTGCACGACATGCATTTGTATCTTCATGACACACTTCATGAACCTTTGTTGCACTGGAACCATCATATCAGCCACAACACACACACACACACACACACACACCATCAACATCTGGACTGATTTTCAGATTCACAAAGTCTAGCAAAGAAGATCCTGGTGCGGTATTTCTCTGGAGGTGAGAAAAGGAGGGTGAAAGTAAGACACAAGCAGAGGCCTTGAGAATGTTCCATTGCTCTCAAATACTCCACTCTGATGACTTGTTCCCGCCGCCATGTTGATTGACTACTCCAAACTAATCTGCTGTGTTATTCTCTTCCCGTCCTGCTTCCGAAACAATAAATTCTGAGATTATCCATGCTGCTGACAAGAATATAATTATTTATCCTTAAGCTTCGTCTGTACTTTAAATTATATGTAGATTTTTAAGGTCAGATACATGTAGATTGTTTCAAGTGCTGGAGATTGATGGCTCAGTGTGGTTAAGACACAGGACTGCTTCTTGCAGTGACCCAGTTTTGATTTCCCAGCACCCACTGGTTGGCTTATAGAAACTCTTTAACGCAACTGGGTCGCGGTGGCCATTGCCTTAATCCAAGGACTTTAGGAGAGCAGATGGCAGGTGGATCTTCTGTTGAGTTCAAGACCAGCCTGCGTCTACAGAGGTGAGTGTTCCATAGCCATCTGGGCTATATAGGAGTCTGTCTCAAAAACAATTATGTTCTTTCATAAGCTATAAATGATGGTTACAGAAGTTTGCAACATGGAATGTTACAAAATTAATATACCCATGCACACCTCAGTAGTAACTTATTCTCTTCAGTGTAGATATATTTAAAAAATCTGTATTTTTTCAATAATTTGTAAATTTCTATATTATTAATGTATACCTACGTACAATGTAATAGATAAAAAGTTTGAAAGGCAGCTGGACATACTAATTATGTTTTCCCTAAGGAAATTTTTGTTTTTCCCAGTATATTATCATCAGATTAATCTTTATTTTATGCTAATCCATGAGAAAATGACAATGCTTTTTTTTTTTTTTTGTCTTTTTGAGACAGGGGCTCCCTGTAGCTTCTGGTTGTCCTGGAACCAACTCTGTAAGACCAGGCTGGCCCTTGAACTCACAGAGATCCACCGGCCTCTGCCTCCCAAGTGCGAGATTAAAGGTGTGCACACCACTCCCAGCTTACTTTTTAACATCTAAAACAGTGGCTAATTAAAGGATTTTTGTTTGTTCATTTGTTTTTACCTTATTTATTCAAAGAATGTTACATTAAATTCACTAATTTTTACTATATGATCATTATGGAAACATAAAGTGATATTCTAAAAAGACATCATGTTGAGTCAATAAAACTCAATATGCATGTGTGTTAAATTAGAGCATTGTTGCAGCCAAATAAATAAAGCATGCTCGGTTTAAAATTTATGTGAGCATATATTCACCAAATATTTAACATTATTAGTCTATTTTAGACCATAGATTCCAAGAAACTAATCACGCTTCTTTCCTATAGATTTGATAAATTAAGACATTGAAGAATGTCACATGACTTTGTATCCAGACCTTTACTTATAGAATTTTTTTGACAAATTTAATAGCTCCTCAATTTAGAAAAATATAGATTGTAACATAGAGACAATCAGTCTGAACGAATTCATCGGAACTGAGTGGTTAGGCCTAGAAATTACATGGAACTCATTGGGGACCAAATGTTTCAATATATATCTGGATGTGAGAACACACCACAAGCAAAATTTTGAAATGTCTGTAAGAGACAATGAATTTTTTGATAACACAATTTGGTTGAAATGGGATTGTATATTGTGATAGGTATGAAGATAATATTTGAAAATCAATCCATTGTACAGTTAAGTTACCTATACAGCAATACCTAACTTGGAAACTATATTAGAATGAAGAAAATTCCTCTCAATCTTACTGTGTTTTCAACAAAGAAGAAAAGTTGATTGTTTTGGTATTTTCTCAGTGGAGTGCCTTGTTCATCTTCCAAATCCTTGAGAATCACAACTTTAAAATAAAACTTCCAATTGAAAAGTACTTTAAACTTTGCTTAGAAACATAAATTATTCATTCTTGAATTGATATGAAAGCTATATGTATGGATATCATGCTTATTTTACAATGGGTTCTGAGAAATGAAACTTAAGTAAATTTTAGCAGTGAGTGTTTTCATGTCAAGGTCTAAGTAAGTAAAAAGAAAATGAATTGATTTGATATATTTTCATCTTTTTAATATCTCTTATTTCTCAGAATCTTCATTCCTCCACTCATAATTCTTCATTCCACTTTATTAGAATAATTACTCTCTTGATTTTTAATGTAAGCTTTAATTGCTTCAAAAACAAATATCACTATACATGAGAAGACTAAAAGATATCTATGAAATGATTGTTTTTTTTAAGTGAAGTCTTTGTGCTCTTAAAATAACACTATGAATAATGTTTATGATATTCTTACTCTTGAATATTGTCCAGTGGTTAGAGTATGAAGAATTATGTTTTCCTTTACTCACTGAAATGGAGAAAGGGAAAACAGAGTCCTGAGGCCACTGCTTTGTCATAAGCTTTGGAAGTTATGATAAACAGCAATTTTCCAGGTAACCCTCTGTTCCAGAGTCATCATGAATACGAAAACCAATTAGGGATCTTACCTAGCTGTAAGCCTAAGAAATACAACCCTGACAAGCCCAGCATATTACATGTATTGGCATGGTTGTAGCACTACTATCTCAAGGGTAACCAATAGTTGCCTAACTGGACTTAAAGCACACTCAATAAGAGGAAATTCAATAAGTGGTAACTGGAAACATATATAAACACATAGATAAAGGACTCATAGATGCTAAAGAAGAACCTAGATCTGTCACTTCCCTAAACCAAAATAATTGGTTACTGTGTCGACAATCTACGATATACTAACCTATATTCAAAGAAAGTGTAATTCCACTGCTCATAAAGAAAACTTTTGGAAACAGATGTAGACTATTAATAGTTTCAAAACACTGGAAGTTTCCAGGAAGAATAAAATGACTGTAAGGTACTCAGTCCTAAGTGACANGATTGGGGTGAATGGTGAAACTACAACAATATAGACTGGACACTCATTTGATCAACTTGATTGAACATACAAGCCCCCCCTGCTGGATGGTGGGACCCATGGGCTGTGTGGGTTTGGGCACAACTGCTTGCAAATTGGTTTTACATGAAGGATGCTTGTACTCACAAATTATCACCTATTGTTAAAAAAAATGAAAACAAAACAAAACATAAAAGCAGAGAAAGATGCAGAAAACTTATGGCAGAATGCACGATCTGCGATGGGTAGGGGTAGGGTGGGGGGGAAGGGAAGGGGATATATGCCTGAACTGAATTGGAAAATGATGTATAAAATACACAAAGCATCAATAAAAATAAATTAAAAAAATAAATAAATAAATTTAAAAAGCCAGGTGAAATGTATTAACTCACTCCCCATGAAAATAATGCACATAAAATAGCTGCCCATTAGTGCATGTGTATAGCTGAAGGCTATATAATATAGAACACAGTTTCAGACAGGAGAAATTTCTCTTTGTCAGGGTACTTCAGAGACTCCCAAAATAAAGAACTGTTGCCACAGCCCTTAATTATGTCCCAGAACTTGAGTTTAGGACACAGGCCTTGGAGTAATGGCACTAGAACTAACCTGAATCCTCTTCTCTGAAAACTAGCTCTCATAAGTCTAGAGGATGCTATGAAAGTTGCTAAGGGAAAAAAATATCAGTGTTCCAGCTTATCTTTAAAGCCAAATAACCCCAGTGATTGTGACAGCAAAATGTCTCTATTGGTGGAATAGTGGCTCTTTTATCTAGACAGTAATCAACAGCTATGTCTCTGTTGGTGGAGTAGTGGCTCTTTTATCTAGTCAGTAATCAACAGCTATCTAACTGGAGTTAAAGACCTCTAAGTGGAAAGGAACCCATGGCTGCTCTGTAATCATTGCCAAATTCACATGGCTGGAGTGGTCATAGATCCTAGATAAAAACCTATCTCTGTCATAGCTTTAGGCAAATGAAATTTCTTTCCATAGGCTAAATATGAATCCTTATATTTACAGAAAATTATACCATGCACCACTCATCAAAAAATCTTCTGTTAATCATTTATAGCATTCACCTCACCCTAGCAATAGGCAAGAAGACCTCTAATAAACTCTGACATTGGTTATATCTCTCCTCCTATTTCTCTTCCTCTGTCTTTCTCTCCTCTTCCTTCTTCTTATCCTCTTCCTCTTTTCTTTTTCCTGATCTTCCTCCACTTCCTCTTATTCTTATCTTCCTCCTCTTCTTCATCTAACTCATTTGTGTTAGGAAGAAAGCTTCATTATTTATATCTTCAATTATATGATTATTGGAAAAAACTTTATGCAGAGAGATGACACAGTGATAGTCCTTGAATTTAAAAGCCATTTTGTCAGGCTGAAAATAAAAATAAAGGTAGAACAAAGGAAGGAATGCAGGAAAGAAGAAGAAAGGGAAAGAAAGAGGGAGGGATGGGAGGGAGGGAGGGAGGAAGGAAGGAAGGAAGGAAGGAAGGAAGGAAGGAAGGAAGGAAGGAAGGAAGGAAGGAAGAAAGAAAGAAAGGAGCCAGGGATTGAGAAAGTACTGAAGAATGATTTTTAGGAAAATAATTGATTAAGATGTCTGTAAATTAAAACTAAAATTGAAGATCATTTTGAAAAGCTAGAAGAAAGTTTCAGGAAACTGGAGAACATAATCATCAAAGTTATTTTGTTTGAGGAACAGATAGAAAACAAATTGAAAACAATTGAAAATAGCCTAAAGAATGGCGGGATTCCATCCAGCCAATCACAATACCCAATGTGAGAATTCCTGCAGTAGAGATATGAGTGGACAGATTATCTGAGGCATGGCAGTACGAACTTTTATACGGTCTCAGTAAGGTTTTTATAAATAACATTAATATACAAAATTATTCAAAGCAACCAGAGAAGGGAGTATTTCTATTATTAATGTTTTTGTATCATTTGTGATTTGGCCAATACAAGGAACATTGAGGAAGACTCTCATCAAGTATTTTATCAGAAACTTTACAAACCAGAGGTCAGTAGAAAAATATATAAATAAAAACAATACAACACCAAGTTAATGGAAATGCTTGAAATTAATGGACATAGAAATTAAATGTGTTTTGTCTGCTTCACCTATCTTTAAGCCATTATAATCCTAATTATCAGTACAGATATAACCAAAGATACTCAATGCAAGTCCAGTAGTAAACACTTATCAAAGGATTCTGCATGTTGTCTTTATGGCACCATTCTCTTTCATAAGATGGTGTAGCCTTTGTTTGAACCCCAATGAAGACTGTAATGGTGTTATCTTTGGGGGATATGATTCACATTTAGGTTTTTCTCATGCATATCAACTAACTGCCAACTAGAATTGAGATTATCAATTTATATCCTTGTCAGTATTAAAGCAAAAATTCTTATTTTTTTAATTTTTTTATTAATTTTATTTATTTCTGTATGTGTATGACTGTACTGTCTGCATGCAAGTCTGTGCACCCGTGTCGTGCAATGCCGCGGAGGTCAGAAGAGGGTGTCGGATTCCCCTGGAACTGGAGTTCTCCTGGAATTGGAGTTTCGGATGTTCTCGGCCGCCATGTGGGTGCTGGGGATTGAACCCGGGTCCTCTGCAAGAGCGGTCGGTGCTCTTAACCGCTAGGCCATCTCTCCAGCCCGCAAAAATTCTTTAATGCTTGACTGATATATTAAACTCTACCATTCATTTATTTTAATTTTAAAATCTAATTCAATACAGTATTCATTAGGAAAGACCTGAAAGAAAGGACTGTTTATTTCATATATAAATATTATTTTCAGCTAATGGATTTTGTATAATGCTATTTGAACTTTGAATTCTTCTCTTAATACATGGTTCAAAGCGGAGAGAGGAGAGAGATCATAAAACCTTGGTCAACTGAATGCATAGGGCTTCCTTCAAGGCTGTTACGCACACTAACAACACAGGGTAAGAAGCACTGAAAGTGTAAACCGTGACTATGATTCTTCACTCCTGCCCTGTACACATCTGCTATTTCAAGTACATATTAGAAGCTCTTAAGAGTGAAAGGGTTCATGTGCTTGATCTAAGCTGTCATTAAGATATGATACCACATTAGGGCTGGAGAGATGGCCTAGCTGTTAAGAACACTGACTGCTCTTGCAGAGGACCTGGGTTTGATCCCCAGCACCCACATGGTAGCTGAGAACTGTTTTTAACTCCAGTTCCAAGGGAATCCTTCGCCCTCTTCTGACGTCTGCGGCATTGCACGACACGGGTGCACAAACCTAGATGTATACAGTACATTCATACACATAAAAAATAAATAAAATTAAAAAAATATTACACCACATATAGAGATTTAATAGACTTATTGAGATATAAAGAAAGCCCTAGTTCTCTGGTATATAAAGAACATTTTTTGTTCTTTATATATGGCACTTTTTTGGCAGGAAAGTGTCTACACAACCCACAGGAACATTTTGTAAGCAAGAAGGGCAACACAATATACTCAGATGACTTTTTAAAATAGAGAAAATGAATTCTAAGTGCCTAAAGCCATCTAGAAACACGTAAAATATCGGGAGCAACTAATATTAATCCATTCTGTTACCAGAAATTGATTAACCATAATCTTACTGGAAGAAAGGCTCATAGTCTTGTGTATAATTTTAATAATACTGTCTCATTTCTATAGTGAGAAATCATTTCCCTAGACCACCACTTCTTATATTGTGTGTCATTATATATTAAAGCTTCTTAGGCTACATATAAAATGTCCTTACCTCTATCCATTACCTTAATCAATAAGAATTCATTTGCTTCTTAAATGAATGCTATAATTATTTTTAATATTTCAGAGTGTGGATACCGATGTGGTTTGTGCTGATCACTACAACATATACATTTTCCAAATTCAGTGGATATTAAATAAATTATTTTTTCCCATTACAATTTCAGATCATTTTATTCTGAGTAAGATGAGATAATCAGGTAAACATGAAGAATACGCTACTACTAAATTTTATTTCAGTTACCAGTGGTCCATATCAGAAACTCAGTGGCAAAGAGAGACAGAACGTATTCAGGGGAAGGGGAGCAAAGCTTAGGTGAGGCTGATGGAAACATACTTTGAATTCCAGCACCTGAGAGTGGAAGGCAGTGAGATTTGGAGGGATAGGCAAGGCTATGATAAAAGAATTATTCTTTTAGGGCTGGAGAGATGGCCTAGTGGTTAAGAGCACCGACTGCTCTTGCAGAGGACCCAGGTTCGATCCTCAGCACCACTTGTAAAAAAAGAATTATTCTTTCAACAAAAGAAAGATAAACAAAATTCTCGATTTTTTTAAAATGATTATTTGAAAGAGAGCAGACTAAAATATTAAAATGGAATATATTTTAAAAGCTAATATTTTAAATTATATAACATTTTTAGATGCTCATATCTCATATACAAGATATATATGCATAATATATTATTTCTGCAGACCTAATGTGTCCATGGGATATCTGTATTGCAATGGTTTACACAATAAACATAAAACCAGCTTGATAATAGAGAATAGCCTCAAAGGATAAAGCAATGAATTTTGACCTCCTTAATCCTCAAACTGGTTACAACCTTTCTGGATATCTAATGATCTGAGTCCTCTCTCTTTGTCACCAACACAGTATTTCGCTCACAGGAGATAAGATAAACATTTTATTCACTTAGGAAAGATGATATGGTGTTCTTTCATAGCCACAGAAACCCAGATTTAAAATGTAGGCTTCCTTCACTCTCGTTTATTTCATCACACATTTTCATTAGCTAAAAGGAGTGATTTGACTCTGAGATTAAAAGTCCAGGTAAAAGAGTCAAAGAGGAGCATTTTCTATTTGAATCTAGTGATTTGTGCACATTGTCTCCTTATTCCTCCCTGGCCTACCACAAAAATTTAACAAAAGATTTGATAGTGTAATTAACCATGTGCAGGGATTCCAAAATGCCACTGGTCGTTCATGAGCACAAGTGGAACTGAAATCAAAAACCCTGAAGCTCTTGCTGGCAAGAATGTCCTTGAGACCTCTTCAGCCTGGGAAGCACACTGCAGGGAGTCATTCACTTTCCTGTATCTTCATTCTGTCATTTGTTTTGTGCCAACAGTATGTTTCTATTACTCTTTTGAAAGACCCTAAGTAGACAAATTTACAGATTCTTTCTTGAATGACACTTTGATTTCTCCCAACCTGAAATTTATTGGATATTGTCTTTACTGTGTATAAATATAAATAAATCATGGTTGGAAAGGCAGTGATTATTTTATTTTATTTTATTTTTTTTATTTTTTTTTTTATTTTTTTTTTTAATTTTTTTTTTTTATTT
>VZQC01007255.1:331786-376994 GCA_009823505.1 Rhizomys pruinosus | reverse complement strand
CTAACCTGTAGAGGATGTAAGCTTGTGGCATCAGCCATGGGTTATTTCTCCAAGGGGAGAGCCAATAGCCAATTAGGTTTGGGATATACAGGCACATGGCTGTCTCTGCTGCACAGTATTTCCAGGCAGGTGAGGTGTAGCTGGTGCTGACGGTGGAGTCTTGCTTGACTCAGGGAGACCCATATTTGCTTTATTGGTTTAGTGGCCTTTGGTAACACTCTCTGGCATTCCAGAGGCCATCTGTACACTTGCATGTGTGGTCTCAATACATCCCTCCCATGTTAGAGGAGGTGCTATACTCAGTTTTCATGTCCACAAAAATACTGTCTTGTTAATAAGATTTGTCTTTCTTTCTCATTTGTATTATATGAGAGAGATGAGATCATTTTTGAAATTTCCTTTCTCCATTGACTCTTTTATCTACACAAATACATATATAAATAGACACATATATCTGAAGTTTTGTGTTTTGATCAAGGAGTTATCTACTGCTGTTGTTTTCTTGATGCTCATACCTGGGTTTAAAGACATGGCTTTTACTTGAAATGGTAGCTAATTTCCTCAAATGGTATATTTTGCTGTATAAACTATTGGATGTCTCCCATAATATTTTCTAATCTGATTTGTGATAGTGGATTGCCTTCTTTGGGGGAGAAAGAAAGACAAAGCCCTTCTTCAGTATTATTCTGAATAAAATAATGTCCAAGAGTAGTCAGTGGTTGAGCTGTAATACCCACTGTTGACTGAGGGTTGATGATTACTATCTTACTGTGTGTGACCTGGCTGGGGACTAGGAAGCTGCTCTTATTCCTGGATCAATCAAGAGTAATTAGGACACATGTGCTGGATAGTTTCGGTATACAACTTGACTCACGTGGGAAGAGGGAACCTCAACTGAGGAATCAGTTCTATAGGCCTGGCCTATGGGCATTTCTGGGAGGCATTTTCATGTCTGTTCTGTGACATATGAGTGCCCAGCCCAAGATAGTTGGTGCTACTTAGCACCAACTCAGCAGATCCCTGTCCTGAGTTCCTGCCTTTGTATTACTGTATGATGTCCTCTGACCTATAACACAAATAACTCCCCAGTTGATTTTGATCAGAGTATTTAACCACATTAGAAACCAAGTTAGGACAGAAATTATGGCACATTTCTGGTGTAATTTCCTGTCCTAGTTAGCTTTCTGTGTTGCTATGATAAAACATTGACTTAAACAAACTTAGAAAAGAAAAAGTTTATTTCAGGCTACATTAGAGTCCATTGAGGGAAGCCAGGGAAAGAACTTAGTCTGGAACCTGGAGGCAAGAACTGAAACAGAGACCATGGATGGGAATTTATTACTTTCTTCTCCCCTGGTTGGCTCAGCTTCCTCTAATGCAGCCCAGTCATGTTACCACCTTCCGTGGGCTGTGCCTTCCATATCCACAGGCAATTAGGGAATTGCCCACAGACAGGTTCATAGGCCAAACTTGTGAAGACTATTTCTCAGTTGAGGCTTTCTCTTCCTAAGTGCACCAAGGGGACAGCAGAAGCTAACCAGGATGACACCTAAAGTGTGACTTCTTGTCAATGATGGTGTCCTGGCTGATGTGCTCAGCAGTAAAGTGGGTATTTGTGGCATATTGACACATCCTGTATGTGAGAGAAAAAACAAATCAAAGTTTCAACCACTGTCAATTTCTATCAGCCCTGGTTTCAGTTTCAAACCTAAGAAAAAACTTTAGCAATAGTTACAATAATGCAATCATTTATTTTTATTTCTACATCAGTGTCTATTGTTTATGTGCATTAAGGCCAATATTTATTCCAAAATTAAACATTAAAACAAAAATAACATCACTGCACACTAATATTTTACTCAAACATATTGTCCTTTCTTGTTATGGCAGTTAATAATATTTCTATGAATTTATTAGTAAGCTATAAATCTATTCCCAAATACAATATACCATATGTACAGAGACTATAATATTTACATCTGTATATATATCAGGATAAAGTCTCTAAAATATTTAGTGAGAATTAAAACTCTTTTAGCACTTGTCATGTGATGTATCAGCTAATGATTGACAAAGAACTTGAGGTGACTGGAGTTTCTACACTGATTAAACTTTCTACGTCTATTGATTTGTTCATTAAAGTTTGCTTCCTCAACTTGAATCAGTTTTGAAAATAAATGTTAAGAATGCCACAAAACTAAGGTTCAAAGCATACAATGTAATATGAAACACTTAAGTAGAAAGACTGTCACCTGTAAAATATCTATATGGCAATAGTCTCTCATTTATGATTCCCATGAATGGAATATCTATTTTCATAGAAGTACAGAAGCAGCACAGCCCGCAAAGCTGACTGTAAGACCTTAAAGTACTTTCCTTAGGGCCGTTAAACACAATTGCTTTGCTTTGATGCTATTTTTGCATCCTTTGTGCTGTGAGCTCCACTGGCTTATGCAAATCCCACATATTTTCAGAGTTTGTGTGGCAGAGGAATCAAACAAAATTCCTGTTCACTTTCATAATTCTCAGTTATCTTAATAGGTTGTCTTGACAAGTAGTTAATGCAGCTCTCTTACAAATGTGTAGTAAAACCCACACACTATACTTTATTAAAAATAGAGTTAAAATCATAGAATCAGGCTTTAAATCATTTTATTTCCTGCTGCAGATAATACAGGGAATTAGAAGTGTATTGGTACCCAAACTCTGAGTTTTCTAACTGATGGTGGTCAAAAAAGAGTATCAGTCCCTCACTTGTGCTTATATAAGCATCCCTAATTGAACTCAGTGGATAAAAACAATACATAAAAGTGTTTGAGTTGAGAAAAAGAGAAGCAGCTAGACTGACAGAGAGGGTACAACAATGGAAATAGTAGTATATAACAATACATGGTAAATACATATCAAGGCAATAAAATATTAAGTTAAATTAATAAAATAATTAAATTAGGTAAAAAGCATGTCAAGATCCATCAGTCGTAATTTAGAACCAGCACCAATTAAATATTTTTAAAATACTTTGTAACATATGTACAGAAATACTCAAAGAGTACCACAGTGAGATGCCACTCATAACTATCAAAATATTTTTATATTTATATCAACATAACTTTACCAAGTGTATTAGTCACTTTTCTGTTGCTGTGATAAAGCACCATGACCAAGGAACTTATAAAAGGAAGAGTTTATTTGGGCTTACGATTGGCAGTTCCAGGGAATTAGAGTCCATTGTGGCCAGAGGCGTGGCAGCTGGATCTGGAGCAGCAAACCGAGGGTCACATCTCGCAAAGAGCACAGGAATCAGAGAGAACAACTGTAGACCACGAGGCTTGTTAAAGCTCACTAAGCCTGCCCCCCAACAACGCACTTCCTCAGCACGGCCACACCATCTAAGACCTCCAAAAACAGTGCCGCCAACTGTAGACAAATATCTGAATACCTAGAGCCTATGGGGGACACTCATCCAAACCACCAAACAAAGTAACTGTGCATTATTTTTCCCACACAGCCTTTTTGTTGATAACTTCATTGGATCTGAAGTGAATAAAAATTCAAGCCACTGGGCATTCGTATAAGGGATTTTTTCTTTTAATATTGTTATTGAACATTCCATACTAAGTATTTTGATCATATTTATAATACCACATCTATCTCCACCCCTTAATATTATTATTACTACTACTAATATTATTATTATTATAAGACATATGGAGTCTATATTTGTGTTTTCACATTGATATGCTGTCTACAAGAAACACATCTTACCTTCAAAGACAGGCACCACCTTAAAGTGAAGGGATGGAAAAAAAATATTCCAAGCAAATGGTACCAAAAAGAAAGCAGGTGTTGCTATTTTAATATCGGATAAAATAGACTTCAAAGTAAAAGGAATCAGAAGAGACAAAGAAGGCCATTACATTTTCATCAAAGGAACAATCCACCAAGAAGATTTCACAATTATGAATATATATGCCCCAAATTCTGGTGCACCAAACTTTATAAAGACAATTCTCCAGGACCACAAGTCACAGACTAACCCCAGCACACTCATAGTGGGAGATTTCAATACCCCACTGAGTCCTTTGGATAGGTCAACAGGACAAAAAATAAACAGAGAGACATCTGAACTGAACGATATGATACACCAAATGGACCTCATAGACCTCTACCGAACATTCCATCCTAATACCAGAGAATACACTTTCTACTCAGCACCCCACGGAACATTCTCCAAAATCGACCACATCCTGGGACACAGAAGAAACCTCTACAAATACAAAAAGATTGAAATAATTTCATGCATCCTGTCAGACCACAGTGCAATGAAGCTCAACATCAACACCAGGACAAGCCCTCCTGCCTACAAGAACACATGGAGACTAAACAACACACTCTTGAATAATGAATGGGTCAAGGAAGAGATAAAGAAAGAAATAAAAACATTCCTGGAACTGAATGACAATGACAATACAACACAACAAAACCTATGGGATACCTTAAAAGCAGTCCTAAGAGGGAAGTTTATAGCCCTGGGTGCCTACATTAGAAAAACAGAAAGAGCACAAGTGAATGATCTAACACTACAGCTAAAAGCACTTGAGAGGCAACAACAGATGAACCCTAAACGCAACAGACAGGAAGAAATAACAAAAATCAGAGCAGAAATCAATGAAATAGAAACAAAGAAAACAATACAAAAAATCAATGAAGCCAAAAGTTGGTTCTTTGAAAGAATAAACAAGATAGACAGACCTCTAGCCCAGTTAACAAAAAGAAAGAAGGAACAACTCCAAATCAATACAATCTGTGATGAAAAGGGAAATATCACAACGGACAAGGAAAAGATCAAGAAAATTATATGGGAATATTACAAGAACCTATATTCTACCAAGTTTGAAAATCTAGAAGAAATGGATGAATATCTGAAATCCTGGGAATCACCAAAGCTTGGCCAAGAGGAGACCAGCAGCTTAAACAGACCCATAACATATGAAGAAATAGAGGATGTAGTAAGAAGCCTCCCAACTAAAAAAAGCCCAGGCCCAGACGGTTTCACAGCAGAATTCTATAAAACATTTCAAAAAGACCTACAACCATTATTTCTGAAACTGTTTAGAAGTATACAATCAGAGGGAATTCTCCCAAATTCCTTCTATGAAGCCAACATCACTCTATTACCAAAACCAGGCAAAGATCCAACTAAAAAGGAGAATTATAGACCCATCTCCCTCATGAACACAGATGCCAAAATTCTAAACAGAATACTGGCAAATCGCATACAGACCCACATCAAGAAGATCATCCATCATGACCAAGTTGGATTCATACCAGAGATGCAGGGATGGTTCAACATACGAAAATCAATAAACATCATCAAACACATAAACGGAATCAAAGACAAAAACCACACCATCATCGCAATTGATGCTGAAAAAGCCTTTGACAAAATCCAGCATCCCTTCATGCTTAAAGTCCTAGAAGGAATTGGATTGGAGGGATCATTCCTCAATGTAATCAAAGCCATATACAGGAAACCCACAGCCAATATCATCCTAAATGGGGAAATGACAGAAACATTCCCTTTAAAGGTAGGAACTCGGCAAGGCTGCCCCCTATCACCACTCCTCTTCAATATAGTGCTTGAAACACTTGCTAGAGCAATAAGGCAAGAAAAGGATATTAAAGGAGTACTAATTGGAAAAGAGGAAGTCAAACTATCCCTATTTGCTGATGATATGATTGTTTACTTAAGGGATGCAAAAAACTCCACCAGAAAACTCCTAGAAACGATTAACAGCTTCAGCAAAGTGGCAGGATACAAAATTAACCTTAGAAAATCAATGGCCTTTCTTTACACCAAGAACAAGCAACTGGAGAAAGAATTCAAAGAGACCTTCCCACTCACAATAGCCTCAAAAACAATAAGATACCTAGGAACAAACCTAACCAAAGACACCAAAGACCTCTACAACAAAAATTTTAAACCCTTAAAGAAAGAAATTGAAGAAGACCTCAGAAGATGGAAAAACCTCCCATGCTCATGGATTGGGAAAATTAACATTGTAAAAATGTCCATTTTACCAAAACTCTTGTATAGATTTAATGCAATCCCAATCAAAATCCCCAAGAGTTTCTTCACAGGCTTGGAAACAAAAGTTCTTAAATTCATTTGGAGAAACAAAAGACCCCGAATAGCCAAATCAATCCTGAGTGAAAAGAGCTACACAGGAGGGATCTCTATACCAGATTTTAAACTATACTACAGGGCTATAGTCATAAAAACAGCCTGGTACTGGCACAAAAACAGACCTGTTGACCAATGGAACAAAACCGAAGATCCAAATCTGAGCACATACAATTTCAGCCATCTCATATTTGACAAGGGGGCCAAGAAACCACAATGGAGAAAAGACAGCATCTTCAGCAAGTGGTGTTGGCAAAACTGGATCACCACTTGTAGAAGAATGAAATTAAACCCCTACCTCTCACCCTGTACAAAAGTCAACTCCAGATGGATTAAAGACCTCAACGTGAAACCCCAAACTCTGAAGGTGATAGAAGAAAAAGTTGGCAGCAGACTACAAGACATAGGCGTAGGAAAAGACTTCCTAAATCAGACAGCAGCTGCACAAGAATTAAGGTCGACAATTGACAAATGGGACCTCATCAAACTCAAAAGCTTCTGTACATCAAAAGAAACAATCAAGGAAGTGAAGAGAAATCCCACAGAGTGGGAGGAAACCTTCACTGCAGATACATCTGACAAAGCATTGATTTCCAGAATATATAAACTACTCAAAAAACAAAGAAAAAAGAAAACAAACGACCCGCTCAATAGATGGAGCAAAGAACTGAACAGAGACTTCACAAGCGAGGAATTAGAGATGTCTGAGAAACACCTCAAGAACTGCTCAACATCACTAATCATTAAGGAAATGCAAATCAAAACCACTTTAAGATATCATCTTACTCCAGTAAGACTGGCTAGGATCAAGAAAACAAATGATACCAAGTGCTGGAGAGGTTGTGGGGAAAGGGGAACACTCATCCACTGCTGGTGGGAATGTAAACTCGTACAGCCACTATGGAAAGCAGTGTGGAGAACCCTTGGAAGACTTGGAATGAACTTGCCACCCGACCCAGCCATACCACTCCTGGGCATGTACCCTCAAGACTTACGCCACCACAGAGATACATGCACGGCCATGTTTATTTCAGCTCTCTTCACAATAGCAAAGAGCTGGAACCAACCTAAATGCCCCTCAACTGACGAATGGATAGAGAAAATGTGGTACATCTACACAATGGAGTTCTATGCAGCAGTAAAGAAAGACGACATCACGAGCTTTGCAGGAAAATGGCTGGAGCTAGAGGACATCATGCTGAGTGAAGTAACACAGTCCCAGAAAAACAAACGACGAATGGTATCCCTCATCTGTGGATGCTAGTGCCAATTACCCAGTTGTAAGTATTTCTTGTGTAGGGCCCCCTGAGCTTTTGTACAAAGCAGTTGGGCATAATGCATTTTGGAATCAACAACAACAACAGAAAAGACTGCATTAAAGAACTGACTGAGACGGTGAACTTCTGCTCAAAACAGTCAACTTCCCCATGGAAAATATTGAGAAAGACTGAGAGATGGAAAGCATGTTTGGCAGAATGCATGAGCTCTGGCGGGGTGGGGTAATGAGTGGGAACACGGGTCTAGATTTGTTAAAAATAAATAAATAAACTTATGTGAAAAAAAAAAGACATATGGAGTCTATATTTGTGTTTTCCAAATGCCCTTAGTGTGACATTACCCCTTGGAACCAGATCAACCTAGGCACAATCCTACCCTTAAAGATAACTGATTCTCCCTCTCCCAAAAACTATCAGTTACTAATATTTTCTCAGATATGTTTGGGCTTCTTGTTCAAATCACATTCCCTCTTGCCTTGGAGGGATTTTGGGTGGCTAGCGATTGCATAAATTTTGTGCATGTCATAATTGTTATAAGTTTACCTGATGTCTCTAAAACACTTTCTTCACATGTCTCATTCTTATAATATTTCCATCTTGTGCAATGATCCCTGAGCCTTAGGAGATGAGGGTTTGATACAGGTGTCCCATTCAGGGCTATGAACTACACAGTCCCTTACTCTCTCTGCACATTGAAAAGTTTTGGGTCTTGCAGAGTGTGGTGATGCACACATTTAATTCTAGCACTGGGACACAGAGGCAGGTGGATCTCTGTGAGTTCAAGACCAGCCTGGTCTACAGAGTGAATTCTAGGCTAGCTGGGGGCTGCAGGGAGACCCTGTCTCAAAAAGAACAAAAAAGAAAAAAGAAAATTTTGGGTCTCTCTGTTAAAGGCCAGCTATTGGAAAAATAAGTGGAATTGAGAGATTAAGAGATGAGAACTAAGAACTGACTAATCTATGGGTATCACAGTAAGCCAGTACACTATATCGACTTAGCAGAATAATAATAGTAGGTTCTCCCCATGACCTATGACCTAGCTGACTACAGATTCCTAAGATTCCTAGCTCTGATTTAAGTGTCAGGTATAGACTCCATTTTGATGTGAACCATAAATCCAATCAGAGAGCCATTGATTACTCACATTATATTAATGCCAATACTATAGCAGATCTTGCCAGGCCAGCTTGTTAATATAGCTAGAATTGTTGAGAGTTGAGGAAGGATGATTATTTTTCTGAAGGGATGCATAGCAATTTCTATCACTATGACAACTAGCCCATAAAGATAAATTTTCCAAGTCATTATCAGCTTGACTCCCCATTCTTTGTTCTATGATTCATGTATGTAGTATTTTTACCAATAGGGTGTTACTATCAAGTTTTACTGAGTAACAAAAAGCAAGGACAATAGATAGTAGTTTTTGAGTATATTGAGCATGTTTGATCAACAATTTCAAAAGAGGTAGTCCATTTCTGGCCTTGGGGTTTTGGTTTCTAGTCAGCACTTTTTAGAAGGATCATTATCCCTAATATAGTGTACCTCAACTTAAACTCATTACATATTGCATATGCATATACATTAAGGAACTTCTATACTGCTAGGTTATAACTTTAACTTTTTCAAAAGGCATTTAGTCTTAGTTATGCCTCACCACACTCTCTCCTGTCCCCTATCCTGTCATTCCTTACCCCATTCACTGCATTTGACATCCCCTCACATGAGGTTTCCACCCTTAATGGGCCCTTACAAATTTCCTGATATTTACAAAATTTCCAGTTGAAACACGCCTATTTCTAGATTCAAAGCTAGCATGTATTTATGAGAAAGAACATAGGGCATTTGTCTTTGGGGAACTGGGTTGTCTCTGGAGGGAGATTATTTCTAATTCTATCCATTAAACTGTGGTTTTATAATTTTGTTTTTCTTTTTTTTTAATTTAATTTTTATTGATGGTTTGTGCATTTTGTACATCATTTTCCAATTCGGATCAGGCATATTTCCCTTTCCCTTCCCCCCCACCCCCACCCCATCACACATCATGTATTCTGCCATAACTGTCCTGCATCTTTCAGGTTTTTTTTTTTTTTTCACTTTTTAGCTATAAGTTCAACATCTCTGATAAGGAAATGCAAATTAAAACCACTTTGAGATATCACCTTACTCCAATAAGACTGCCTAGGATCAGGAACACGAATGATACCAAATGCTGGAGAGGTTGCGGGGAAAGGGGAATACTCATCCATTGCTGGTGGGAATGTAAACTTGTACAGCCACTATGGAAAGCAGTGTGGAGAACCCTTAAAAGACTCAAAATGAAACTTTGGGCGAAGTGTCTGATGCTTGCCAGCCTAAGGGGCCTTGAGTGATGGCGGCTCCTCAGCCGACTTCACCCGCTACTGGCTTTCCAGCCGAAGGAAGAAAATACACGGAAAAGAATCCTGTGTCCTTTAGATCCAAAACACACAGTATATGAAGACCGACTGGCAAAACATTTGAAGAAATGTAATGCTAGAGAGAAGCCAAAGCCTGATTTCTTTATTCAAGATATTAATGCAGGATTCAAGGATGAAACAGAAATACCCGAACAATTAGTTCCAATTTCCTCTCTATCTGAAGAACAGTTGGAAAACTTAATTAAGAAATTGAGAAAAGCAAGTGAAGGTTTGAATTCTACACTTGAAGATCACATTATGTCCCATCCAGCATTACATGATGCCCTTAATGACCCTAAAAATGGTGATTGTGCCACCAAGCACCTGAAGCAGCAGGCTTCTATTTTAGGTAACATTGAAAAATTAAAGTTACTTGGTCCAAGAAGATGCTTTGTTGAGTTTGGAGCAGGAAAAGGAAAATTATCTCATTGGGTTGATATTGCCCTAAAAGATGCTGAAAAAGTTCACTTCATCCTAGTAGAAAAAGCGACCACAAGATTCAAGGTTGATGGTAAACACAGAAAAAAGAATTCAGTGTTTGAAAGACTTCAGATTGATATCCAGCACTTGTGCCTGAACAACATTCCTGTGCTAAGAGAAGGAAACCTTCCTGTGGTGGGAATTTGAAAGCACCTGTGTGGTGTGGCAACAGATCTTGCGTTACGATGTTTGCTTGAAACCTATGCTGCCAGTTATGAGGAAAGGAACGAGGAACCATTAGCCAAACCCATAAAGAATGATAAAATAGGAAAAGAAGTGAACACTTTGGCCAAGGAAGAAAATGAAAAAGATGTCCCAGAGAAGAGGACCCCCGTGGCTGGCGTTGTCTTTGCACTGTGCTGTCACCACAGGTGTGACTGGAGGCACTATGTGGGCAAAGAGTACTTCAGGGCCCTGGGCCTGGGAGCAGCGGAGTTCTACTATTTCCAGCGGATGAGTAGTTGGGCGACCTGTGGGATGAGAGAGACATCTCTGGAAGCCTCAGATCTTACTGCGAAAAGAAGTACTCAAAATGATGCCAGTGACGAGCATGACAGCGGTGGGGACAGAAGCACGGATGACAACACCGACAGCTTACCTGGGATTCTTACTGTTGAAGAAAAGAAGAAAATAGGGCATCTTTGCAAGCTGTTGATTGACCAAGGCCGAGTCCAGTACTTACAGCAGAAAGGGTTCAGTCCTGCCTTGCAGTACTACACAGACCCTTTGGTGTCTTTGGAAAATGTACTGTTAACTGCTTTACCAACTCAGCCTTCGTCGGCGGAAACAACTGGTTAATGGAAAAGAAATGTGAATGTCATCTGTCTTCCACAAACAAAAAAATTTAAATCTGTTTTAAATTATGTTTTTTTATTCACAAAAACACAAATATCAGGTAATATGAACCTCGAAAAATACTGTAGCCTCATTAAAAAAGCAATAGTTTTTGTATTTCTGAAGCCCAAACAGAGAATTCACCAAATTCCCAAAGTATTTCTTGTCATCGGGGCATTTTGAATTATATTATCCATTAGAATTTACAGAGTTGAAACTGGGCATGGTGGTGCACGCCTTTAATCCTAGCACTCGGGAGGCAGAGGCAGGCGGATCTTTGCGAGATCAAGGCCAGCCTGGTCTACAGAGTGAGTTCCAGGACAGTTGGGGCTACAGGGAGACCCTGTCTCAAAAAGACCAAACAACAAAAAATAAATTTTATAGAGTTGATAGTATAGTGAAAGACTTGACTTGATCATCTGAAACATAACACACCAATACATGATTAGACTATAAACCTGTTAATTTGGTAAACTTACTTGCCTTTCGTTTTGATATTTTTCATTTTTCAAGCTCAAGATGTGATAATCAGTTCAGTTTGTAACAAGGATCTTGAGTATTTGATTTATGTGGATATAAATATATATGTACATTATATATGTATATATGATATATGTATAATTCTGGAAAGAATAGTTGTAATTTTTTCAAATGCAAGCAACTTTAGAAATGTCCAAATTAGTAAATGAAATCACCCTCAGACTTGCAGAACCATCCTTTATTTTTACACTATCTGAATTCATCTATGACACCAAAACTGAAGAGATGATTGTAAGAAAAATATAATCTATTTCACTTTTAGTTCTTCGCTTGAAAATTGCTGAGTTTGAACTTCCAAAATGTTACTTATAAGCATAAGCCACAAATCACATTTGAAATTTGTAATAACTTCTGCAGCTAATCAGGGCTCTCTGTTTTTTTTTATCACCCCCTCTTTTTAAAAATAAATATTAGTATTTTTTTTTTTAAAAAAGGCCAGTTTTGGTAGTACACACCTTTATTCCCAGCACAGAGGAGGTAGAGGCAGGCAGATCTCTGAAGTTAAGGCCACTGTGATCTACATAGCAAGTTCCAGGCCAGCCTGGCTACCTAGTGATACCCTGTTTTAAAATAATAAAAATGAATAGGTTCTCTCCTGTTTGGGAAAATAATTTGGATTGAATTAGATGATGAAACCAAAATCTCACATTTAGGCCTTACCTGACAAGCCCTAACTATGCATCAACAGATGTGAAACCAAACTTATGACAGGACTGTAACCTTTGTCCACATCTCCTTGATTTGTTTCTGTGTGTATTTGTCAACATCATCTTAGCTGTCAGTACAAATGCCAAGACAAAGATTCAGAATTACTAATTTTGGATATTAGAATGATAATCAAGATAACCGTTTGTAACATGTAGGTCTATGACTCTATAAATCAAAACTGAGAAACCTAACCCTTTTTTTTTTAATTTTTTTTAAATTTTATTTATTTCTGTATGTGTATCAATGTACTGTCTGCATGCAGGTTTGTGCACCCGTGTCGTGCAATGCCGCGAAGGTCAGAAGAGGGTCTCGGATTCCCCTGGAACTGGAGTTCTCCTGGAATTGGAGTTTCAGATGGTTCTCGGCCGCCATGTGGGTACTGGGGATCGAACCCGGGTCCTCTGTAAGAGCGGTCGGCGCTCTTAACCGCTAGGCCACCTCTCCAGCCCACCTAACCCATTTTTAATCCCTGACCTTTCTGCTTAATACAATCTCTGTCTGATCAGATTGCCTAGGTTTAAATTCCAACCTTACCACTCTCAACTGTGGAACCTCGGCAGGTACTTAATCTCTCTGTGCCTCAGTTTTCTCCCCTTAAAATATGGGTGATTCTAGTGATAATAAAACCTACCTCACAAGGTTGGATCAAGTGAGTTAATACAAGTAAAATGCTCAGAACATTTCCAAGCACAGGGTAAATAATAAATGTTAACTAGTAATAATCCTTAACTCATTAATAGAATAGGCTTCTATTATCTTTTTAAGTTGCTTTTTTTCTCTTGTTATAAATTTGATGTCAAATATTTTAAAGTCCTTAAGTTAGTTACTCATAGTCCCAGTCAAGAGAACAAAAGAACATGTCATTCAGTAATTATCCTTACGAGATAATGTGTTATTTTATCACAAAATTTTTTTGGTATTGCTAAAGATTTATGCCCAGAAATAAAAAATATCTAAAAAAAAAAAAAAAAAAAACCAAACAAACAAAAAAAAACTAACTAAAGGCCTTCCATTCTGACCCAGTCAATGCCACCTCTGGTAATATACCCACCAAGCTACCACAAATATACATGCAATCGATGTTACATGCACACTATGTTATTGCAGCTCCGTTACAATAGCAAAAAGCTGGGAACCAGCCCAGGTGCCCCCGCAATACTGACGGTGATTGAGAAAAATGTGGTACATGTATACAATGGAGTTTCTATTGCAGCAGTAAAAGAGGGGACCACAGTTCATACTTTGCAGGTAAATGGATGGAGCTGGAAGACATTATGTTAAGTGAAGTAACACAGTCCCAGAAAAACGACAAATGGTGTCCCTCATATGTGGATGCTAGTACCAACAACCCAGATATAAATATTTCTCATGGAGAGGGATGCATAGTAAAAGAACAACAACAGAAAGACTGCATCAGAAAATGGACTGAAATGGTGAATTGGGAAGGGGGGATGGGTGGGAGAGGGACACGGATGTATAATTTTGTTTTTCTTAAGAGCTAAATAACATTCTGTTGTGTAAAAATGTACCATGCATTTATTACCAATTCATCAGCTGATGCAAATCTAACTTGTTTCCATTTCCTAGCGATGATGAATGGAACAGCATTGAGCATGGATGATTAGATATCTCTATAGTAAGATATAGAGGCCTGACTCCTTCTTCCCCAGGAACTCCCAACTCAGACTCCAGACACCCACCCAGAGTCAGTGAGGTTCTGCTGAGTCAAGGCGCCCTTGGAGGACAAGCCATCAGCCCCCGGAATTCCTAACTTGAACTCCAGACAGCTGTCTGGAGTCAGTGAGTTTCCAGTGAGGCAAGGCAGACCTGTCTGGACCCTTGAGGGCCTACCAGAGATAGGGCCAAACTAGCAACCCAACCCAACGCCCCACCCCCATGTCATCCTGGTGGAGCTCTGATGCAGAGGACCCAACAGGTGGAGCATTGGTGATTATAGTCTGTGCAGCCAATGTTGAGGTCCTAGAATTCAAAGAAACAAACAGACAAATCCACATGCCAAAGCCACAAAGAAAAAAACATCATGGGAAAACCTCATAATAAATCCATACCGAATTCTACCAACCCTACAGAAGAACCCTACAATGAGATATCCAAGGAAAGAAGTCAAGACACCGACCTTAGAAGAACAACTGTAGACACATCCAAAGAAATCAGAGAACTAAGGAAAGAGAATGAAAAACTCAGGAAGGACCTAGAGAGAGATAATGACAAATGGTGGAAAGAACTATGGGAAGAGATTAAAATACTCAAGAAGGACCTAGAGGGAGAAAACCACAAATTCCGGAAGGAAGTTGAAATATTGAAAAGACCCCAGGCCGAAATGAAAAAAGAAAATGACCAATGAACCAAGGAGCTAAAAGATGAGAAAGAAAGGCTCCAGAGGGAAATGGAAAATCTAAAGAAATCACAGGATGAAATAAAAAAGGATATTGAACACTCATACAACCAGCAGGAAAGGATGGGAAAAAGCCTCAGAAGCAGAATGGAAGAAACAGAAAAACGAATATTAGATCTGCAGGATAATACAGAGCAACTAGAAAGCTCAAGTAAAGATTATGAAAAATAAAAAAAAAAAAAATCACAAGAGTGGAACAACCAGGAAATGTGGGACACTATGAAAAGACCAAACCTCTGCATCATAGGGATAGATGAGGGAGAAGAGTCCCAAGACAACACTATTGACCAGATCTTCAACAGGATAATAGAAGAAAATTTCCCGAAACTGAAAAAAGACAATCCCATACAAATACAATAGGCAGGTAGAACACCAGATAGACAGGACCAGAAAAGAAACTCCCCACGTCATATCATTGTTAAAACACTAGATGCTCGAAACAAAGACAAAATACTGAAACCCATCAGAATCACAGCTGATTTCTCAGCCCAAGCAATGAAAACTAGAACGTGGACCAAAGTATTCCCTGTGCTAAACGACTTTAGATGTCAACCCAGACTACAATATCCAGCAAAAATGTCAATTATAGTCGGAGAAAGAAAAATCTTTCACAATATAAACAAGATGAAAGAATACATGTCTAAGAAACCAAAACTTCAGAAAATCCTCGAAGCAATCCAAAGAACAGAGGAAAGAAGCCACTATCCCTAAGCAATGAAAGAGAGAATGCAACAAAATCATAACAGAGTACATATAAACCTAGACTAAGAAGGCAAACAAAAAAATAAGGTAAAAGGAAGCAACACACATCTCCCAATAATAACATTAAATACTAATGGTCTAAACTGCCCATTCAAAAGGCATAGACTGGGAGAATGGATTAGGAAACCGAACCCTTCCATATGCTGTCTACAAGAAACCCATCTCACCCTCAAGGACAGACACCATCTTAGAGTGAAAGGATGGAAAAAATATTCCAAGCAAATGGTACTAAGAAACAAGCAGGAGTGGCTATTCTAATATCAGACAAAATAAATATCAAAGTAAAATTAATCAGAAGAGACAAAGAGGGCCATTACATCCTTGTCAAAGGAACAATGAACCATGAAGACTTCACAATCCTAAGTATCTATGCACCAAACTCTAGTGCTCCTAACTTTATAAACACAATTCGGCAGGACCTCAAGACACAGATTAATCCTAACACACTAATAGTAGGGGACTTCAACACCTCACTGAGCCCCTTGGATAGATCAACTGGACAAAAAATAGAGAGACATCAGAACTGAACAATACAATACACCAAATGGACCTCACAGACATCTACAGAATATTCCACCCAAATACCAGAGAATATACTTTCTGCTCAGCACCTCACAGAACATTCTCCAAAATCGACCACATACTAGGGCATGAAAGGAACCTCAACAAAAACAAAAGGATAGAAATTATTCCATGCATTCTATCAGACCACAGTACTAAAGCTCAATATAAACACCAGAATAAGTCCACCTAGCTACAAGAACACATGGAGACTAAACAACACAATCCTGATCAATGAATGGGTCAGGGAAGAAATAAAGAATGAAATAAAAGTATTCATGGAACTGAATGGAAAAGACAATACAACACAACAAAACCTATGGGATACTTTAAAAGCAGTCTTGAGAGGGAAATTTATAGCCCTAAGGGCCCACATCAAAAAATAAAAAAATAAAAAACAGAAAGAAAACAAGTAAATGATCTAACACTGCAGCTAAAAACACTTGAGAGACAACAACAAATGAACCTTAAATGCCACAGACAGGAAGAAATAACAAAAATCAGAGAAATAGAAACTATATAAAATCAACTAATCCAAAAGCTGGTTCTTGAAAAAAATAAACAAAATAGACATATAGCTCAGTTAACAACAACAAAAAAAAGATAGAGCAACTCCAAATCAATGGTATTTGTGATGAAAAGGAAACATCACAACAGACAAAGAAAAAGATCCAGTCAATCTTATGGGAATACTTCAAAAATCTATACTCCATTAAATTTCAAAACCTAAGGGAAATAGATGAATATCTGAAATCCTGGGAACCAACAAAGCTCAACCAAGAAGAGATTGACAATTTAAACAGACCCATAATATTTGAGGAAATTGAAGATGTAATTAAAAACATCCCAACTAAAAAAAGCCCTGGTCCAGATGGTTTCATGGCAGAATTCTATAAAACATTTAAAGAGGTCCTACAACCATTGCTACTCAAACCGTTTAGAAGGATACAAACAAAGGGAATTCTCCCAAACTCCTTCTATGAAGCCAGCATCACTCTGCTACCAAAACCAGGCAAAGATGCAATCAAAAATGAAAGCTATAGACCCATCTCACTAATGAACATAGATGCAAAAATTCTCAACAAAATACTTGCAAATTGCATACAGACCCACATTAAAAAGATCATCCATCATTATCAAGTTGGATTCATACCAGAGATGCAGGGATGGTTCAACATGCGTAAATCAATAACTATCATAAAACACATAAATGGACTGAAAGACAAAAACCACACAATCATCTCAATTGATGCAGAAAAACTCTTTAACAAGATCCAGCATACCTTCATGTTTAAAGTCCTAGAGAGAATAGGACTGAAAGGAACATTCCTCAACATGATCAAAGCCATATATAGCAAACCCACTGCCAACATAATCCTAAATGGAGAAAAATTGGAACCATTTCCCTTAAAGATGGGAACCCAGCAAGGCTGCCCCCTATCACCACTCCTCTTTAACATAGTGCTTGAAACACTAGGTAAGGCAATAAGACAAGAGAAGGAAATTAAAGAGTACTAATTGGAAAAGAAGAAGTTAAGCTATCCCTTTTTGTAGATGATATGGTAGTTTACGCAAGGGATGCTCAAAACTCCACCAGAAAACTTCTAGAAAAGATTAAGAGTTTTAGTAAAGTGTCAGGCTACAAAATTAGCCTAGCAAAATCAGTAGCCTTTCTTTACACCAACAGTAAACAAGTGGAGAAGGAATATAAGAAGACCTTCCCACTCACAATAGCCTCAAAAATAATAAGTTACCTGGGAACAAACCTAATCAAAGATACCAAGGACCTCTACAACAAAAATTTTAAACCTCTGAAGAAAGATATAAAAAATGACATCAAAAGATGGAAAGATCTCCCATGCTCATGGATTGGAAAAATTAACATAGTAAAAATGTCCATTTTACCCAAATTGATATACAGATTCAACGCAATCCCAACCAAAATCCCTATGAACTTCTTCACAGACTTGGAAAAAAAATCCTTAAATTCATATGGGAAAACAAAAGATCCCAAATAGCTAAGGCAACCCTGAGTGAAAAATGCAACACAGGGGGAATTGCTCTACTAGACTTCAAACTATATTACAGGACCATAGTCATAAAGACAGCCTGGTACTGGCACAAAAACAGACCTGTTAACCAATGGAACAAAATTGAAGATCCAAACTTGAGTTCATAAGACTTCAGCCACCTCATATTTGACAAAGGGGCAGAAACCTTCAGTAGAGGAATAATAGCATCTTCAGCAAATGGTGCTAGCAAAATTGGATCACCATTTGTAGAATACAATTTAACCCCTACCTCTCACCACAAAGATACATGCATGTCCATATTTCTTGCAGCTCTCTTCACAATAGCAAAGACCTGGAACCAACCCAAATGCCCCTCAACAGAAGAGTGGACGACAAAAATGTGGTACATCTACACAATGGAGTACTATTCAGCAGTAAAAAAAAGATGGCATTATGAAATTTGCAGGTAAATGGATGGAGCTCGAAGCCATTATGCTGAATGAAGTAAGACAGTCCCAGAAAGATAAACAGAATGGTTTCCCTCATTTGTGGATACTAGTACCAAATCCCCCAGATGAAAGGCAAGATGAATGACATTATTGGTATATTTTTGTCTATCTGAAGGCAACTATGTTGGTATAATGTGAATCCCTCAATGGGTTCTAGAATCCGCCCACCAATTATTTTCAAACTCTGTAATTACTGTATATGGGTGAAGACTATGTATCCATATTTTAGAGTAATATAAAATTAATGGAGAAAAATGTGAATTCCTAAACATAAAAAAAAGACTGAGAGGAAGATACAGGACACTTATGGCAGAATGCATGGTCTGGGGTGGGGTGGGGTGGGGGGGAAGGGAAAGGGGAATATGTCTGAACTGAATTGAGAAATGATGTATGAAATACATAAAACATCAATAAAATATTCAAAAAAAGAAGGCATTCAGAAAACTATTTGTTCATATTTTCAAGGAATAGAGTTTTGTCCTACTATATAGTTACCAATTTTCAGAAACTGTCATAATCAGTTTTATGTCAGTGGTGGAAAGATTGATGATCTGGTTGAAAGATCACTTCAGGCCAGCAATATGGTTCAGAGGATAAAGTTCCCTGGCACAAAGATTAATATCTAGTTTATCCCCTGGACTCATATGGGAAAAGAGAACTGACTCCAGCATGACAACCTCTGATCTTCACACATCCCTGCATTCATATATACATATGCATGCATGCACACAAAATTTAAAAATAAAATAAAACAGCAAGATCTGGAGCTGGGGTAATGGCTCAATAGATAAAGTGCTTGTTATGCAACTATGAGAACTTGGGCTTGGATCCCAAACACCCATCCACATAAAATAACAAGTGTGGTGGTGCTGGTCTGTAACCATAAAGCTAAGAAGATAGAGTCATCTGGACACCAGGGTCTCTCTGGTTACCCAAGTATGGTTGAAAAAACTAGTTACATATTCAGTGAGTGAGCCTGTCTCAAAAATTAATGTAGAGAAGCAACTGAGAGAAATAACTGATTGTCATTCTCTGGCCTCCAGATATTCTACATGGGCAAGTACACCTCTATACTCAATTACACACACAATGAAAGAGAGACACACAGACATACACACACACATACACACACACACACACACACACACACACACACACACACATAGAAGGAAAGAAGAGAAATAAAGAGCGATGGAAGGAGGGAGAGAGAGAAAGAGGAAATAGCCTACTTCTGAGTTGGAATTTAAACATAATTTTCAATATGTGGAATTACTAAATTTTATTTAAGCAGTTTATGTTGTTATAATGTAAATCTCAACTGGCTCTAGAATCCACCCCCAACTTATTTTCAGACTCTGTAATTGCTGTATATAGATGGAAAATATGTATCCATATTTTAAAGTAATGTAAAATTAAAGGAGGAAAATGTGAATTCCTAAACATACAAAAAGATGCAGGACAGTTATGGCAGAATGCATGATCTGGGGTGGGATGGGGGGAAGAAAAAGGGGAATGTGCCTAAATTGAACTGAAAAATGATGTCTGAAATACACAAACCACCAATAAAAGCATTTTTAAATGAAAAAAAAAACTGATAGAAAATGAAAAAAATATATAGAGGCCTTGAGGTACATGTCAAAGTGTTGCATAGCTAGATCATGTGGTAGATCTATTAAGAGCTTTCTCTGAAATCTCTAAACTGATTTATATAGTGCCTGTACCAGTTTTTACTTCCGCAGCAATCATTAAATGTTGTTTCCCTTCATTCATGGAAATATTTGTTTGTTTTCTGGATCCTAGATATTCTGTTTTGTATAAGATGAAATCACAAAATAATTTGACTTGCATTTCCCTGATGGCTGAAGCCATTGCCCATTTTAACATATTTTATCTTTTATTTGAGTTTCTTCTTTTGAAAACCCACTGTTTAATTACTTTCACCAATTTTAATTAAGCTATTAGTTTTGATGCTTAGGGTGTTTTTTTTATAGTTCCTTGTAGATTATAGATACAAATCCTCTGCTGAAAGTACACCAGGTAAAGAACCTTTCCCTTTCTGTAGGTTTCCTCATCAGTTGAATGATGCTTTGAAGAAAAAAAAAATGAAGCCTTTTAACATCATGAAGTCTCATTTGTAAATTGTAACACTTAATGTCTATGGTTTTAGAGTTTGGTTCAAAATGTCCTTTCCAATGCCTATAAATTCTAGATTTTCCCCTACTTTGTACTTTATCAGATTCAGAGATTTAGGGCTTACCTTAAGATCCTTAATTCATTTGGACTTGAGTTTTGAATAAGATTAGAACTCATGATCTAATTCTTCAGGAAGCTATCTAGTTTAACCAGTACTATTTGTTGAACCTGCTATCTTTTCTCCAGTGTGTGTTTTTGGCCCTCATGTCAAAAATCAGGTTAAACTGGATCCAGTAAAACTGGGTCCTCAGTTTTACTCTATTGATAAACATCAGTTTTTTTTTTTTTTTTTTTTTTTTTTATCTATCACCATTCTGTTTTAATTTAATGTAGCTCTGTAGTATAATTTGAAATCATGGATGGTGATACCTGCCATAATTCTTTTCTTTTTCAGGATTGTTTTGGCTATGCTGGATGTGTGTGTGTGTGTGTGTATGTGTTTGTTTGTGTGTGTGTGTGTGTGTGTTTGTATGTGTGTGAATGTGTTTCCATATAAAATGTGAAAGTACTTTTTGCAATTCTCTGAAGAATTTTGGTGGAAAATTAATATATATGTGTTAAATCTGCAGAGGTTTTTTTTTTTTCAGATTATTTGGTGCAGGGCAAACCACCTTGAATGTGAGTAACACTTTCTCAGTTAAAAGAAAATGAAGAGGGCTGGAGAGACAGCCTGGCGGTTAAGAGCGCCAACTGCTCTTGCAGAGGACCCGGGTTCGAGCCCCAGCACCCACATGGCAGCTGAGAAACGTCTGTAACTCCAATTCCAGGAGAACTCCAGTTCCAGGGGAATCCAACGCCCTCTTCTGACCTCCGCAGCATTGCATGACATGGGTGCACAGACCTACATGCAGACAATACATTCAAATAAATGAATAAATAAATAAATAAATAAATAAATAAATAAATAAATAAATAAATAAAATTTAAAAATAAAAAAAAAAGAAAATGAAGAAGGCTACTTGCTTTTTCCCACTTGCCTTCTTGTGTGGGAAAGTCCCTTTGTTGTTGCACTCCTGTGATGATACTAGATGCAGCTTCTTAGGCTTTCTAAAAATCTGAAGACCAGCAACTTTCCAGAAACCTTCCAAGCCTTCAGCAGCAGATAGAGACTGCTGAGACATCCAAGCTCACAGACTGAGAAGTTAGACCTTATGACACATTATATCCACTAAGATAACTAAAATTAATTAAATTAAATTTTGGCAAAAATTATATCTAATAGTGCACTTATTTTCGATTATTTTGGCATTATCTTCTTAGCTAAACCTACTTGACCTGTGGTATGGGATATATAGCTATCTGCCAACGACAGATGAAGGCATATATGTATATTAATATATTAATGTTTATATAAATTCTAAAAACAGATAACGCCTTGATTGTTCATGAAAATAAATACATTAATTAACAGAGATACAAATTGGGGGCAGTAATGTAAAGGAATGAATTTCCCATGCACAAAATAACATGAATGGATCTCAAGTGTCTTATTGTCAATGAAATGATGCAAGCATGATAAATGATTACATTTCTGGGTAGAGGGACTGGAGAAAGAGCACTGGCTGATTTTGCAGAGGATCTGGGTTCAATTCCCAAAACCCACAGGGTGTCTAACAACCATTTGTAACTCCAGTTTCAGGGAATCCTATGCTCTGGCTTCTGACCTCTGTAGGCATTTCATGACATGGGGGACCTGCCTACACACAGGAATTTATATTCATATACAAAAATAAAATTCATAAAAAACATATTTTTAATTTCTGTAGATAATTTCATTCATATGAAATCCCGTGATTAGACAATTTATCTCCTGTGATGGAAACACTTAACATCCCTATTGAGTATGAGTCTGCTTGGGTCAGAATTTGAGAAGATATGCCCATTATTATATTTTATTATTTATATTTTATTATTTATATTTTATTTGAACAATGCTTATTAGCCTTCAAACTTATATTTTCTTTGGATCTTTTTGAGAGATAATCTTCCTTTCGCCCCAGCTGACCTGGAATTTGCCATGTTGACCAGTCTGTACTCGATTCAACATAGTTCCTCTTGTCTCTGTCAAGTGCTGGGGGTTAAAAAATGTGCCAGCATGCCTTGTTTCAAACTTACAATGTTTTTATCACATCTACATTATACCATGTCAAATAATTAAAATCCCTCTGATGAGGAGTGACATATGATCTGCAATAACTAGATGAATAGGAATAATTCATTTTGCTGTACTTAAGATCACTGTGATTTGCCACAATAAAGGCTATGTTTTGATTGTATAGAAAGATGAAGTGGCAAGACCATTTAAAAATTTACAAGACTCTTTAGCAGGAAGCAGTGTGGTGCATGTCTTTAATCTCAGCATTCAGGAAGAAGTGGTAGGTGGATCACTGTGAGATAGAAGAATGACTAAACAGTCTCCAGGACCAGTGGTTCTACAGACAAACCCTGTTTCAAACAACAAACAAGAAACAAAAATTGTTTTTATCCATAGAAGAGGATTCAGTTTTTTGAAGTAGACTCATTATCAGGTAATTTAAAAATGCTTCCATGATGGTGTAAAGCAATACCAAATTTAAAATGATAAATTAAGAAACCCACAAAGTGTAAATATTTCTAATTCTGTGTTGAAGTGAAATCTATAAATGATTATGAGCAATTCTTGAATTGTTTTCTACATTGATTTCTGTTTTAAACATTTCTAGTCAATTTGTAAAATTAAGGTGTTCTGTAAGAATGATTTTAGTAATAATTAATCAACTAAATTGATTATAGATTTTTTGCTATGTTCCAATGCTTTCATAATGTTGGACAAAATTAGCTATTTTTGAATAATCTCCCATTAGTATACTGTAAATGTCTAAAATAGCTACATTGTGGTATAAGATATTTGAAAAACTAGCTTTTCAATCACTCCATCAATAATGCTGTGAAAGGATTTTATTACTATGTTCCTGAATATATTTCCCTTCAGGGATTTCTTCTTTTTACCTGGGATTACATTTATCTGAAAAACTAGTTTATTTTGATCACTTTTTTAAGTCAATAATAATTTTTTTTCTAATTGTACTTAAAGTATGCACAGATTGTAACATAGTGATGAGCAAAAACTTGGAAGTTGGACCATCATAAGTATGAGATTCACAGAGCTGAGTGCTCTGCTGCATGGCTGAAAACTCAGCTTTCAGAGGCTAAAGCAGTAGGATCTTTAATTCAAGGTTAGCTACCGTACACTATGAGAAAATAAATCAGGACATTCTCTACTATCCTAGACACCACCATCCTTTTATTCTTAGTTATGAAATAGAATGATTTCTAACCCCAATTCAGCTTATTAGGCAAAGTCATCTATTTAGTGATGTGTTGCTTTAATTTTTTTTGTATGTAATAATGCCTTTCAAGTACCTTTCCACGATCTTACTAAAGTACTAGCTCCTTAAAGATTAATGGCAAGTTTAAGGATTTGTATTCAGTATATTCAGCTTTCCAGATTGAAGATGTTCAACAGGGAAAGCCTGGCAAATATATTAAAATTCATGAAAGAAACATAGGACAATCAAACAGTATGGTTCTGCTATAAATATCTACCAATTAGTCTGCTATCTGTGACTTCACAGAGTTAATGTGCAATCACTTTCCTTCACTTCAATCATCTTAATGTAATGAAAACTCAAAATTATATGCTAGAAAGGAACACAAATTATGTTCTATACCTGAGTTTCATTTTATTTTTAATTAATTTAAAATTTAATTTTATTATTAATGACTATTTACTTTACATAGATGTTAGGACATTTCCATACATGCATATTAGGTAATTTGAACCTACTACCACTATATTATTAACTCTCTTACTTCTTCCCCCTCCACTCACCTGTTAATCCTCTTCACATTAGCCTGCGACAATTGTAAGGTTAGATGTAGTTTTCAGTGAAGACAGAGAGAAATGGCCTAAGCATCTCCCAATTTTAATGTTATTAAACTGTTTTGCAGTATTAGACAAGAATATTCACATTAACAGTGACAATTTAGAATATTTGCATTACTAAAAGCATACCTTATTTTTGGTAATTGTATAATAAATTTTAACATCCAATTCCTTATCCAGAGTTCATTTCTAATTTTGTTTCTGCACAGGAATATATGTGGGATGGAGTGTTTTTGCATGCTTGCTCACATTTGACAAATTGAATTAGCTATCTGATAATAGTCCATTTTGCATTATGGGTTTTAACCATTTTTTCTTACAATTAACAAGGCTAAATATTTTTTAAGAATCTGGTTGCTGTCTGTACATCTATCTCAGTGAAATGACCATTACTGTCTGGATTTCTTAAAAATCAAATGTAATAAATATTTGTATATTAAAGATTCTAATCTGTAGAGGAGCTAACATCCTTATTTGGCTGTGTCTCTTATAAATAATATCTCTCCATAGTTTGTCTTTTTTCAATAACATATGTTTTTCAATAACATAGAAATCTATAAGATAAAAATTTTATTTGGATGAAATTTAAGTGATAAGTGATATGTCTTTCCTGTTTTTGAATCTTTCATTCATTAACATATTTGAACCCATGGGACTTGTGAACCCATGGAGCACAATCCCCAGTCAGACAAAAGGCCAGTATTGATGAAGGAGATGGGCAATTTGCCCTACTCAAGGACAGAAATTATTGGCATTTGATAGTTTCTGGGAGAAGAATAGGCTTTCTTAAATGGTATGATGTCAGGTAGGTCGACCATATTCCCAGGGATGGATCCACACCAAAGGATATTTGTGGATATAAATTAAACATGATCAGCATTAAAAAAAAATAACATAAGACATTAAGAGAAGGGGATAGTCATGTGGAGTGTATCTAAGAGGAGATAGGCAAGGAGGCTGACTGTGATCCAAATATAGTGCATGAAATTCTCAATGATTTTATAAAATATTATTTAAATATAGGAACTATTTAGCTTCATGTTTGGACAATATTCTATAACTTTGAAATTTTATACTTGACCTCTATTCCATATTCATAAATTTTAAATAGTCTGAGAGACAAGTTGAGGGTTTTGTCATCACAGATTTTATAAAATATAGATGTCTAATCATCTGATGTTCTTTATTATTGATGGTATCCTTCCATTGAATTTCTTATAAAAATTATTTGGACACACTGATGTGGATCTATCTCTTTTGCTGTATCTTGCTGCATTGAATGAACAAACTACAATTTGATTACTAGAGCCACATATGGTACATCTTGCAATATCCAGATTGTTTCCTTATGCTTTCAAAAATTTTTAAATTTCAGAAAGTATTATCAATGTGTAAAAACTGTATACATTTTCATAGGAGTCATATTACTATATTCTAAGTTTTTAATCAGCATTTAATTTTTTACCATAAACTGCATGTATTGTTTAAAGTTTACTGTATTTTACTTTAAGGGAACAAAAATGCATTTTAAATTTAGTACATATAAACTCATTGCTAGTATTTAGAGACAAAATTGAATTTGGAACTTGACATGGTGGTGCAAGTCTATAATACTAGGGTGTGGGTAGTAGAAGCAGGCAGAGTGCTGTAATTTCAACACCAGCAAATTCTACGTAGTGAACTCTAACCCATCCAAGGCTACACAGAGAGACCCTGTGTCAGAAAGTAATTGTTGATTATTTACTTTTTTAAAGTATGATGGTGTTGAATTGAGTTTATAGTTCTAAATGATGACATCCACAAAGTATATTTATTTCTTCTTCCGCATCTTCATGTCCTTTGTTTTTATTTCAGCAGCTCTAACATCTAACATCATACTTAATAAGAGAAGTTTGGACTTTCTTGCCTTATTCTTGTTTTAAAAGAAAAGTATTCAGTTTTTAGATATCAGCTATGGTATTAGCTATTAATTGAAGTTGTAATCTGTAACACTGAAGGAGGTCCAATTCTATGCCTACATTCTGGTAGATTAACTAATGAATGGGAGTTGAATTTTTCAAATGAAATTTTTGTATTGCTATGATCATAAAAATTCTCTTCTTTCACCTATTAATATGATAAGGAATGTTACCAAATTTTAAACATGAAAAAAGTGCTGCTGTGTGCTAAAAATAAACCCCATACTTTGTATCATTTAATTGTTAAATCTGTTGGGATTCATCCATCTTTTCTGGGGTTTTTTTGTTCCCTTTAATTTTATATTACCCCAAAGTATGCATATACACACTCCACACGTAAATCGAAATTACAAAGTCTGAAAATAAACTATAGGTTAATTCTGAAACACATTTAGGGATTCACATTTTAACAGTAGAGTTGCATGCAGGTAAAAAGAAATATAACTTTACATTCTAAATTACATGTATGTTTTAATGTAATTTTTTGAAGGTTCTATAAGAATTTAATATAATTTTTTCTGTTTTTTGAAAGAGTCTTATTCTGTAGTGTAGTCTGGCCTGTGCTCACAGCCATCCTCCTGCTTTTCTGAGTGGCTGAATTAGAGGTATGCACAAACACATCAGGCATGTCACATTCTATATTTGGCATGTAGGAATCACTGTATCCATAAAACCAATGTGTAAGTATATACTTCCAATACATTTATATAAAGTTTTCATAGAATTAGTGAAGCTTCTCCATTAGTATCTTGATAGGATTGTTTGGGTGGCAGGCTTTTAAAATTATTTAAATGCAGACCTAGATCCCTAAATCTGCATGCATGGGAATGAAACTTTGTGTGTGGCTTGAAGCGAGAACTTGTAAGACCCTTCCCAGAAGACCACCTGTTATTTGATATCTCTCTGGGCATTCAGTTGCCTCTGTGAGTTATCTATCTGTAACAGGAAGGTTCGGGATATTACAATGATTCTTGATTCACCCTATCACTGCAAAGTTCCAGGCCCCTTCCCTTGAGGCATTGAGCTAAATTTCACACCTCTAGTTACATGTTGCACAAACTGGAGCTCTGCAGCCCCCCAATTAAAACCAAGGTGGCTCACCCCTCCCTTCTGCCCCCCCCCCCACTTCCTTGCCCAGAGCACAGTAGCCTTCAATATATAGACCTCACTGACAAAATAGTTCCTATTCTGGCTCTCTGCGTGTGTGAGTCCGTTCATTTCCATGGGTGATCTCCTGAAGTTTTCCCTCCCCCTTCTTGTGGGAGCAAAGCCTAGAGACTGTAGGCCTGCAGGAGACAAGTCCCGGAGCTGAGCCAAGAAGAGAAGAACAGCATGTGTAATGCTGTCACACGTGACTAAGAGACATTGAACAGCATGCATGGATATAAATTTTATCAAATTTGGGAATGTTTAAGCTATTTTTAATTCACTTTTCCAGTCTTGTTCCCTTTTTTTAAGTTAATTTTTATTGAGCACATTTCATACAACATTTCTTAATCAAATTTAGAATCATTCCCACATCCACGCCCCCCTCATGCCCCCCCCCCCTGGCCAGAGCCCATGGATTCTGCCATGCATGTTAAGTCCTGTCTTGCATCTTTTTCTCAGTCTTTTTTTTAACCCTTTGGATGCAGAAATTTACTGCTTCGGTCAGTTCTTTGAACAGGTATCTCTCTCTTTTTTTGTTCCCTTTAATTTTATATTACTTCAAAATACCCATATATATACTCCACACATAAATCAGAATTACAAAGTCAGAAAATAAACTATAGGTTAATTCCAAAACATGTTAGGGATTCAATTTTAACAGTAAAGTTGCATGCAGGTAAAAAGAAATATAACTTTACATTCTAAATTACATGTATGTTTTAATGTAATTTTTTGAAGGTTCTATAAGAATTTAATATAAATTTTGCAGTCAGTTTACAATGTAAACTATACATTATTATAATATTTCAAAAACAGGGATTATACTGAAATTATTCTAGAAAGCTATCAATACTTTTTAATTTTTAAATTATTCCAAAATATGCATATATACACTCAACACATAATTCAGAATTTAAAATTCTGAAAATAAACTGTAGGTTGATTCCTAAACACATTTAGAGATTCACATTTTAACGGTAAATTTGCATGCAGGTATTAAGTCGTGTAACTTTACATTCTTTTTTTAGAATATGACTACAAATCCTCCATCTATATATGGTAATTACAATGTGTGAGTATATGTGGTAAGACAATTCTAGAACCCATTTGCAGATTCACATTGTAATAGCACATTTCCTTTCAGATAGAATGAAATATAATAAAGTTGCTCAGTGTGCCTACCAACTGGGGATTTATTGTTAGTATATACAAATGAGGGAAACCATTTGCTTTTTTTTTTTTTTTTTTTTCTGGGACGGACTGTGTTACTTCACTTAGTATAATTGCTTAAAGTTCCAACCATTTACCAGCAAAGCTCATGATGTTGTCTTTCTTTCTTTTTTTTTTTTGGTCTTTTCAAGGCAGGGTCTCCCTGAAGCCCCAGCTGTCCTGGAACTCACTCTGTAGACCAGGTTGGCCTTGAACTAACCAAGATCAGCCTGCCTCTGCTTCCTGAGTGCTAGGATTAAAGGCTTGCACTACCACGCCCAGATTTTTTTTTTTTTTTGGATGTCTTTCTTTACTGCTGCATAGAACTCCATTGTGTAGATGTACCACATTTTGTTATCCAGTTATCTGTTGAGGGGCATTTGTGTTGGTTCCAGGTCTTTGCTATTGTGAAGAGAGTTGCAATAAACATAGTTGTGCATGTATCTTTGCAGTAGGATGTGTCTTATGGGTATACCCAGGAGTGGTATGGCTGGGTCAGGTGGTAGGCTCATTTTGAGTTTTTTAAGGGTTTTCCATACTGCTTTCCATAGTGGTTGTACCAGTTTACATTCCCACCAGCAGTGGATGAATGTTCCCCTTTCCCCACAACCTCTCCAGCATTTGGTGTCTTTTGTTTTCTTGATCTTGGCTAGTCTTATTGGAGTGAGATGACGTTAGTGTGGTTTTAATCTGCATTTCCTTAATTATTAATGATGTTGAACACTTTTGAAGATGTTTCTCAGCCATATTTACTTCCTTACTGGTGAAGTCTCTGTTCAGCTCTTTATTCCATCTTTTGAGTAGGTAATTTGTTTTCTTACTTCTTTTTTTTTTTAAGTAGCTTATATATTCTGGATGTTAATGCTTTGTCTGATGTATCCATGGTGAAGGTTTCCTCCCACTCTGTGGGTTTTCTCTTCAGTTCCTTGATTGTTTCTTTTGCTGTATGAAAACTTTTGAGTTTGATGAGGTCCCACTTGTCAGCTGTTTTTAATTTCTGTGCAGCTGCTGTTTGATTTAGAAATTCTTCTCCTACGCCTATGTATTGTAGGTTGCTGCGGACTTATTCTTCAATCACCTTCATGGTTTCAGGTTAGGTTGAGATCTTTGATCCACCTGGAGTTTATTTTTGTACAGGGTGAGAGGTAGGGGTTTAATTTTGTTCTTCTACAAATGGTGATCCAGTTTTGCCAACACCATTTGCTGAAGATGCTATCATTCCTCCATTGAGTTTTTTTGTCCCCTTTGTCAAATATGAGGTGGCTGAAGTTATATGAGCTCAAGTTTGGATCTTTTATTTTTGCCAGTACCAGGCTGTCTTTTTTACTATAGCCCTGTAATATAGCTTGAAGTCTGGTAATGTAATCCACCCAGTATTGCACTTTTCACTCAGGGCTGCTTTAGCTATTTGGGGTCTTTTGTTTTTCAATATGCATTCAAGGATTTTTTTTTTCTATGTCTGTGAAAAAGGTCATGGGGAATTTGATTGGGATTGCATTGAATCAGTATATTAATTTTGGTAGAATGGACATTTTTACATTTTAATGTAAAATATGTTAATTTTTCCAATCCATGAACATGGGAGATCTTTCCATCTTTTGATGTCATTTTCAATCTCCTTCTTCAGGGTTTTAAAATTTTTGTTGTAGAGTTCTTTGGTCTCTTTAGTTAGGTATATTCCTAGGTATTTTTGAGGCTATTGTGATAGGGAAGGTCTCCTTAAATTCCTTCTCCAGTTGCTTATTGTTGGTGTAAAGGAAGGCTACTGATTTTTCTAGGTTTTTTTTGTATCCTGCCACTTTACTGAAACTTTTGATTATTTCTAAGAGTTTTCAAACTTTTGATTCTTTCTAAGAGTTTTCTGTTGGAGTTTTTAGCATCCCTTAGGTAAACATATCACCTGCAAAAAGGGATAGTTTTACTTCCTCTTTTCCAATTACTACTCCTCTAATTTTGCTTTATTGCCTTATTGTTCTAGCAAGTATTTCAAGCACTATATTGAAGAGGAGTGGTGATAGTGGATAGACTTGCATTGTTCCTGCCTTTAAGGGGAATGCTTCCAACTTTTCTCCATTTAGGATGATGTTGGCTATGTGTTTCTAGTATATGGCTTTGATTACATTGAGGAATGATCACTCCAGTCCAATTCCCTCTAAGACTTTAAGCAAGAAGGAATGCTGGATTTTGTCGAAAGTTTCTTCTGCATCAATTGGGATGATTGTGTGGTTTTTGTCTTTAAGTCCATTTATGTGTTTTATGATATTTATTGATTTATGTATGTTGAACCATCCCTGCATCTCTGGTATGAATCCAACCTGGTCATGATGGATGATCTTTTTGATGTGGGTCTGTATGCAATTTGCAAGTATTTTGTTGAGAATTTTAGCATTTGCATTCATCAATGATATTGGTCTATAGTTTTCTTTCTTGTTTGTGTCTTTGCCTGGTTTTGGTATTAGAGTGATGCTGGCTTCATAGAAGGAATTCGGGATAATTCTCTCTGTCTGTATCCTGAAAAGTTTGAGTCATAATGGTTGTAAAACCTCTTTAAATGTTTTATGGAATTCTGCTGTGAAACCATCTGGGCCTGGGCTTTTTTTAGTTGGGAGGCTTTTTATTACATCTTCAATTTCCTCAAGTGTTATGGGTCTGTTTAAGCTGTAAATCTCTTCTTGGTTAAGCTTTGGAGAATCCCAGGATTTCAGATATTCATCCATTTTTCTTAGGTTTTCAAATTTAGTAGAGTATAGGTTTTTGAAGTATTCTCGTATGATTGTCTGGATCTTTTCTTTATCTGTTTTGATGTTTCCCTTTTCATCAAAAATGCTATCGATTTGGAGTTGCTCTTTCTTTCCTTTGGTTAACTGGGCTAGAGGTCTGTCTATTTTGTTTATCTTTTCAGAGAACCAGCTTTTGGATTCACTGATTTTTTTGTATTGTTTTCTTTGTTTCTATTTCATTGATTTCTGATTTTTGTTATTTCTTCCTGTGTGTTGGGTTTAGAGTTCATTTGTTGTTGTATTTCAATTAGCTGGTGTGGTAGATCATTTACTTGTTCTCTTTCTTTTTTTGTCTTTTTTTTTTTTTTTTTTGAGGACAGGGTCTCCTTGTAGCCGTCCTGGAACTCGCTCTGTAGCACCAGCTGGCCCCGAACTCTCAGAGATCCGCGTGCCTCTGCCTCCCAAGGGCTAGGATTAAAGGCGTGCACCACCACGCCTGGCATTTTTATTTACTTCTGTATGTGTATCAATGTATTGTCTGCATGCAAGTTTGTGCACCTGTGTTGTGCAATGCCGCGAGGTCAGAAGAGGGTCTCGGATTCCCCTGGAACTGGAGTTCTCCTGGAATTGGAGTTTCAGACGGTTCTCAGCCGCCATGTGGGTGCTGGGGATCGAACCCAGGTCCTCTGTAAGAGCGGTCAGCTCTCTTAACTGCTAGGCCATCTCTCCAGCACCCCCCCCCCCCTTTTTGTTTAAATGTGGGCACTTAGGGCTATAAATTTCCTTCTTAGGACTGACTTCAATGTATTACACAGGTTTTGTTGTGTTGTATTGTCATTTTCTTTTAGTTCAAGAATGCATTTATTTCATTCTTTTTTTTCTCTGCTCACTCATTGTTCAGTTGTGTTGTTTAGTCTCCGATGTTCTATATTTAGTAGGGCTTACCCTGGTGTTAATATTGAGCTTTATTGCACTGTGGTCTGATAGAATGCATGGAATAATTTCATTCCTTTCGTATTTAGTGAGGTTTCTTTTTTCTCCCAGTATGTGGTCAATTCTGGAGACTGTTCCATGGGGCACTGAGTAGAAAGAATATTCTCTGGTTTTTGAATGGAATATAATGTTGATATCTGTGAGGTCCACTTGGTGTATTGTGTTTCAGTTCAGTCCTGATGTCTCTCTGTTTATTTTTTGTCCAGTTGACCCATCCAGGTGGCTCAGTAGGGTATTGAAGTCCCCGCCTATTAGTGTACTGGGACTAATCTATGTCTTGAAGTCCTGAAGGATTGTGTTTATAAAGTTTGGTGTACCGGAGTTTGGTGCATAAATATTTTTTTTCGCACATATAAAAGTGCAAATGTGTTTCTTGTAAGACACCAAAACCTGGAGATTTGTGCATCTTTAGTAACTGCCATATAGCTAATTAATTTCTTTCCCGCCTCTGCATAAGTATGGCACAAACGGTTACAACTGTAAAAATCACTCTAACTTATACAACTCATCACGCCAGGGAGAGATGCGAACGCAGTCCCCACTCACAAACAAATTATGCAGTCGAGTTTCCCCGCATTTGGGGAAATGCAGGGGTCAGCACATCCCAAGTGCAATGATGAGCCCTCACCCTGGGAAAAACCCCTCTTGATCATGGTATTCTCTCCCTGCCAGGTAAGTTGGTGCTAAATATTTAAGATTGTGAGATCTTCTGATTAATTGTCCCATTGATAAGGATATAATGGCCTTCTTTTTCTTTTCTGATTAATTTTATTCTGAAGTCTATTTTGTCTGATATTAGAATTGCCACTCCTGCTTGCTTTTTGGAACCATTTGCTTGGAATATTTTTTTCCATCCTTTCAGTCTAAAGTGCTGTCAGTCCTTGAGGGTGAGATGGGTTTCTTGGAGGCAGCATATAGATGGATTCTGTTTCCTAATCCATTCTCCCAGTCTATGTTTTTTTTTTTTTTTTTTGATTGGGGAGTTTAGACTATTAATATTTAAGGTTATTGTTGAGAGATGTGTGTTGTTTCCTTTCAAATTATTTTTTGTTTTTTGTATTCTTGGTCTAGGTATTTATTTACTCTGTTATGCTTTTAGTAATTTCTCTCTTGGGTTGCTTAAGGATAGTTGCTCCTTTCCTCTGTTCTTTAAATTGCTTCGAGTATTTTCTGGAGTGTTGATTTTTTGACATGTGTTCTTTCATTTTGTTTATGTCATGAAAGAATTTTTTCTCCTTTAACTATGATTGACATTTTTGCTGGGTATAGTAATCTGGGTTGGCATCTAAAGTCATTTATTACTGGGAATACTTTGGTACATGTTCTTCTGGCTTTCATGGTTTGCACTGAGAACTCAGGTGTGATTCTGATGGGTTTCCCCTTATATGTAACTTGTTGTTTTTCTCTTGTGGCTTTCAGTATTTTGTCCTTGTTTTGAGCATCTAGTGTTTTAACCATAATATGACATGGGGAATTGAATTTCTTTTCTGGTCTTGTCTATTTGGTGTTCTATGTGCCTCTTGTATTTCTATTGGCTTGTCTTTTTTCTGTTTGGAGAAGTTTTCTTCTATTATTCTGTTGAAGATCTGATCAATACCATTCTCTTGGGATTCTTCTCCTTCCTCTGTCCTTATGATGCAGAGGTTTGGTCTTTTCATAGTGTCCCACATTTCCTGGGCCTGCACAACACAGACTGACCTAAGCAGTTGGGCACGGAGTGTGCCCCTGGCTATAGTGTTTTATAGCTCCCTCATGAAGGTATTTTAAAAATTATTTGATCTTGGTGAATTTTATACATGTAGATATGTATTATGATCATAACCATCTCCCAGTTTCCTAGTTTAACTTCCCCAGGAACCAACCAACATGTCTTCTTTCAAACATCATATACTCTCTTTTCTATTACATATTAATCACTATCTTTATTTCTATCACTATCAATCTGTCTATCATTATCTCTTATCTCTCTCTATATATATAAAGAGAAAGATTATATATGTGATATATATATATATATATATATATATGATGTGTGTTCTTGGGTGTGGGTGAATCTCGGTGACCACAGCCTCCACCAGATGATTCTTTCTCCACTAACAACCATTAGTTGGCAAGCTGTTCAGCCAGGGATGGGGCCTCATGATGCCCTTCCCACCCACGCAGTAACTTTGACTGGCTATGTTTTACAGGTAATCAGCAGCTGCAGGGAATTTATAAATGCAAAAACCCTGCCGTTTCCCACAGAATGCATTTCACAGCACTCCTACCCATCCTCTGGCTCTTATGTCCTTTTGGTCCTCTCTTCAAAGATTTATTTTTTTATTCCTCTGTGTGGGGAAGTAACACTGATGTCCCATTTAGGGATGGGCATTCACAGTCACTTCGAACAGTTATGAGTCTCTGCATTAAAAATTACCCACTGCCAGAAATGCTTCTCTGACCAACATTGAGAATAGCACAAATTTATAGATATTATCATAAATATTTAGAAGGCAGTTTGACAACATGAATATTAAGGAAAACAATAGCAATAAGTTCCCCATTATGGTCTATGACATCCCTAGCTATAAGTTTTAACCCTATTAATTTTTATTTACTTATTTATTTTTACTTTATGCTCATGCATGCTTTATCTGCATGTATGCAAGTGCATCTGTATGTGCAGTATTTGTGGGGCCCACAAGAGGGCAATGGATGGCATGAAACTGGAGTTACAGATGGTTGTCAGCCATCATGTGGATGCTAGGAATCAAAGTGGTTCTTCTGCAAATGTAGCCATTGTGCTTAACTGTGGATCCGTTGTCCAGCCCCAAGTTTTTTACCATGTTTATGGTACCAGACATATACTCCCTGTTGTAATGCGGGTTTTAAATTCAAACAGAAAGAAGTTGGTCAGTTGCAAACAGTCATATTACTATTGCACCAATAGGAATATCTTACCTAGTAGATCAGTTTTGTAACATTCAGATTCCAGAGATAAATAAGATCATTGATTTCCCCTGTCAGCCTTCATACCACCTACTGGCATTATGAAAGCTAAGTATCATGGAGGAAGTTTTTCTTTCAGTCCAAGATGGAGGATTCAGTGTCCTACAACAAAAATATATGGTGTCTTCATTAGGAACTTACCATCTAGTTATGATGGGCAAAAAAGAGCAATGGAAATACTTTGTGTTTGTTTGGTTTTTATTTTTTTCAGACTTCGATATTTTCTCTGATCAATAACTTATATATATAACACATGCTTGACACTGAAATTTTCATGTAATAATGTTTTGGGGGAGATCTGTTATTCATATATGTAGTGATACCTCTGTTCAAACTTCTTTTTTTTCAGAATAAATTATATTTTTCATTCATCTAAATTTATTTTTTACTTTATGCTTTTAAGATAATCACAGTCTAACATCACAGTTCCTTTCAGATAGAAAGAAATATAATAATAACATTGCTCAGCTTTTCTTTCAACTGGGGGATTTAGTACTAGCATCCACGAATGTGGGAAACCATTCCCCGTTTGTTTGTTTGTTTGTTTGTTTGTTTTGTTTTGGGAGGAGGGCTGTTTTTCTTCACTTAGCATAATGGCTTCGAGTTCCATCCATTTACCTGCAAATATCATGTCATCTTTATTTGCTGGTGCATAGAACTCCATTGTGTAGATGTACCATATTTTTGTTATCCAGTCATCAGTTGAGGGGCATTTGGGTTGGTTCCAACTCTTTGCTATTGTGAAAAGAGCTGCAATAAACATGGATGTGCATGTATCTTTGTACTAGGGTGAGTCCTGAGGGTGTATACCCAGGAGTGGTATGACTGGGTCAGGTGGTAGGCTCATTTTGAGTCTTTTAAGGGTTCTTCACACTGCTTTCCACAGTGGTTGTATGAGTTTACATTCCCACCAGCAGTGGATGAGTGTTCCCCTTTCTCCACAACCTCTCCAGCATTTGGCGGTTTTTGTTTTCTTGAACCTAGCCAGTCTTAAAGGAGTGACGGTGGTTTTAATTTGCATTTCCTTTATTATTAACAATGTTGAACACTTTTTAAGATGTTACTCAGTCATCTTTAATTCTTCACTGGTGGTCTCCATTCAACTCTTTACTCCATCTTTTGAGTGCATCATTTGTTTCCTTTCTTCTTTGTTTTTTGAGTAGTTTATATATTCTGGATGTTAATGCTCTGTCAAACTTCCTTTTTTAAAAATGCACTTTGTAATTAACTTACAAACCAGTGTGTTTCCTTCCATAAGACATTTTCAGACATCCTTAGATTTGGATACATTATCTGCTATGTATTTTCTCCCTCATGACCCCCCATTATCCCCACATAAATGTTCTTTTTTCATATCACATATGCCACTATTTGCATGAGGATGTGCATGAGCCCCTCCTTTCCTTTCTCTGAGGGTTAGATGGAGGGGGTCAATAGGGTGGTGGAGGGAAGACAAGTTCTTCACGAGTTTGATCCTGTAAGACAGGGTACAAAGAGGTCCCTCTTTTAAGGGAATTGGTTTCATTAGTCACCAGAATGGCTATCTTCCCTGTAGGAGAGACGGTGTTAGTTTGACAGATTGGATTTGGGATTGGAGGAAGGAAGGGTTGAATGAAGGGTTGAATCCAGGGAGATGCGTTGACAAGGAGGCTCTTCCAAACGGCAATGTACAGAACCAGATCAGGGTGCCCATGTGCTCTCTGGAACACTTTATCTTCCACTGCCTGAATCGTGGGGAGGTGAAAAGTCCCCTCAGGGGGCCATTCTGACCTGCAAAAGACAGTCATCATATTTTCTTAACATTCACAGTTAGGTCATGAGCCCTAGTTCTTACATCCTTAAAATGGGCTACAACTAGGTCCGAGAGGGAAGAAGCAGTCTGTCCCATAACGTCCAACAAAATCTAACAAACACTGAGAACAATTAACATGAGACACAAAACAGACAGACCAACACTCAGGTCACGGTGCTACCAAAGACACAAAAAAATCCAAGCCTTGGTTTTGGAGGTTGGCACTGCTGAAAATGAAAGCACCTTGGCGTGGAGACCGAAAGGCAAAAAGATGCTCAGCGCCGCACTAAAACGTTATTTGTGAGACCGGCACCTCATCCGCCTCTGCACTGAAAACTTCATCTGTCGGGCGGGCACCTCATCCACCCCTGGATCAGGAACGTCTTTCTGAGCCATTTGGCTTTGGCCCCCCAGTTTGTCCACTATAGACCATTTATAGCCTGTTTTTCTGCTGCCTCAAGGTCTGATTGAAAGCAAAAACACAGAGAAGACAACGGACCAGACTGAGACACTTACTGGCCAGTATTAAACTCTTCAGTTTTAGGGTCCTAAGAGTCTGGGGGCTCCCATATGGGCCCCCACATGTTAAGCCCAGATCACGGAGACCCCCAAAAGACCACCAGGACATGCTCCGATGCAAACACAGAGTCTTTATTCAAGCTGGAGCTTGGGCTGAAATTCTGTCCAATGCAGCAGAGAGGAAAGAGCACCTCTGGTCTAGGGAAGTTGGGGTTTTTTAAAGGGGAAAAACCACAATCGGGGAATTTTTCAGTTTTGGCATTTTGTTAGTGACTGAGGAAGCATGGTTCTTTTTTAAACTGATAAGTTGGCTTTGGTGGTGCTGTGGGGGGAGATTTTACTCACTGACTACATCCTAGCAGAAGAGCAAACATGGTTTTTTAACCTTTGGTCTTTCCCTATTAGCTATTTTCAACAAACAACCTTTGGTCCTCTCCTGCTAGCTACTGAGATATTCTGTGGGTTTTCCTGGAATCTGGGGAGGGGGTCTGTTTCTCAGAAATGGTGTATTTCCACAAAATGGAGTTCTTGTTCCCTTATAACTGGTCCCTTTTTACCCAGGTGTGCTAGCTGAGAGCTAGCTGCAATTCAAACTGGATCTTCCTACAATATATATGGGTACACCTATATTTATATCCGGATATGTATTCCTCACTTGAAAATGTGTGTTAATAATCTGTAATGCATTTTAAGGGAGGAAGTAAAGCTTAGGTTCAACTACAGTTTCCTTGAACTTCTAGAGCAAACAATTATGAAAAAAAAAATAGACCCAGTTACAAAAACTCCTAAGACTTCAAGTCTCCTTCACAGTCAAGAAGTAGAACTGATGTTCAATTATCATTTAAAGGATACTTAGAATCCAGTGTATATTGAAATATTTATTGTCACAGTATTTGGAGTTGGTGCTAAAAAAAGACTTCAGGATTCTCTTCTTTTAACATCTCAAATAGCAAACAAAATTAACAAGCACTCTAGATGGCAACACACATTTGAATAAGTATTTTTTCAAAAGTCACTCCCTTCTCTTTGGAAAAGAAGACAGTAAAACCAAGTGAGAATCAAAAGAAATAGGAATACTCTGTAGACAAAATTACTTAAGGGAAATGACTGTAATTGATGGCCTACATTAAACACAGCCCTAAGCTCCATGTGTTCTATTCTACTTCTCTCCTTCAGGGCCAACAAGAAGCTGTTTCCCTTCCTCACTTATCAAATACTGATCCCTGAAAAGAGTATTTAGAGACACAATAGAGACTTTTCAATGACAGCGGACCGTGGACATATTATTTCTACCTGGTGAAGAGAAGAGGAACACAAAATTGTCAGGGGATTTAGGGTGTGAACCTAGATAAATCATTGCCCACCTGGACTGAGGCCAATAACAGAGGGGGATGTGGTTCCTGCTATGGCTTCTTCTTGTCTTTCTTTCATGTCTACACTGCCTTCATGTGCACCACTCAGCTTGGATACATTTGGATAGGACAATTAGACTGATCAACTGCACTCTACAGGCTTCATCCCATTTTCTGACATAAGTCCTGTAAATAGCCCCTAGGCGTGTAGTTCAAAGCAGCCATTTTTGGTAACCACTCCAAGATCTCTTCTTTTTCTGTTTTTATTTTCTCTACATTTCTTTCTTGTTCTCTTTCTTTCTCTTAGGCTTCCACCTTTAATCCTATAGTAAAACTCCTTTATGAACTCACTGTTGTCTGCCCTGTGTTATAGCAAAAGGCCCTAGAGCCCCATGGCTTTGGGTTGCTGTAGTGGTTCCTGACTTTGTTAGGCCTTTAACTCTATAAGCCAAGCACCGTTAAGGTGAGAAAGACTCAGATTGACTCAAGTACCCCGTTTTCCCATTTCTATAGGACATCACAACTGATATAAAGAATCATAAGCATTAAAATTGATTTAGAAAATATTCATTCTCCATCTAATGTGTCCATCTAAGGTGTATGAGTGTACTTCCTGAATGTGTGTAATTGCACCCTTGTTGTGGAATGCCTGCAGGGGTCAGAAGAAGTTGTTAGATCTTCAGGAGCTAGAGTTACAGACAGTTGTTAACCACCATGTAAGTACATCACATTGAACCAGTGAAGAGATAAGAGTTGATTCCAGTGGGTTTGGTTCCGTGCCTTTGTGTCTTTATGTGGGCAGGCTCCTGAAGCAGAAGAGCCTGGAAGCTTCTCCAGACAGGTAGATTTTAGGGTAGATTGACTCCTGGGTTTTGGGAAAAGGGTCTCAACTTTAAACCCTTGTAGGGGGTGGCTGTCTGGGCAGAGCCACCCTTCACCTTTGCAGCTGGTGCCGGGTGGGTCTGGTTCAATGACTTTGTGTTTTTGTGTGGGTGAGCTCCTAAAGCACAGGAGCCTGGAAGTCGCTCCAGACAGGCACCCGAGCACTGGCTAAGTCAGGCATACCCCCCTCCCCCAACTGGAATTGATGAGAGAGTATCCAAGTGGACTTTTTTTGGAGAACCTTCAGAACAGGAAGGGAAGAGTGACTTACACTTCCAATATCCAATATATAAACAAAATTGAAAGCCTGAAACCTAAACAAGTCAATACTCCATAAACAAGGAGGAGGAAAGAAAAAAAGAGCATTGGAAGGAGGTAAGCAAAACCAGCTGCTAACATAGTGAAAAGACATTTGTGATTTGAATCACAAAAGGGAAACACACATGCCAGGGACACAACGAAGGGACAGCATGAGAAAGGTGCAGGATAATCCTGCACCAGGCTCTACCAAACCTGTAGGAGATAGCTACAATGGGATCCCCCTGGAGGTGACCCAAGGAACAGATCTTAGAGGAATAATTGCAGACCATTGCAGAGAAATTAAAGAAAATAAAGAAGAATTCAGAGAACTAAAGAGAGAGAATGAAAAACTCGAAAAGGACCTAGAGGGATACAATGAAAAACTTTGTAAAGAACTAAAGGAAGAGATTGACAAACTCCATAAAAACTAGAGGGGGGAAAAACAAACTCCAAAAGGAAGTAGAAACACTGAAAAAGGAAGCCAATCAACGAAGTAAGGAGCATGAAGAAGAGATTGAGAAGCTCAAAGAGGAAATGGAAATAAAAAAATCACAGGATGAAATGAAAAAGGAAATAGAATACTCATCCAATCAAGAAGAAAGGAAAGGAAAAAGCCTCCAAAGTATAATGGAGGAAGCAGATCAAAGAATATCAGATCTGGAAGATAACACAGAACAACTAAGAAGCTCAAATAAAGAATATGAAAATTTAAAAATACACAGAAGTGGAACAACCAGGAAATATGGGACACTATGAAAAAATCAAACCTCCACATCATAGGAATAGAGGAAGAAGAAGAATCTCAAGAGAATAGTATTGATCAGATCTTCAACAGAATAATAGATGAAAATTTCCCCAAACTAAAAATAGACAAACCCATACTAATACAAGAAGCACATAGGACTCCAAATAGACAAGATCAGAAAAGAAACTCTCCATGCCATATCATAGTCAAAATTCTGAAGGTCACAAAAGAAAAACAAGTCATATACAAAGGGAAACCCATCAGAATTACAACTGACTTCTCAGCACAAACCATGAAAGCAAGAAGGACATGGAGCGAAGCATTCCAAGTGTTAAAGGACTATGGATGCCAACCCAGAATATTTTACCCAGAAAAAATGTAAATTATAGTTGAAGGAGAGGGAAAAATTGTCCATGACATAAACAAGATAATAGAACACATGTCCAGAAAACCAACTCTTCATAAAATACTTGAAGCAATTCAAAGGGGAGAAGAGAGGAGCAACAATCCTCAAACACTTAGGAAAAGAAACTAATAAAAACATAATCATAGAAGTAGAATCAGAGGCTAAAAGTCCAAATGGATAATAAGGTGAAAGGAAGCAACGTCCATCTTTCAATTATAACCCTAAATATTAATGGGCTAAACTCCCCAATCAAAAGGCATAGAATGGGTGAATGGATTAGGAAACAAGCCCCAAAGAAACCCATCTCAATTTCAAGGATAGGCACCAAATAAAGGTGAAGGGATGGAAGAAAATATTCCAAGCAAATGGTCCCAAAAAGAAAGCAGGTGTTGCTATTCTAATATCAGACAAAACAAACTTCAAGGCAAAAGAAATCAAAAGAGACAAAGAGGGCCATTACATCTTTATTAAAGGAACAATTGACGTTGAAGATCTCACAAACATGAATATATACGTGCCAAACGCTGGTGCACCAAACATTATAAAGACAATTCTTCAGGATTTCAAGGCACAGATTAACCCCAGCACACTAATAGTAGGAAACTTCAATACGCCCTTTAGAGAGATCAACAGGACAAAGGATAGAGAGACATCTGAACTGAATGATACAATATACCAAATGGACCTCACAGACATCTATCGAATATTTCACCCAAACACCAGAGAATACACTTTCTACTCAGCACCTCATGGAACATTCTCCAAAATAGACCATATACTGGGACACAGGGAAAAACTCAACAAATATAAAAAGGTTGAAATAATCTCATGCATTCTATCAGACCACAGTGCAATAAAACTCAATATCAACACCAGAATAAACCCTACAACCTACAGGAACACATGGAGACTAAACAACACTCTCCTGAATAATGAGTGGGTCAAGGAAGAAATAAAGAAAGAAATAAAAACATTCCTGGAACTGAATGACAATGATAATGCAACACAGCAAAACCTATGGGACACTTTAAAAGCAGTCCTAAGAGGGACGTTTATAGCTCTAAGTGCCTACATCAAAAAAACCCAGAAAGAGAACAAGTGAATGATCTAACACTGCAGCTAAAAATACTTGAGAGACAACAACAAATGAACCCTAAACACAGCAGACGAGAGGAAATAACAAAAATCAGAGCAGAGATCAGTGAAATAGAAACAAAGAAAACAATACAAAAATCAATGAATCCAAAGTTGGTTCTTTGAGAGAATAAACAAGAAAGACAGACCTCTAGCCCAGTTAACCAAAAGAAAGAAGAAACAGCTCCAAATCAATAGAATCTGTGATGAAAGGGGAAATATCACAACAATGAAAAGATCCAGACAATAATATGGGAATACTTCAAAAACCTATACTCTACTAAGTTTGAAAACCTAGAAGAAATGGAAGAATATCTGAAATCCTGGGAATCACCAAAGCTCATACAAGAAGAGATCAACAGCTTAAATAGACCAATAATACATGAAGAAATTGAAGATGTAATAAGTAGCCTCCCAACCAAAAAATGCCCAGGCTGAGATGGTTTCACAGCAAAATTTTATAAAATATTTCAAAAAGAATTACAACCATTAGTACTCAAGTTTTTTAGAAGGACACAAAAAATGGAGGGAGTTCTCCCAGATTCCTTTTATGAAGCCAGCATCACACTATTACCAAAACCAGGAAAAGATACAACCAAAATGGAGAACTATAGACCCTTCTCCCTAATGAACACAGATGCCAAAATTCTAAACAGGACACTGGCAAATCGCATACAGACCCACATCAAGAAGATCATCCATCATGACCAAGTTGGATTCATACCAGAGATGCAGGGATGGTTCAACATACCAAAATCAATAAATATCATCAAACATATAAATGGACTTAAAGACAAAAACCACACCATCATCTTGACATGGAGAAAGCCTTTGACAAAATCCAGCATCCCTTCATGTTTAAAGTCATAGAGGGAATTGGACTTCAGGGATCATTCCTCAATGAAATCAAAGCCATATACAGTAAACCCACAGCCAATATCATCCTAAATGGAGAAATGACAAAAGCATTCCCCTTAAAGGTAGGAACTTGGCAAGCTGCCCCCTGTCACCACTCCTCTTCAATATAGTGCTTCAAACACTTGTTAGGGCAATAAGGCAAAAAAAGGAAATTAAAGGAATTCTAATTGGAAAAGAGGAAGTCGAACTATCCCATTTTGCTGATGATATGATTGTCTACCTAAGGGATGCTAAGAACCCCACCAGAAAACTCCTAGAAATGAGTAAGTACTTCAGTAAAGTGGCAGGATACAAAATAAATCTAGAAAAATCAGTAGCCTTTCTTTACACCAACAACAAGCAACTGAAGAAGGACTACAAGGAGACCTTCCCACTCACAGTAGCCTGAGAAACAATAAAATACCTAGGAACAAACCTAACCAAAGACATCAAGGATCTCTACAACAAAAAATGTAAACCCCTGAAGAAGGAAATGGAAGAAGACATCAGAAGACAGACAAACCTCCCATGCTCATGGATTGGGAAAATAAATATAGTAAAAATGTCCCTTCTACCGAAAATTGTGTACAGATTTAATGCAATCCCAATTAAAATCTCCAAGAGCTTCTTCACAGGCTTGGAAAAAATAATCCTCAATTTCATTTGGAAAAACAAAATACCCCGGATACCCAAAGCAACCCTGAGCAAAAAGAGTAATACAGGGGGAAACTCTGAACCAGACTTCAAACTATACTACAGGGATATAGTAATAAAAACAGCTTGGTAGTGGCTATTTTTATCACTATAACAAAAACAGATCACTTGACCAATGGGAAAACACTGAAGATCCAAACCTGAGCACAGTTTCAACCACCTCGTAATTGACACGGAGGCCAAGAAGACACAATGGAGGAAAGACAGCATCTTCAGTAAGTGGTGTTGGCAAAACTGGATCACCACCTGTAGAAGAATGAAATTAAACCTCTCGCCCTGTACAAAAGTCAATTTCAGATGGATCAAAGACCTTAATGTGAAACCCAAACCTCCGGAGGTGATAGAATAAAAGCTTTGCAGCAGACTACAAGACATAGGAGTAGGAAAAGACTTTCTAAATCAGACAGCAGCTGCACAAGAAATAAGATTGACAATTGACAAATGGGACCTCATTAAACTCAAAACCTTCTGTACATCAAAAAAAAAAAAAAACAATAAAGGAAGTGAAGAGAAAACCCACAGAGTGGGAGGAAACCTTCACTGCAGATACATCTGACAAAGCATTAATTTCCAGAGTATACAAGCTGCTCAGAAAACAAAGAAGAAAGAAAACA
>VZQC01007255.1:257154-329775 GCA_009823505.1 Rhizomys pruinosus | reverse complement strand
TTTTAAGGTTGTACTGTCTTAGATTGTGATTAATGTTAACATCATACTTTGGGGATGAGAGCAGGAAAGGTGGTGGTTTAATAGTGATGTGTTTTATGTGTCAAATTGACAAGGGGTCAATTGTGCTGGATAGCTTTAGTGTCAACTTGACACACCTGGGTTGAGGGAGCCTCAATTGGGGAATTGGCTCCATTGGATTGGCCTGTGGCCACATCTGTGGAGTATTGTCTTGATTGTCAGGCAATGTGGGAGGGCCTAGCCCACAATGAGTAGTGCCACCCTGGGCAGTTTGTTGTGTACTGTATAAGAAGGCAGGCTGGGCATGAACCAGGGGAGCAAGCCAGTGAACAGCACTCCTCCATGGCCTGTGCTTCAGCTCCTGCCTCCAGGTTCCTGCCCTGAGTTCCTGCCTTGGGCTCCCTGAGTGATGAACTGTGATCCAGGAGATGTAAGCTGAATAAACCCTTTCCTCCCCAATTTAGTGTCAGTCAGAGTATTTTGTCACAGCAATGGAAGACAAACTAGAAGAAATGGTATCCCTCATCTGTGGATGCTAGTGCAAATAACGCAGTTGTAAATATTTTTTGTGGAGAGGAATGCATATTAAAAGAACAACAACAGAAAGACTGCATCAAAAAACTGACTGAAATGGTGAATCGGGAGGGGTGTGAGGGGCGGGAGAGGGATATGGGTCTACATTCGATTAATGTATATTTAATTGACGTGAGTTCAACAAGTATCCAATTTTGCCCAGACTCTGTATACAGGTTACATGGTGTTTTAAGACTTAGTAAAAGTAGATATGTGTATATTAAACAACACTGGTTTAAAGGTTTTGATAAAAACTGTAATGCATCTGAATTAATTAGAAATATAAATTGTTGTTGTCCAAATTTGTTTTACTTAAAATCTGTATAACAATAACTTTGGGATCGGCACATACAAATGTTTTCTGTAATTTTTCTGTTGTACAGTATCATCTTGTAGCATTCTCTTTTACCTGTAGGATGATTTAACTTAAGGAATTAAGTTTGCTTCCCAAGGTAACGACATACAGTCACCCAAAACAGCTTGGGTGAATTTGATGAAATCTGCCCTTTGATTCCTGCCTACAGGTATGTGTATTACAACTGCCTTTTTGAGACACTTGGATTAAAAAATAAAAACCTAAAATAAAAAAGGGGGGGATACAGATATATACGAAACTTTTTGTCAAAAAAATTGCAATTTAAATCTTAAAACTACCTACGGGAAAAAATGTGTATGTTCCAACAGGTCAAAATGTCACCACCTCAATGGCTGAAAAAGAAAACATACAGCTTCACATTGTGTAGGATATACCAGGAAGTACCAGAAGAAAGACTGGCTCATATGAACATTGAAAGGAAGAAAAGCCTCAGACTGATACAGGCATCAAACCCCTCTGTGGATCCTACTTGTAACAACTGTTTATAATGAGTCCTTAACAAAACTTACCTTCTAGGTGCCACCAAGTTTTAATACAAGAGACTTTCTTACCTCCCCTTCGTAGAACAAGGAGGAATATGAGGATGATGAGGTCTATCTCTAACTGTAAATTGGAGCAAACTGTTATAGAGGTAATCTCTTATAAAAATGGTAAAAGCTGCCTGGCGTGGTGGCGCATGCCTTTAATCCTAGCACTTGGGAGGCAGAGGCAGGAGGATCTTTGTGAGTTCAAGGCCAGCCTGGTCTACACAGTGAGTTCTAGGACAGCTGGGGCTACAGGGAGACCCTGTCTCGAAAAGACCAAAGAAAAATGGTAAAAGCTGCTTTCTTTTTTTTATTTAATTTTATTTATTTCTGTATGTTATGAATGTACTGTCTGCCTGCAGGTTTGTGCACCCGTGTCGTGCAATGCCGCGGAGGTCAGAAGAGGGTGTCGGATTCCCTGGAACTGGAGTTCTCCTGGAATTGGAGTTTCAGATGGTTTTCAGCTGCCATGTGGGTGCTGGGGATTGAACCCGGGTCCTCTGTAAGAGTGGTCAACGCTCTTAACTGCTAGGCCATCTCTCCAGCCCAAAAGCTGCTTTGTTTAATTGACTAATAGACAAAGAACTGTGAAAAGGATTATTCTTTATTCAGAACCAAATATAATACTAAAGTCTCCTTAAGCTGTGCATTTAAGCAAAATATATTAATACAGGAGAACTCTGATATCAGCAATGGATTATTCTACCAAGGAGATGTTGACCAGGGGATCCAAGCGCCCCACCCAAAAGGTAAAGGCTTCTTGCCTGTAAGATTGGATACCTGCAAGAAGAGAGGTGATAAGGCCCTTCTGTGGAAGACCTGATGTAAGCATGGGAAAGATGTATTGAGACCACACTTGCTAGTGTACAGTTGGTGTCTGAAATTCCAGCGAGTGTTACCAAAGGCCACTAAAACAATATAGCAAATATAGGTCTCCTTGAGTCAAGCGAAACTCCTCCATCAGCACCAGCTACACTTCACCTGCCTGGAAATACTGTGCAGCAGGGTAGCCATATGCCAAATGTATATCCCAAATCTAGTAGGCTATTAGCTCTCTCCTTGGAGGAATAACAAGCTTACATCCTCTAGTGGTCAGGAGATGTTATAAGCCACAGTAAGACCCTGTCATATTTTACGGAAAAAACATAATTCATAGATTAACATACCATCCAAACATCTGTGTCCATACCAAAGTAACCTACCATAACAATTAGTACTGTCTAGATACCTATATATCTAATTGCTTGTGCTTCATTAGTAGGATTGAAAGGTTATTCCTGGACCAACTGTCAGCCCATGAAGGGAAACAGCCAGAACAGACCAGAGTCCAAAATGACAGCTCCAGAGAGAGTGGACTGTTTTGCTTCTCATCCACCTGTGCCCCTTTTCTAAGCCTAGGTAACAATCTTTAGAAGAGGGGGCATGGTAGAATGTATTGGCTGCAATTGGGGTGCATGGTGAAACTAGAGCAACATAGACTGGACACTTATTTGATCAACTTGATTGTACATACAAGCCCCCCCACCCCCCCACCCCCACTGGATGTTGGGAGCCTTGGGCTGTGTGGGTTTGGGCACAACTGCTTGCAAATTGGTTTTACATGAAGGATGCTTATACTCATAAATTATTACTTATTGCTAAAAAATTAAAAATAAGTACAGAAAAGAAAAAAAAATAGTGTAAGTAGTTGTTTAGTCACTGTTTCTGTTGCTGTGATAAAGCACAAGGACCAAGGAACTTATAAAAGGGAAAAGTTTATTTGCGCTTACGATTGACGTTCCAGGGAACTAGAGTCAGGGTGGCGGGAGCGTGGCGGCTGGATCTGGGCAGCAAACCGAGGTCACATCATCGCAATGAGGCACAGGAAGCAGAGAGAAGCAACTGTAGACCATGTAAAACTCACTAAGCCGCCCCCAGTGACATACTTCCTTCCACCCACCCCACACCACCCAGCAAACCCCCCCCCCCACACGCTGCCCACAACCCCAAGACTCAAAAAACAAGCGCCCCCGAACTGTAGACAAATGTCTGAATACCTTAGAGCCTATGGGGGACACTCATCCAAACCCCCACAATTGAACAACCATTAGAAAAAAAAAAAAAAAGAGTGTTAAAAAAAAAAAAAAAGATTCCAGATTAATCTACTCTGGACAAAGGCATTCACTTTCCCCCAGGCCGAAGTCCACCAGATACATCCAGGGCATTGAGAAACAGGTCTGGTCTGAACCGATAAAGAAGAATTTTCCCCTAGACCTGGTTCCATTCCTGTACCAAGACTGTGTCTAAAGATAACCTTTGTATGTGGGGGCAGGTGGGCTAACCTAACCATGAGCTATAACCTTGCTATTATCCAATAAGGATAGAAGTTAGCCAAACCCCACTAATATTCCCCTAGACCCTGTATATAAGGCCTTCCAGTCATTTTATCAGGTCGGAGCCTTTTCCCTCCCTAGGTTAGCAAATAACAGAAAAACACAGTCAGCTATAATTCCAGGAAGAACCACCCTGAGGGCCCTGGCCCCAAGCCACCTGCAGACGCAAGCATGCTGAGTATCCCTGCCTGACACGCAGGAGACCGGGGTTTGATTCCTGCCCTGCTCTAAGTGTATAAAAACTGTATGCAGCCGGGCGTGGAGCACACGCCTTTAATCCTAGCACTCAGGAGGCAGAGGCAGGTGGATCTTTGTGAGTTCTAGGCCAGCCTGGTCTACAGAGCGAGTTCCAGGACAGCTGGGGCTACAGGGAGACCCTGTCTCAAAAAGACAAAAACAAAAACAAAAAAAAAAAAAACTGTATGCAGAGATTGCTCTGGATTCTCCTCTCCCCATTGTACAGGTGAACCCTGGTGGACTGAAGGGATAAATCTCTTGCTTTTGCATCGAGAGTCTTGTCTTTGCGTCTCTCACTTGGGGGTCTCTCAAGGGTAAGGCTCAATTCCGGTCTTACATCAGGTCAGGTCCTCTGCAAGAACAACCGGTGATTTTAATTACTGAGCCATCTCTCCAGCCCAGAAAATAATCAATTTTAATATCAGGAAACATAAAATTTTGTGCAATACAACTTTAACTATACATCACTCCAAAATGTTCCATATGAAATACCAAGGTTAAATTCTTATATGTCCTCCTGGATAAAAGGTGTTTTTTTTTTTTTTTTTTTTCTTCCAGCATTTATCTGGTTAACAGATGATAGCAATAAAAAAGAGGGAGAAGAAAGAGAAAGTAGACTAACTTCAAGGAGGTTACAGGCTATTGAATCAGACTGACCTTAATAAGAGACCCATGGAACAGCTCACCTACTGGTAATGAAAATGAAATCTCTGCTTAGCAAGGTTGGCAGCTGTCAGCTCACTTTGAGCTTTAACAAGTCCACTGATACACATGTGACCCACACTATGAAGAGGATAGTCTCACTGCACTGAACGATAGCCGATCCTGAAAATTGCTAGATGGAATAGTCAAATAGCCAATATACTCCCAATTTACAGGGGATTCTGGTTCAGGGCATGATGAAGTGCCCATGGCGTACTATAAGTTTTCATTATTCATATTTCACATCACCTGTGAAGGAGTCTTTTTTGTGCCACTTTTCCTTTACAGCTGGCTTCTACTTCTGAAATGAGTTAGGTCACATAGTGAACCACTTTTAAGAAGGGACACAGTTAAATGTTTAGGGAATGTGGGAGATAATTCATGCCATGTAACTCATTTCTGGCTATATTTTTTAAAGAAACCTCATGAAAAGAGTTAAGAAATGTCCCTAGCTTAAGAATTAACTCAATCTTGCCCTTACACAGTGCAACTTATTTGCTAAATTCTTCTTCAACTTAAAATACTATTTATTGTAGAATATCAGTTTAGGTCAGCTATGCTTTCTTTAGTCCTCCTGCAACTCCAGTAATTATAAAAATATCTTCTTGGTTTAAAATAATATGAAGGGCATTTTAAACAAAAATACATTATTCAGATAGTTTTGAAGAACAAATAACATCCTGCAAACCACAAACACACATATGCACATATACATACCCAGAGGCTTGTTTCCAAGTAATTTTTAATCATGTTATGAAACAATGCAACAAGAACTTACTTCTCTTATTCTGGGACCTAAGCTTTATTCTGGCGTGAACAAGTGCCTGTGTGTATGATGAGGGGGGCATATATTATCAGATTTTTAAAAGTATATCTCCTAAGACTTTGAAGAAATAAGTTAGAAAAAGTAATTTTTGTCCCACTAATATTCTGTAACAGATAATAAATTAAGGATTTAGTGAGGTTTGGGAAAGAAATAAACAGGTAACACATTTTAAAAGGTATTTATATGAATATATAACAGTGGAATGACTGATGTCACACCGCAGATACTGGAGTCCTAACCCACATGTGATAGCAACAGTATTTTACTCAAAAATAGTAAAAACTATAGAGATGTGTTTAATAATTAATTCTAATCCTATGAAATAATATCATTTTATTTGATCAGTTATAAGTAAAATGTATTAGATTAATTGTGCAGGTCTGTCATTTGAATTTTTATATTTTTAAAATTCTTTTATTATTTTTATTTTGTATATCTGAGTGTATTGCCTGCATCCTTGTAAATGCAACTGTGTCATGCAATACCTGAAGAGGTCATAAGAGAGTGTTCAATAACCTGAAACTGAAATTATGGACAGTTATTAGCTGCTCTTTGGTTGCTAGGAATGGATTCTGAGTCCTCTGCAAGAGCAGCCAGTGCTCATAAGAGCTGAGTCATCTCTCCAGCCTCTAAATTTTGTATTTTAAAACTGATTATCCTCATAAAACACAACTATTTTTCAAATGATTTTCTTTCCAGTATTTGATGTTATGTCGAAATGCATATAGTTGTGATTGAATGGTGGACCAAGACTATAATGTGAATTTGTAAATCACCCTTATCTGCATTTTAAAGGAGAGTTAAAGAAGAAAAGATTTCCTTCTACAGAGCCTATATTTTACTTATATAACTTATTTAACTATAAAAAGAGATGTACAAGCAAATACTTCTTACAGTTGCGAGGTGAGTTATATTATCTTGTGGGATAACTCTCATGCATAAGTATAAAGAAATAAGTATATCCTTCTGTTTTTATCCATAGAAGAATGAGCCCAGAACACTCTGTGCATACCAGAATATGCAGATTCTCAAGTTTCCCACATAAAACGTTATGGTATTTGAATAAGAATTGGACCCAGCAAGTCACATATGTAAAATCTTGTCAGGAACACAAAATGACACAAAATATGTGCAAATGTTATTAGGCCACAAAATACTTTTGGTGAGAAAATCATGAAAAGCGAAGTCTATGCATCTTTAGGGAAGATGCAATTCTTTTTCAACATTTTCATTCTCTACTTGGTTAAATGTGAATACGTGGAATACAAACTATATGTCTATTTTGGCGACAGAAATAAGTGACTGCCTCTCATGACCTAGAATTTTGTCTCCTATATTTTTGGAGAAACTTCAAGTTGTCAGTCTCACGATAATTATTTTTGTTGAAGTATTTTATAATAATATGGTAACTATATAATATATAGCAATTTTCTGATTGAAAGTTCATGATTGAAAATTTCATGTAGATCTTTACATTATGTAAATAGTGTAGAATAAAATGAAAAATTGTTGCATATCAAGCATTAAACTTGTCAATAATTCACTTAGATTGATAAAAATGTGTATTCATTCATTTCTTTATGGAATTTTTCACTTTTCATACAACATAAGTGGATGGAATTTAGATACACCACATCTACACTTCTCCTTACTGCTTCGTTCACTATTTAATGTACTCTACTGTATATAATAAGGACTATAGAGTCTACATGGTGTTCCCAAAAAGCCTTTAATGTGGCTCCATCCCCTGGAGCCTGGTTAGTCTACAACATCTAAATTTTTGAGAAATATTTATGTGGAATTTATTGAGTTTTGTGCATTTCATACAATAGATCTTAATTAAATTTTAATAAAACAATATTATTGATGTTTTGTGTTTTTCATACATCATTTATCAGTTCAATTTAGACATATTGTCCTTTCCCTGCCCCCCACCCCAGTTCATGCATTCTGCAATAAATGTTCCGCATCTTTCTTTCAGTCTTTGTAAAGTATTTCTCTTCAGAGGTTTATTGTTTGGGGCAAATTTAACTATATCAGTCAGTTCTTTGACCCATTCCTTGTGTTGTTGTTGTTGTTCCATCCCATTTGTATTGCTCCAAAATATGCATATGTAAATGTCACATATATACAAAATTATGTCATGTAGGAATAAACAGTATGTTAATTCCAAACATGTTTAGGAATTTGCATTTTCCCCTTTAATTTTATGTTACTCTAAAATATTAATACATACCTTCTACCCATATATGGTAATTACAATGTCTGAAAATAAGTGGTAATTTAATTCTAGGGCCCATTAAGAGATTGAGATTTTTAACAGCACAGTTGCTTTCAGATAAAAAGAAATATAATGTTGCTCAGCTTGCCTTTCAACTGGGGAATTTGGTGCTAGCATCCACAAATGAGGGAAATCATTCCCCGTTTTTTTGAGGGGGGAGGTGAGAGCTGTGTTACTTCACTTAGCATAATGGCCTCGAGTTCATTCATAAATGCTCCTCATTGGGGCAAACCTATCCAAAGAACTGACCAAAACAGTAAACTTATGCATCAAAAGGGTTATAAAAGACTGAGAAAAAGATGGAAGACAGAACTTAACATATATGGCAGAATGCATGAGTACCAGGGTGGGCCATGGATGGGGGAACAGGCATAAACTTGATTAAGAAATATTGTATGAAATGCACAAAAAGCTCAATAAAAAATTAAGGAAAAAAATGTTAGCTTAGGCCAGGAGGCAGAGACAGGCAGATCTCCACGAGTTCAAAGCTGGCCTGGTCTACATAGTGAGTTTCAGAACAGCTGGGGCTACAGGGGGACCCTGTCTCAAAAAGACCAAAAAAAAAAAAAAAAGTTAGCTTAAACAAAGTAAGAATAATATGAATCAAATGTCTGTTGATAAGAGACTGGTAACTGTGAGTCAGTGCGATGGCTCAGAAGGTAAAGGTGCTTGCCTTCAAGCCTGGTGATTTAAGTTTGATCCCAAGTCCCAGATAGGAGAGAACCAATTCCTTCACATTGTCCTCTTACCTTTACATGTGTGAACACATGCATGCACGCACGCACACACATGCACAAAAATAAATGTACTTAAAAATTAATGTGGGTTAACTAAAAGAAAACATAGGTATAACAATAAAGGGGAAAGTTAGTATGGTCTGTATATGTACCTTGATTAGGTTTGATTAGGAAATATAGTAATTATCAATGTATTGAAAGGTTACATACACCTGGGAAGTATATGCTAGACAGTAGAAAGTGGTGGATAAATTTTTTTATAGTAGATATGCCCCTTTATGTAACAATGTAGACACTGATTTCTAAGAAATGCTTTTGTGTTGGAAATAAAAATACTGAGTAATGCACACATAAAGGTGGCTATATGTTGTTTAGTAACACATTCTTAGCCAAGATTTTGTGGTTCTTAAAGAATGAACTTTAATGTATTTCTCATTTCAGTTCTTCTCGATGTCCAAATGGGGATTANTGATCAACATGCCTGTGCATACAAGCTTCTCCAACTGGACTATGGGAACCTTGGGTTGTTCAAAATTTGGACATAGATACTTGCAAAATGCACCAATTACCTAATTGTATGACATACTGAGTAACATCAATGTTATCTGCAAACAACTGTGTCATTATATTGTAGCATCCCTTAAAAAGTAATAAAAATAATAAATAAAAGCAAAAAAAGTTTAAAAATAAAAGTAAATGAAAATTTAAAAAAAAGGCCTGGTACTGGCACAAAAACAGATCCGTTGACCAATGGAAACAAATTGAAGATCCAAACTTGAGCTCATACAATTTCAGCCAACTCATATTTGACAAAGAGGCCCAAAGAGCTCAATGGAGGAAAGAGAGCATCTTCAGCAAATGGTGCTGGCAAAACTAGTTCACCATTTGAAGAAGAACAAAATGAAACTCCTACCTCTCACCCTGTACAAAAATCAACTCCAAGTGGATCAAAGACCTCAACATGAAACCCAAAACTCTGAAGGTAATAGAAGAAATCATTGGTAGCAACCTACAAGATATAGGTGTAGGACAAGACTTTCTAAAAATCAAACAGCAGCCACACAGGAAATAGATCTTTTTTAAAACTTTATTTTATTATTTTTATTATTTTTTATGTGTATGAGTGTACTGTCTGCATGTAGGTTGATACACCCGTGTCCTGCAATGCCGCAGAGTTCAGAAGTGGGCATCAGATTCACCTGGAACTGGAGTTAAAGGTGGTTCTTAGCCGCCATGTGGGTACTGGGAATTGAACCCGGGTCCTTTGCATGAGCAGTTGGTGCTCTTAACCACTGAGCCATCTCTCCAGCCCCAGGAAATAGATATTAACTAAATTTTGACTCCTATCCCTCCTCTGCATTCTCTTTAGACTGACCTCACTGGACTCCATGCATTCTGTCATAAATGTTAAGGGTTATCAAGTCAAGCATTTGTACATATGTCATTCATCTCTGGAGTCTAGTCAGCCCACTTAGAGTCACCTGAAGATGATCATCTCTGTCTCCACCCTTAGTAATCAGTTGTCAATAGTTCCACAGCTAAGGTTGGGGCTTGCTAGCCATTTCTCTAGTACTATACTGGAATTTTGTCTGATTGAGAGTGTCTGAGTTTTATACATGCTGACATCATTGTCACATATTCAAATGAGCAAGTTCTCACAGGCCTGAAAGCTTGTTCATGCACTAATCCTGAAGTTTTACCATTTTCCCACACCTCTCATCCACAATGGTTCTTGAGCCATGGGTGAATAAATTTCAATATGAGACTCCTGTCCAAGGAGATGCACTCTGTAATCCCATATCTCTACTCCTTAGCCAGTTGTGCATTGCATTGTGTGGTGTGAGGAAGCTTCACTTCTGAGCATTGAGGGATATATTAGTATACCCTCCCCTGTTCTGCTGTGTACCATGAGACTTAGGTGTAGAGGTTCCAATGTAGCTGTGAAACTTAGGGCTGAGCATCTCTCAGATATATATCCAGTTTTGGAAGTCTCTAATAATGTCATCTATTGCATAAAGAAGGTTCTTTGATGAGTGGTCTACGGTATACTTGTACATAAATATAAGGATGCATATTTGGCATATAGTAGGAAATTTCATTAGGCTTGGCATATGATAGAGATAAGAATTTCTCTAGGATCTATGACTTCCCCAGTCAGATATATTTGGCTATGTTTATAGTGCCAGCCATGAGTTCCTTCCATTGAGAGGTCTTTAAATCCAATTAGATATCTGTTGATTACCTCCTAGATAAAAGTGCCACTACTGCGCCAATAGAGAGAATTTACTGTGCCAGGAGTTGTGGTTACTAGGCTTTATAGCTTCTGCTTTTGTACTATCCCTTAGAACTATGATTACAGTATTTACCTAATTTACATCCTCCATCAACTCCTATGGCTTGCCACACCTCCATTTTGTGACCTTTTCTTTAATCACTATTTTACACAGTCACACATACACACACACACACACACACACACACACACACACTTTTTCTGTGTATGCTTAGTTTTCCTTTAATGTACCTATGTGTATATCCAGCCACTTGGGATGGGATAATGTCTGGGAAAATCTGACTATCTCTTCAGCCACTGATGGACTGGAGATTTTTACTTAGAGATGGGACCTTATGAAATTTCCCCCATTTATGTTTGCATGTCAACAGGTACTATAATTATGCATGCCTTGTTCAGACAATCATTTTGGTGAGATTTCCTGAGCACAATTTCCCTGTCATATATAAGAGACACTATGCAGAAACATGTCCTGCTCCTCTGGCTCTTCAAATCCTTCCACCATCTCTACTGTAGTCTTCCTAGAGCCTTAATGTGATGGTTAATCCTGGGTGTCAACTTGACTGGACTAAGGAACAAATAAGAGAAAAAGGATCTTCAGGTTGGGCCACCTCAACCCGGATGGCCCACCCCAAATGTGGGTGTTACCTTCTGCCGCAGGCAGTATAAAAGGCCACGGCAGAGGGAGCTGGTCCCTTTTTTCCTGCGGCTTGCCTCTCTCTCACTGGTGAGTTTGTCTTGCTGCTGTGATCAACCCTTCGGATCCCCGCATGTACTGAGACCGGCAGATCTTCTGGAATACACGGGACCTTCAGCACCAGATTGGGACTACTGAGATATCCAGCCTTGATGACTGAGCAGTTCTCTGGATTCTCAAACTGTTGGACTACTTGAGCTCTGTCACGTGAGCAAATCAAATTGTATATAGCTATATATTCATCCTGTTGCTTCTGTTTCTTTTTTTTTAATTTTTTATTAATTTTATTTCTTTCTGTATGTGTATGAATGTACTGTCTGCATGCAAGTTTGTGCACCCGTGTCGTGCAATGCCACGGAGGTCAGAAGAGGGAGTCGGATTCCCCTGGAACTGGAGTTCTCCTGGAATTGGAGTTTCAGACGGTTCCCAGCCGCCATGTGGGTGCTGGGGATGGAACCCGGGTCCTCTGAAAGAGAGGTCAGTGCTCTTAACCGCTAGGCCATCTCTCCAGCCCTGCTTCTGTTTCTTTAGAGAACCCTGACTAATACACTTAAAAACAGGGGTTCATTTCAGAAGTACCAATTAGGGCTGGACCCTCCATAGTCAGGTACTGTCTATATTTTGACTAGCTGTGGACGGCTGTTATTTTCTCCATCTATTGCAAAAAGAAGTATGTCTGATAAGATCAGAAAGTCTCATTTGACAACAGGTATAAGGATAAGTATTTACAATATAGTTAGATATTATAATGTTTTACAAAGATGGCAGTAACACATTCTCCTCTAGGGTCTATGACTGCACCAGCCACAGATATTTTGCAAAGTTTATAGTACCAGCCATAGGTTCCCTCCTATGCTGTGGACCTAAGTGTAATTAGATGGATTTTGGTTGCTTCCAAGATAAAATTTCCACTATTGAAGTATTCGGAATACCTGGATGGGCATGTCATTGTGATTCACAGGCTTTACAAGTGGATAGGATTTGTGGTTTGCTTTTATTCCTTCAAAGCTTGCCTGACAATCTTCATAGCATCACAGACATCTGTTATACAATGAATGCTTCTTTAAATATCTCTAAGCAAAGCTCTATTAATTGTCAAGATTAATTTGATTAAAATAGTATAGTTAATTGCCAAACATGAACAGTGCCAAAGACATTTTTAAAGATGAAAACCATCATTTTCTAAAAGCTAAGTTCCACACAGCATTTAAAATTTCTACTTAATTTGTGAAATCTCTGTCCAATTTGGAGCAATACAAATGGGAGGGAACAACAACAACAAGAAGACTGGATCAAACAACTGGCTGAAACAGTTAACATCTGCCCAAACAATAAACCTCTGCAGAGAAAATCTTTAAAAAGACTGAGAAAAAAAAGATGCAATATATGTATGGCAGAATGCATGAACTGGGTTGAGGTGGGGGACATGGAAAAGAGAGTGTGTCTAAATAGGACTGAGAAATGATGTATGAAACACACAGAACACCAATAAAACTATTTTATTTTAAAAAAATTCTACATACTCTATTCAAAGGCAGATCTGAAAGACTGTGAAAAATCTGTTAAGTTTAGCTTTTCCTCAAAATTTAATTAAAAAAAAAATTCTTGGTGCTTTTGAGACAGGGTTTCCCTGTAGCCCCAGCTGTCCTGGAACTCACTCTGTAGACCAGGCTGGCCTTGACCTCCCAAAGATCCACCTTCTTCTGCCTCCCAAGTGCTAGGATTAAAGGCGTGCACGACCATGCCTGGCTAATTAAATATTTTATGTACCATCACAATTATAATCACATGCTCCTACAAATTCTTACAGTACGAAAATTCTTAGATTTTCATGAGCGGTCATGGAAATGCAGAAGCCAAATTGATAGGCTAGTGAGACCTTACAGTTTAAAAAGAGGAAGGAAAATGTAACTTTTGGGGATATTTATTTATTTTTATCTTTTATTGAGGTAAGACATAAATTATTCTTTTTGGATAATTAGAGTTCTGACTTGAAAGTGCATTATTAAATAAAATCAGGATGGATTTTAGGAGCAGATTTGCTGGATGCCAGACTTGTTGAATAACGAACATTTCTTTATTTTTTAATTTTTAATTTTTTTGTGTCTATGAATGTACTGTCTGCATGTAGGTTTGTGCACCCATGTCATGCAATTCCGCGGAGGTCAGAAGAGGGCATCAGACTCCCCTGGGACTGGAGTCAAAGATGGTTTTCAGCCGCCATGTCGGTGCTGGGGATTGAACCTGGGTCGTCTGCAAGAGCAGTTGGAGCTCTTTACCTCTAGGCCATCTCTCCAGCCCAAATAACACACATTTAAAAAGCAGAGGTGTGACACTGAACCACTGACTGAGGTCATTTTTTTCCCTTGGAAAAAGAAAATAACTGTATACATTATTAGTTGTACACAATTAATTAATAGAATTGATAAATGATATCAATGTATGTGTAGTGCTTAGCATCTTGCCAGCTATATGCACATTCAATAATATGAGTTACTGTGATCACCAAGACAGGAAGAGTACATCTGAACTGGAAAGCCATACTCAATTCAAATGCAGATTTAGGATTCCTCTCAACAGCCTCATTTATGTGTCATAAAATAAGTTGTGTAATCTTAGGAGAATTTCTGAAGGACTTTCTTAATCTAAAGGTAAGAAATCAAAAGTAAGGATGCAGTGACTACAGTTACCACGGACATGGAAGTATTACAGATAGATAGATAGATAGATAGATAGATAGATAGATAGATAGATGTGTGATAGATGTGTGTGTGCATGTGCATGTGTGTGTGTGTGTGCATGTGTGAAAAATGGGATGAGGACAGTAATAAAAGTCCATGGAAAACAGGCTCAGTGCGTATCAGAAGAGAAATCTTTGCATGTTGTGGTGATTTGAATGAGAATGTCCCTCACGAGGCTCTAAGTATTTGACATTTGATGTCCACTTCATGGAGCTGTTTAGAGAAGGTCACAGAACCTTTACAGGTGTGGCCATGCAGGGAGGATGTGTCTTTTGAGAGTTCTTAAACCTTGCAAGTGTTTTAGTTTGTCTGTTTCCTGTGCTTGCCAGAACACCTGAGTGCCCACCTTTCTCTGTTCCTATGTCCTGCTACAATGCCTCCCCTGCCATTATTGGTCTTTCATCAGGAACCTTCGACCAACTATGCCATTTCTTTTGTAAGTTGCCTTGTTAATGTGTTTTATCACAGCAACAGAAAAGTAACTAATACAAAGGTATGCACCATAAAGTCATCCTCTAAAAATAGAAAACTCTAAGTGCTAGAGAGCATTCATCAATCTTTTTTGAAAAGGTTTTGAAAAATAGGAAAAATAAATTTGCCTGGGGTGGAGGTAAAAGGGAGTAGGTAGGTGATATGTGTGAAAAGTGAATAGGAAGATAGGAAAAAGAGTCTTAATGTTAATGTTTCTATGAAAATTTGTTGAGTAGAATGGCATCAAGAAAAGAAATAGAAGGAAGGACTGTGTTTTTCTATCTTAAGTTTTGATTGTTTTAATTTATGGTATTAGAGTAGATTAATTAATTAACTAATTTATTTATTTATTTATTTATTTATTTTGGGTCTTTTTTTTTTTTTGAGACAGGATCTCCCTTTAGTCCCAGCAGGCCTGGAGCTTGCTGTGTAGACCAGGCTGGCCTTGAACTCACAGAGATCTGCTTGCCTCTGTCTCCCAAGTGCTGGGATTAAGGTCTGCATGTCCGGCTTAGATGAGTTTGTTTGTTTGTTTGTTTGTTTTTTATCAAATACATAACACAAGCAGTTTAGCAGATTGAATGTTTATTTTGGTTCAGGTTTCAGGGGACAAAGTTTGTCATAACACGTTTTGTAGGTCATTGTGACATGGTCCATGGCAGTTGAAGATTATGGCTTTGTCCTATTGTGACCATCCAGGAAGCAGAGACTTCAGAGCATGATACAAAGACATACCTCTGCGCCTTGCAACCAAGACCCATGGAGGTCAGCCCTTCCTCTGAACCTCTCCAAACAGGGCCACTTGCTGATAACAAAATATTCAACCCATGAGCCAATGAGGGACATTTTGCACCCAAGCCATAATAAAAAATAATTTGTAAAGAAATAGAATGTAAATACACAGAAAAAAGAGGGAGGATGTATATAAGTCTCATTTCTAGGATGTATTCCATTTTCTAGGCCCACCAAGAGTCCCATCCCCTTAAGTCTCTTCCGTTACCAGTATTCATCAATTATCGAAAGTTCCCTGTGCTGGAGTGGGATTCTTTTCCCATTTCTCCATGCTGGGATTTTAGTCTGAGCTTGCATAGGACTTGAGGGAGCAGTCTACCTTCCTGTGAGTTCACTCAAGTAACTGGTCAGCTGTTTGGAAATCTGTTTCCTTGTGGTCATCCTCCCCCTGTGGCCCTTACAATTATCCTGCCTCCTCTTCCTCAATAATTCCTGAGCCTTGGGGAGAAGACATTTGAAATAACTGCCCTGGTAAGGAATAGGACTCTTTCCCCTGTTGGTCTCTGCTTCTTGGCCATCTGTGGGTATCTGTGTTAATCACCAACTGCTGCATAAGTTAGCTTCTCTGGAGTTTTCATGAGAAAACATCCTAGTTCCATGGTGAGTGGGGAGAAGGAAACAAGGGCCAAGGTAGAATGAGAATGAGTTCAACACTTAGTGTCTTCCATCTTCCTTGGGAGCAAGAAATAAGAAAAGGACACCTAGGCTAAATGAGACATAATTAAAATTAAGTCTGAGGTTTGAGCAATCTCATAAGAAAGCTATGTAAACTTATACAATGAAAACAACTTATTCCAGTAATAACATTTCCTGCAGGTTAATGATCATAATTAAAAATGATCGGGGCTGGAGAGAGAGCCTAGCGGTTAAGAGCGCCGACCGCTCTTACAGAGGACCCGGGTTCGATCCCCAGCACCCACATGGCGGCTAAGAACCGTCTGAAACTCCAATTCCAGGAGAACTCCAGTTCCAGGGGAATCCGATACCCTCTTCTGACCTCCGCGGCGTTGCACGACACGGGTGCACAAACTTGCATGCAGACAGTACATTCATACACATACAGAAATAAATAAAATTAATAAAAAAAATAAAAATGATAGAGACCACCTGGTCACAAGTGCAAATGCCTCATACAACTCAGTTAAAAACAGGTGCTTCTCTGTGCAGCCATGTTCACTGACAGCTGCAAGTACTTGGACTTAGGGAAGTCCTGCTGTTCTTGGAATTAATATCAGGGATTTCAGCCTGTAGACATGTAGTTGTCTCAATTAGGTGGCTACCTCTGCACTCTTTTTACGTGGCACAATCTGGTAGACAGGTCCTGAAAGGACTCTATGCTCCTTTCTCTTTAGGTTGTTAAAATACCCTTATTTCTAGAATCAAGCTCCATCCAGCCCAGGTGCCAATCTACTTTCTTACCTGATTCACTTTTTATCCAGGCTATTTTATGTCAAAATCAATCTACTTTACTGGTCATCTGGTCATCCACTTCAATATATTCTATGTGATAAATAACTTTTGGAATGGAGAGGCTGATTTCATGTTAGTGTAAGATTTTTCACTACTGACAGGAACCCAGTGTTAAAGATTTTCAATATGTCATCTCCCTTGTAATAGTGCTAATAAAACAGTGCTTGACCCAAGATGTTTAATCATACATTAGTGGGTGACAGTTTTTGGTATCAATGTCACAGTCTTATTTCTCAGAGATGCTCTCTCCATATATCTTTACACCGGCTTTCACATTTTTGTAAAGAATTTATGAAATATTAGATTTTACAGCTTCAAACATGGACCAATTGCCATTTCACATATATTACTTTATTTGGCATACCCTTTAATGAATAAACTGCAACAAGTGTAAAAATATAGTATAAATTCTATTTATTTTCTTTTTTAAAATGTAATGAATTTTTTCATATTTATTTTTAAATTATGTTCACATTTTGGTTGTGAGCAGTCATTTCAATTTTGACAACAAAGTAGGGAAGATGATAGAAGAACTAAATTATTTGTGAGTACAGTGAGCCTATTAAGAAGAGAGAAATTCATCTTCAAACTTATAATCTGTAGGAACTGATATAGAACGTGACCTGAATATTAGAAAACATTAATTAGAAATATTAATCAGTATAACACAAGTAAATTTTAGGTTTGAGATCATGTGAAGAAGCTATTTAACAAACAAGACACTAGAAGTGTAGAGAAACAACGAAGATTCTGAGAGTTGTGGAAGATTTGGGTAACCACAGAAAATTAGACAAATATATGAAATATATGAACAATGTGGATTCTGGACTTTGTAGAGCTAAAACTTGGATCTATAATAAGGAAACACAAGGCATTTTCTTGAACAAAGTTCTCTATTGCTTAAATTTGCACTGTCCAACTTTCATAAAGCCACAGAATATAGTTTATCTCAGGATAGAACTAGAAGCCATTATGATAAGTGAAGTAAGACATTCCCAGAAAGCCAAACAATGTAGGGGGTCCCTTATTTGCGTCCTAGCACCAAATCCTTATTTGTAAGACAAACTGAGTATTTTTTTCTTTTTTTTTTTTTTTTTTTTTTTTTTAGTAATATAATACTACTAGGAAAAGAGCATATTAAAAAATCTGAATCCCAGCCGTGGTGTGGTGGTGCACGCCTTAATCCTAACACTTTCAGGAGGCAGCAGGGCTGGGCTACAGGAGACCCTGTCTCAAAAAGAACAAAAAAAAAAAAAAAAAAGTCTTTGGGCTGGAGAGAGGCCTAGCGTTAAGAAGCGCTTACTGCTCTTGAAGAGAGGACCCGGGTTCGATCCTCAGCACCCACATGGCGGCCGAGAGCCATCGTGAAACTCCACTTCCAGGAGAGCTCCAGTTCCAGGGGAATCCGACACCCTCTTCGTGACCTCCGCGGCATTGCACGACATGGGTGCACAATTTTGCATGCAGACAATACATTCATACACATACAGAAATAAATAAAAAAAAATTAATAAAAATCTGAATCCCTAAAACGGTTTTTGATTTAACCTAGATTTATATTCTCACTTTGTAATTTTGATATATGTGTAGAGTGTATGTAGGCATATTTTGGAGTAATATAAAATTAAAGGGAACAAAAACAAAAGACCTGCCTAAAAAACTGACCAAAATAGTAACCTCCGCCTACAAAAACGTTTAAAAAGACTGAGAAAAAGGTGAAAGACAGGACTTAATATGGAAGGCAGAATGCATGAGCTCTGGGGGGGGAGACAGGTCTAAATTTGATTAAGAAATGCTGTGTGAAATGCACAAAAACTCAAAAATTTATGAAATTCAGTGCAAAAGAGGTTGGTGCATATATATTTAGGATTGTGGAATCTTCATGGTTGATTGATCCTTGAAATGAATTTAGTTACCCGCTGGCATGGTGGGCACACGCCTTTATTCTAGGCTCAGGAGACAGAAGCAGGCAGATCTCTGTGAGTCAAGGCCAGCCTGGTCTACAGAGTGAGTTCAAAAAAAAGGGAGAACCTGTCTCGAAAAGACCAAAAAAAAAAAAAAACAAAGAATGTAGTTGTCCCTCTTCATCTCTTTAAGTATTTCAGACATTTTGTCTCCCGCTGGTGGCACTGTTTAGAGTCTTAGAAGGTGTTGCCATGCTGGAGGAAATAAGTCACTGGGGGGAGCGACTTATTGAGTTTAACAAGCCTTGCGGTCGGTCTCCAGTCTCTCTCTCTTGACTTTCTATGCTCATTACAAGATGTGACCTTGGTTTGCTGCTCCAGATCCCAGCCCCATGCCTCCCACCACATGGACTCTGTTTCCCTGGAACCTTCATAGTAAGCTCAAATAACTCTTCTTTTTATAAGTTCCCTTGTATGGTGTGGTTTATACACAGCGCACGAACAGTGACTACTACAACACATAACAGCATTTTCTAGCTTTCATGCCTGTACAATACACCCACACCACACAGTAACACCACACACCCACACCCACATTTTAACTGGACAACTATGTCGTAACAGCAAAGTAGTGAAAAACTATGTTCCTATCCTTCAATCATAAACAATAGGCAAATCATAATCAATTACAGAATACATGTATGATCCTTGGATTAAAATGTAAAAGGAAATCCTTAAATCCAGCCATTCCTTAAATAGAAAAATATACACAAGGCACACAAATTGACTACTTCAAAATTATTTGTCACTAGTAATGATACTTTTAACCAAGTAAAAACCCAACCATGGAATAAGGTTAAATAATTGAAAACAGTATATTTTAAATCTATTTAAAAATAGTATATGTTACACACTGTTAAGAATGTAATTTAATATTCTAATGAGTCAAAATAAAGAAAAAACAAATAATCTAAACCTGAAATGTACAATTTCAGGGTGGGCTGTGAGGAGGGTGCCATGGAGATGGGTAAAAGTGATTAAGCCACAGTTGAGGTGTTATGCTTGCTACATACACAAAATTTCAAATAAGACTGGCAGGATGAATAAAACAAATGATATCAAGTGTTGGAGAGGTTGTGGGGAAAGGGAAGCAAACGTCATCCCTTGTGGGGGAATGTAAACTTTACAGCCACTATGGAAAGCAGTTGTGGAGAACCCTTCTAAAATGAGCTTGCCATTTGATCCAGTCATACCACTCCTGGGTATATATCCACAAGACTCATACGCAGAATACATGCACAGCTAAGTTTATGCAGCTCTGTTCACCATAGCAAAAAGCTGGAACAACCCAAATGCCTCTCAATTGAACAGTGGATAGAGAAAAATGGTAATTACACAATGGAGTTCTATGCATCAGTAAAGAAAGACAATATTCATGAAACTTTGCAGGTAAAATGGATGGAGCTAGAGATATTATGTTAGTGAAGTAACACAGTCCCAGGAAAAACAAACAACTAATGGTATCCTCATTTGTGGGATGCTAGCTAGCATCAATAACCCAGTTGAAAATATTTCTTGTCTAGAGGAATGCGTATGAAAGCAACAAACAAAAGAAAGACTGCATCAGAAAACTGACGTGAAATGGTGAATCATGAGGGGGGGGTGGTTGGGAGAGGGACACAGGTCTATATTCGATTAATGTTAGTTTAATGACACGAGTTCAACAAGTATCCCATTTTGCCCAAACTCTATCTCCAAATTACATGATATTTTAGGACCTTAGTAAAAGTAAAAATGTCTATATAAACAAACAGGTTGGTAAGGTTGTTGAAAAAACAGTGATACACTTTGAGGGAATTGGAAATATAAATTGTTTTCAGAGTTTGTGACCTAAAATCTGTATACAATAACTTTGGGCATGAATATAGACATGTCTCTATATTATTTGTGTTATAAAGTATCATCTTATAACATCTCTCTTTCACTGTAGGATGAATTTAACTTAGAAATTAAGTATGCTTCCCAAATTAACACATATACAGTCACCCAAACCTCTTGGATAAAATTTAATGAAATTTACACCTTGATTCCTGCCTATAGGTATGTGACTACAACTGCCTTTGCGATCATGGGTCAAAAAATAAAAACCTAGAATTAAAAAGGGGGGGGGGGGGAATAAAGTGATATGATTAAACCTTTTTGGCCAGTAGGAAATTTCAATTTAATTAAACTGACTATAGGGGAAGATTTGTATGTTCCCACAGGTCAAAACTTCACCAAACTTAACGGCTGAGAAAGAAAAGATACAGCCTTCCATTTTGTAGGATATACCAAGAAAGAACCAGCAGGAAGTTGGCCCATCTACGCATTAAAAGGAGGAAAAACCTCAGACTGCTACAGGTATCAAACATCTCTTTGGATCCTATTTGTAACAATTGTTTATAAAGGTCTTAATGAACCTTACCTTCTAGGTGCACAAAGTTTAATATGAGAGACTTTTCTACCTCCTTTTCATAGAACAAAGAAAAATCATGATGGTAATGAAGTCAATCTCTAACTGTAAAAAACGACTGTTTATAGAGGTTATCTTTATAAAACTGGTAAAAACTGCTTTCTTTAATTGACTCAATAGAACATGGAACTGTGAAAGGATTATTCTCTATTCAGAAACAAATTAATACTAGAGTCTCTATAAGCTGTGCATTTAAGGAAAATTTTTAATAACATGAAGCTCTGATATCAGCATGGTTATTCTACCAAGGAGATGTTGGCCAGGGATCAGTCCTCCAAAAAACAGGTAAGGCTTCTTGCCTTGTAAATGGATCTGCAAAGAAGAGAGGTGATAAGGCCCTGCTGTCAAAACCTGATCTGTAAGCATGTGAAAGATGTATTGAGGCCACAATGCAAGTGTACAGGGCCCTGGAATACCAGAGATGCTACCAAAGGACACTAAACCAAAAAAGCAAAAATAGGTCTCTGATCAGAAAGTCCCTCCGTCGGATCAGCTAACCTCACTTGCCTGGAAATACTGTGCAGCAGTGGCAGCCATATGTCTGTATATCCCAAATCTAATTGGCTATTAGATCTCTCATTGGAGGAATACCTATGGGCTGATGCCACAAGCTTACATCCTGTAGTGGTTAGGAGATTTATAAGCCACAGTAAGACCTTGTCCATCTTTTACACAAAAAAACTAATTCATGATTAATATATACCATCAAAATCTGTGTCTCGTACCAAAGTAACCTACCATAATAGTTGTAAGTTTAATAAATCTCTTATCTATTTGCTTGTGCTTCATTGTAGGTTGAAAGGTTATTCCTGAACCAAATGTCAGCCCATGGAAACAAACAGCCAGAAAATGGTCAGGGTCCAAAAATGACATCTCCAGAGAAAGTAGACTGTTTTGCTTCTCGTCACCTGTGCCCCTTTCTAAGCTCAGGGAACAATCTTCAGAAGAGTGGGGTGTGGTAGAATGTAAGGGCTGTGAATGGGGTAATGGTGAAACTACAGCAATATAGACTGGATGCTTTTGATCAACTTGATTGTATTTACAAGCCCTTCCAGCTGGATGGTGGGAGTTGGGCTGTGTGGGTTTGGGCACAACTGCTTGAAAATTGGTTTTACATGCTGGATCTTGTACTCAAATCTTATTACTTATTGTTAAAAAAAGAAATAAATGAAGTAATGTAAAAAAAAAGAAATATCATGAAACATGAAACTCTGTGAGATACTCTTACTGTCGGGTATTTGATGGATGAGGTTTTCCAACTCTTATTCTGAGAATGAGATGTAGATACTATGAAACTCCTAATCTCAGTATCATAAGGAAAATACCGTGTACTCCAAATAAGTTTGTAAATAAAGGTGTCTAAGATCATAAGGACTTATTGGAAAAATGAGGAAGAAAAAAATGAGGAGAGATATGATGCTCGAAAGGACCCAGGCATAAGTGTTAAAGCAAACTGGTTGTGTGTGTCTTTTCACATATATGTGTCCTTTCAGTTTTTCATTTAAAAGTTTCTAATCTCTGATTCAATCTTAAAAGATGATTTGAACTAAAAAAAATTTATCTTATCAAAAAAAAAATTATAAAGTAGTAAAAGGGAACATTTGTACACATGGATAGGAATATAAAGCCATAGAGTAAATATGAAAAATGCTATGGATGTCCCTTATAATGTTAAAAACTGGACTAAAGATATATCCAGCATTAACACTACTAAGTACATATATTCAAAATAAATTAGATCAGTATGCCAAAGAGAAATCTCCCCACTGGTGGGTTTGCATCACGTTTCAAAATATATTAAGATATGAAAAAAGTCTAGTATTCATCAGTGGATAATGTAATAAATAATATGTGGTTGATATGTACAATGAAATACCTAAATGTCCCACAACTGAAAATGGATATGAATGAGGATCATTTACACAATGATTTTTATCTCAGCGTAAAAAGATGAAATTATGAAATTAGCAGGTAAATGGATGAAACCAAGAGAGTTTTATAAAAGTGGAAAAAAGAAACAGTATGGTCCTTCCTCATTCCTACTTTGTAGCACCAATCCCCTATATGTAATATATATCCCTGATGTAACAGCAGAGCCAAGAAAATGGAAAGAATACGTGGAGGCAAAGGAGACCCACCACTGTTCAGATCCACAGAATATGCATCTGAGAGATCCCAATCCTGAGAGACACATCCACATTTGAACCTCTACACCGAGTACTCACAGAATACAGCAAAATAGGGGATAGAGGGAATGAAAAACGTCTCTCAACTTCTCACCCGTGAAGCTTCCTTATACATAGAGCACACACACAGAAAGCCACTACTGACTGAATTTCAAAGTATGGGAACCTCAGAGTGTGTGTCCCTGGCATGGGATCCTGATTTACCCTTACTCACCAGTGTTCTCAGGGCTCATTGCAGAGGTAGGGGGAGGCCAGAATGATTTTTAAGGACCCAGGGTTTGTGCATGAACATAGGGAAGTGAGCTACTGGAATCTGCACAGGTGGACTCGAGGAGATGATGGTATCAGGCACAGACAAATGTCTCAATCAGACAAGGTCCCAGAGTAAAGCAAGAGAAATGGATGCCCCAGCCCTGCACTGTGATCTACTGGATGCTGATTACTCTGGTCTACAGAGAGTGCTGTACTTAAGATTCCTGCATCTTCTGACTAGATTCCAGTGGGTGAATTTTCACAGAGGGACATGTAGTTTCAAAAACTTGAATGCATAGGACTTAACATGGCTGTGTGTAATGCATTAGTTCTGATGGGGGTTGGGAGCATGGAGTGGGGGAGTTCTCTCATTTGAATGGGAGCCACTGTATGAAATGTAAACATTCACAATAAAAATAAAATAATACTTAGTTATTAAAATACCCGTAGTGGGGGACTGGAGAGATTGGCTAGGGCTTAAGAGGCGGACGCTCTTACAGAGGACCCCGGGTTCGATCCCCAGCACCCACATGGGCTCTGGGCTGAGAACCGTCTGAAACTCCAATTCCAGGAGAACTCCCGTTCCAGGGGAATCCGGAGACCTTCTTCTGACCTCCGCCTGCATTGCACGCCCGAGTGCACAACCTGCCTGCAGACAGTTCATTCCAACATACAGAAATAAATAAAATTATTAAAAAAAAAATTAAAAAAAAAATAAATAAAAAATACCCTTAGTGACAACACAAAAAAGCTCTGAATTATAGGTGTTTAAAGAAAAGCCATAAATACCCACCAATGGCACATTAAAATGAAAAATATTCCTTTTTTATTCAACTCAGCATTACCTGGGCAACCAATAACTTTCTTTGTATATAAGTCTCATAACAAGAGAAGACACATGACTGCTACTGCATATCTGACAAGAAAACTATGGCTAGAAAACTCACTGGCTCCCAAATGGGTGAAATTGTCACTATTATTTTCTTAATTTGACATCATATTAATAAGCTCTTTAAATTCAGATATTTCTATCCATAGCTTAGTGAAACTCTCAGTGTTAAACAGATAAGACTTTTTATGTAAATTTTGGTGGCTACATAGAAATTCAGAAATGGTCCAAAATTGAGAAAACTGTGTCAGTAAGGTGTTCAACCACAAATAGACATCTATATCACACTTGCGTTCCCAAGACCAGGTGCTACTCACCGTGTAACAGAAAGTATAAAGATTGTTAAAAGCTCAAGGTCGGGTTAGACCCACGTAGGGAAAACAACGCCTCGGACGATAGGACAGCTGGATCAGGGACTCACACAAGATGTGGTTCCTGCACAAGAGTCTGTACAAAAATGCGCAGCCGCTCAACATTTTAGCATAGAATAGGAAAGGGTTCATGAACTCCACACTTACTGGGTTGCGTGGAGTGTTTGGTGGGTTTGGTTTGGTAGGGACAGTCATTTTTCTTAAACCGGATGATCCTCCTTATAGATTAACTACTTCTCTCCAATTGATGGCTCAATACCTAAATGTACTTACTCAACACAAAACTGAGCTGACAGGTTATCAAAGATTGAGGACATGAAGTTTAGAGTCAGCAAGTTGTGGGTTGGTCTGGAAATAAGGGTGAGGAGGGATGTGTGGTGTGCAAACAATGCCTTGTTTAAAATCTCCAAGAGACATATCAACAACTAGATGTAAAAATATTTAATACGTTAGATTTATTCTCTGCTGTTTAATGCCAAGGAGACTCTTGAAGCACTTTGGTAGACAAATGTAAGTCTTCTTTTTTTTTAGGAAAAGAATGTAATTTTTCAAAACTATTATCATTTGCTGTATAATTTTCCACATTTTAAATGAAGTATTTTTGTATCTTTCCCTCATAACATAGACATACATGGCTATCTACATTCTGATTTATTTCATATTTAACACAAAAAATAAAAAATAGTGTTGTCAACACTTTACATTACATTAATTATTTCCAGGAAAGATATCGACTTAAAATATATTATTTATATATATAAAATTTAAAATATTTATGTATTTTTTAATTTTTAAAGTAGTGCATAATATCATTGCATAAGTCAGGCTTGTCTAAAACTTATATTTTCTTATAATTAAAAATTCAGAATGATAGCTCTTTACAAAATAGCTCTAATCATGATGAATTTTTCTTTTTGACTATTCATCAGTACCCTACATGAGTTAGTTAATGGAAATGCTCATATATACACATTGTTACAGATTTTATTTAATTAATGTGATTGAACAAATACCTACATTGAACAATCCCTTTAAGGGTGAGATAAAATGCCAGAATTCAAACTGCTAAAAAAATTAAGAACTTAGTCAACTTGAACTTACATTTTATATAAGTCCAGAACTAAGCAAAAACAGTTTAAATATTACCCGTTAACCCCATACAAAGAGAAAAAGTATCTTTCTGAAGACAGTTTGTTTGTTTGTTTATGACATTTTTTTGTGGCTCACTATACGCTAAAGCTTATCCTAGCTGGTCGACCTAGAATTGGGGCTTCCATCTCACAGAGATCTGCCTGCCTCTGTGTTTTGAGGCTTACTGGGATATTAAGGACAAAAGACACACACACCCTAAAGTTCAGATTTTAAAATCAACACACAGCTTCATTCTGCTAGAACAATTCTCTTATTATTGGAACTGCATCCTCAGCTTAGTTAATTAATGAAAAATGAAAAGTTAGGGGAGAAACCTGATAATGGACTTTTTCCTATCTTATGTATTTACTAAAAATTACGAACAGGTTAGCTATAAAACAAAGCTTTATATGAGTACATTTTCACTATACATGGAATCTTTTACCATTATGATTGAGGCTTAAAGAAAATCAAGACAGCTATAAAAATGTGGTCTCCAATATAGGGGTTTTCAACACTGTACAGAACTTTATGATCATTCATTTTTGAGGTTTTACCCAAATCGCCCACACCACTTCCCCCACTTTTTGACCATGTCCGTTCTTGGTCTTCCAGGATCAGGCCTTCTCTCGCTAGCTAGTAAGAACTAGCCCCGTTCTGTTCCCATTGGTTCATCTCGGGAATTGGCCATGCCATCCTCCTGAGGCTTCCAGAGAGCATCTGAAAAGCCAGGGTGAGTTATCCTAATCCCACCCCACCTATCTGCCTGCTTTGGGGCCATCTCTAGTCTCCCACTGCTAAAGAGCTCACACCTTCCCAGCTAGTAAGATCCACCCTCTCTAGTTCCAGGTGTTTCTCCTTGAGCCTTGTCCTTTTCCACTGAGGCTTCTAGAGAGTACCTGACTAGCTGTATAGAAACCTAGATCCCATCATTCAGGGTCACCAGCCTCCAAAAAAAAAAAAAAAAAAGAATGTAGTTGCCCTCTTCATCTCTTTAAGTATTCAGACATTTTGTCTCCAGTTGGTGGCACTGTTCTTAGAGGTCTTAGAAGGTGTGGCCATGCTGGAGGAAATAAGTCACTGGGGGCAGACTTAGTGAGTTTAACAAGCCTTGCGGTCGGTCTCCAGTCTCTCTCTCTTGACTTCCTGTGCTCATTACAAGATGTGACCCTTGGTTTGCTGCTCCAGCCCCAGCCACCATGCCTCCCACCACAATGGACTCTGTTTCCATGGAACCTTCAATAGTAAGCTCAAATAAACTCTTCTTTTTATAAGTTCCCTTGCTCATGGTGGTTTATCACAGCGACAGAACAGTGACTAATACAACACCTAACAGCAATTTCTAGCTTTCATGCATGTACACATAACACACACACACACACACACACACACACACACACATTTTAACTGGACAACTAGGTAACAGCAAAGTAGTGAAAAACTATGTTCCTATCCTTCAATCATAAACAATAGGCAAATCATAATCAATTACAGAATACATGTATGATCCTTGGATTAAAATGTAAAAGGAAATCCTTAAATCCAGCCATTCATTAAATAGAAAAATATACACAAGGCACACAAATTGACTACTTCAAAATTATTTGTCACTAGTAATGATACTTTTAACCAAGTAAAAACCCAACCATGGAATAAGGTTAAATAATTGAAAACAGTATATTTTAAATACTATTTAAAAAATAGTATATGTTACACACTGTTAAGAATGTAATGTAATATTCTAATGAGTCAAAATAAAGAAAACAAATAATCTAAACCTGAAATGTACAATTTCAGGGTGGGCTGTGAGAGGGTGCCAATGGAGAATGGGTAAAAGGTGATTAAGCCCAGTTGAGGTGTTATGCTTGACATACACAAAATTTCAATAAGACTGGCCAGGATGAATAAAACAAATGATATCAAGTGTTGGAGAGGTTGTGGGGAAAGGGGAAAGCTCATCCATTGCTGGTGGGAATGTAAACTTATACAGCCACTATGGAAAGCAGTGTGGAGAACCCTCAAAATGAGCTTGCCATTTGATCCAGTCATACCACTCCTGGGTATATATCCACAAGACTCATTTTACTGCAGAAATACATGCACAGCTATGTTTACTGCAGCTCTGTTCACCATAGCAAAAAGCTGGAACCAACCCAAATGCCTCTCAATTGACCAGTGGATAGAGAAAATATGGTACATGTACACAATGGAGTTCTATGCATCAGTAAAGAAAGACAATATCATGAACTTTGCAGGTAAATGGATGGAGCTAGAAGATATTATGTTAGGTGAAGTAACACAGTCCCAGAAAAACAAACAACTAATGGTATCCCTCATTTGTGGATGCTAGCTAGCATCAATAACCCAGTTGAAAATATTTCTTGTCTAGAGGAATGCGTATTGAAAGAACAACAACAGAAAGACTGCATCAGAAAACTGACTGAAATGGTGAATCATGAGGGGTGGGTGGGTTGGGAGAGGGACACAGGTCTATATTCGATTAATGTATATTTAATTGACACGAGTTCAACAAGTATCCAATTTTGCCCAAACTCTATCTCCAAATTACATGATATTTTAGGACTTAGTAAAAGTAAAAATGTCTATATTAAACAACATTGGTTTAAAGGTTTTGATAAAAACAGTGATACATTTGAGTTAATTGGAAATATAAATTGTTTTTCATATTTGTTTTACCTAAAATCTGTATAACAATAACTTTGGGATTAATATATACAAATGTTCTCTATATTATTTGTGTTATAAAGTATCATCTTATAACATTCTCTTTCACCTGTAGGATAATTTAACTTAAGAAATTAAGTATGCTTCCCAAATTAACAATATACAGTCACCCAAAACATCTTGGATAAATTTAATGAAATTTACACCTTGATTCCTGCCTATAGGTCTGTGTACTACAACTGCCTTATTGAGACTCATGGGTCAAAAAATAAAAACCTAGAATTAAAAAGGGGGGGGGGGAATACAGTTATATATTAAACCTTTTTGCCAAAAATTTTTCAATTTAATCTTAAAACTGACTATAGGGAAAAGATTTGTATGTTCCCACAGGTCAAAACTTCACCAACTTAACGGCTGAGAAAGAAAAGATACAGCCTTCCATTTTGTAGGATATACCAAGAAATACCAGCAGAGAAGTTGGCCCATCTACGCATTAAAAGGAGGAAAAACCTCAGACTGCTACAGGTATCAAACATCTCTGTGGATCCTATTTGTAACAACTGTTTATAAAGAGTCTTAATGAACCTTACCTTCTAGGTGCCACAAAGTTTTAATATGAGAGTCTTTCTTACCTCCTTTTCATAGAACAAAGAAAAATATGATGGTAATGAAGTCAATCTCTAACTGTAAATTAAAGCAGACTGTTATAGAGGTTATCTCTTATAAAACTGGTAAAAACTGCTTTCTTTAATTGACTAATAGACATAGGAACTGTGAAAAGGATTATTCTCTATTCAGAACCAAATATAATACTAGAGTCTCTATAAGCTGTGCATTTAAGGAAAATTTATTAATACATGAGAGCTCTGATATCAGCAATGGATTATTCTACCAAGGAGATGTTGGCCAGGGGATCCAAGTCCTCCAAAAACAGGTAAAGGCTTCTTGCCTGTAAACTGGGATACCTGCAAGAAGAGAGGTGATAAGGCCCTGCTGTCAAAGACCTGATGTAAGCATGTGAAAGATGTATTGAGGCCACACTTGCAAGTGTACAGTTGGTCTCTGGTATACCAGAGAATGCTACCAAAGGCCACTAAACCAATGAAGTAAATATAGGTCTCCTTGAGTCAAGCAAGTCTCCTCCGTCGGATTCAGCTACACCTCACTTGCCTGGAAATACTGTGCAGCAGTGGCAGCCATATGTCTGTATATCCCAAATCTAATTGGCTATTAGCTCTCTCATTGGAGGAATAACTCATGGCTGATGCCACAAGCTTACATCCTGTAGTGGTTAGTAGATATTATAAGCCACAGTAAGACCTTGTCATCTTTTACAGAAAAAACATAATTCATGGATTAATATACCATCCAAACATCTGTGTCTATACCAAAGTAACCTACCATAATAGTTAGTACTGTTTAAATATCTATATATCTAATTGCCTGTGCTTCATTAGTAGGATTGAAAGGTTATTCCTGAACAAACTGTCAGCCCATGGAAACAAACAGCCAGAACTGGTCAGAGTCCAAAATGACATCTCCAGAGAAAGTAGACTGTTTTGCTTCTCGTCCACCTGTGCCCCTTTTCTAAGCTCAGGGAACAATCTTCAGAAGAGGGGGTGTGGTAGAATGTAAGGGCTGTGAATGGGGTGAATGGTGAAACTACAGCAATATAGACTGGATGCTTATTTGATCAACTTGATTGTATATACAAGCCCTTCCAGCTGGATGGTGGGAGCCTTGGGCTGTGTGGGTTTGGGCACAACTGCTTGAAAATTGGTTTTACATGATGGATGCTTGTACTCAAATCTTATTACTTATTGTTAAAAAAAGAAATAAATGAAAGTAAATGTAAAAAAAAGAAATATCATGAAACATGAAACTCTGTGAGATACTCTTACTGTCGGGTATTTGATGGATGAGGTTTTCCAACTCTTATTCTGAGAATGAGATGTAGATACTATGACACTCCTAATCTCAGTATCATAAGGAAAATACAAGTAGTACTCCTAAAATAAGTTTGTAAATAAAGGTGTCTAAGATCATAAGGATTATTGAAAAATGAGGAAGAAAAAAATGAGGAAGAGTATGATGCTCGAAAGGACCCAGGCATAAGTGTTAAAGCAACATGTGTGTGTGTGTCTTTGCACATATATGTGTCCTTTCAGTTTTTCATTTAAAAGTTTCTAATCTCTGATTCAATCTTAAAAGATGATTTGAACTAAAAAAAATTTATCTTATTCAAAAAAAATTATAAAGTAGTAAAAGGGAACATTTGTACACATGGATAGGAATATAAAGCCATAGAGTAAATATGAAAAATGCTATGGATGTCCCTTATAATGTTAAAAACTGGACTAAAGAATAATCCAGCATTAACACTACTAAGTACATATATTCAAAATAAATTAGATCAGTATGCCAAAGAGAAATCTCCACACTGGTGGGTTTTGCATCACTGTTCAAAATATTTAAGATATGAAAAAAGTCTAGTATTCATCAGTGGATAATGTAATAAATAATATGTGGTTGATATGTACAATGAAATACCTAAATGTCCCACAACTGATGAATGGATAATGAAAATGAGGATCATTTACACAATGGATTTTGTTACTCAGCTGTAACAAAAAGATGAAATTATGAAATTAGCAGGTAAATGGATGAAACCAGAGAGTGTTATAATAAGTGGAAAACAAGCAACATAGGTCCTTCCTCATTCCTACTTTGTAGCACCAATCCCCTATATGTGAATATATATCCTGATGTAACAGCAGGAGCCAAGAAAATGGAAAGAATACGTGGAGGCAAAGGAGACCCACCACTGTTCAGATCCACAGAATATGCATCTGAGAGATGCCCAATCCTGAGAGACACATCCACATTTGAACCTCTACACCGAGTACTCACAGAATACAGCAAAATAGGGGATAGAGAGAAAATGAAAACGTCTTTCAATTCTCACCAGTGAAGCTTCCTTATACAATAGAGAGCACACAGAAAGCCACTACTGACTGAATTTCAAAGTATGGGAACCTACAGAGTGTGTGTCCCTGGATGGGACTCCTGATTTAACCTTACTCACCAGTGTCTCAGGGCTCATTGCAGAGGAGGGGGCAGAATGATTTTAAGAGCCAGGGTTTGTGCATGAACATAGGGAAGGAGACTACTGGAATCTTGCACAGGTGGACTCCGAGGAGATGATGGTATCAGGCACAGGACAAATGTCAACTCAGACAAGGTCCCAGAGTGGAACAAGAGAAATGGATGCCCCAGCCCTGCACTGTGATCTACTGGATGCTGATTACTCCTGGTCTACAGAGAGTATGCTGTACTTAAGATTCCTGCATCTTCTGACTAGATTCCAGTGGGTGAATTTTCACAGAGGGACATGTAGTTTCAAAAACTTGAATGCATAGGACTTAACATGGATGGTGTAATGCATAATCTGATGGAGGGTTGGGAGCATGGAGCTGGGGGAGTTCTCTATTTGAATGGGAGCCACTGTATGAAATGTAAACATTCACAATAAAAATAAAATAATACTTAGTTATTAAAATACCCGTAGTGGGGGACTGGAGAGATGGCCTAGCGGTTAAGAGCGCCGACCGCTCTTACAGAGGACCCGGGTTCGATCCCCAGCACCCACATGGCGGCTGAGAACCGTCTGAAACTCCAATTCCAGGAGAACTCCAGTTCCAGGGGAATCCGAGACCTGCTTCTGACCTCCGCTGCATTGCACGACACGAGTGCACAAACCTGCATGCAGACAGTTCATTCATACACATACAGAAATAAATAAAATTAATAAAAAAAAATTAAAAAAAAAATAAATAAAATACCCTTAGTGAACACAAAAAAGCTCTGAATTATAAGGTGTTTAAAGAAAGCCATAAATACCCCCACAATGGCACATTAAAATGAAAAATATTCCTTTTTTATTCAAACTCAGCATTACCTGGGCAACCAATAACTTTCTGATTGTATATAAGTCTCATTTAACAAGAGAAGACACATGACTGCTACTGCATATCTGACAAGAAAACTATGGCTAGAAAACTCACTGGCTCCCAAATGGGTGAAATTGTCACTATTATTTTCTTAATTTGACATCATATTAATAAGCTCTTTAAATTCAGATATTTCTATCCATAGCTTAGTGAAACTCTCAGTGTTAAACAGATAAGACTTTTTATGTAAATTTTGGTGGCTAACATAGAAATTCAGAAATGGTCCAAAATTAGAGAACTAAGTGTCAGTAAGGTGTTCAACCACAAATAAGGACATCTATATCACACTTGCTTCCCAAGACTCAGGTGCAATCACCGTGTAACAGAAAGTATAAAGATTGTAAAAGCTCAAGGTCAGGGTAGACCACAGTGAAACAACGCCTTCTGGACATGATAGGACAGCTGGATTCATGGACTCACACAAGATGTGGTTTCCTGCACAAGATCTGTACAAAATCTAGCCGCTCAACATTTTAGCATAGAATAGGAAAGGGTTCATGAACTCCAAACTTACTGGGTTGCTGTGGAGTGTTGGTGGCTTTGGTTGGAAGGACAGTCAGTTTTCTTAAAGGATGATCCTCCTTATAGATTAACTACTTCTCTCCAATTGATGGCTCAATACCTAAATGTACTTACTCAACACAAAACTGAGCTGACAGGTTATCAAAGATTGAGGACATGAAGTTTAGAGTCAGCAAGTTGTGGGTTGGTCTGGAAATAAGGGGAGGAGGGAGGTGGTGATCAAAATGCATTGTATAAAATCCTCAAAGAAATAATAAAATAATTTAAAAATATTTAATACTATTTAGTATTTATTCTCTGCCTGTTTAATGCCAAGGAGACTCTTGAAGCACTTTGGTAGACAAATGTAAGTCTTCTTTTTTTTTAGGAAAAGAATGTAATTTTTCAAAACTATTATCATTTGCTGTATAATTTTCCACATTTTAAATGAAGTATTTTTGTATCTTTCCCTCATAACATAGACATACATGGCTATCTAATTTTGATATTTCATATTTAACAAAAAATAAAAAATAAGTGTTGTGCCACAATTGTTAGCAACATATTATTTACATGGAAAGAACTACACAAATAATTATTACATAATAAATTAATGTTCTTGATGATTTTTAATTTTTAAAGTAGTGCATAACATCATGTGATAAGTAGGCTTGTCTAAAACTTATATTTATCATATTAATTAAAAATTCAGAATGATAGCTCTTTACAAAATAGCTCTAATCATGATGAATTTTTCTTTTTGACTATTCATCAGTACCCTACATGAGTTAGTTAATGGAAATGCTCATATATACACATTGTTACAGATTTTATTTAATTAATGTGATTGAACAAATACCTACATTGAACAATCCCTTTAAGGGTGAGATAAAATGCCAGAATTCAAACTGCTAAAAAAATTAAGAACTTAGTCAACTTGAACTTACATTTTATATAAGTCCAGAACTAAGCAAAAACAGTTTAAATATTACCCCGTTACCCCACTACAAAGAGAAAAAGTATCTTTCCTGAAGACAGATTTGTTTGTTTGATACAGGGCCTCCCTATAGCATCAACAGGTCTGAAACCTGCTGTGTAGACTAGGTTGGCTTCCATCTCACAGAGATCTGCCTGCCTCTGTGTTTGAGCTACTGGGATTAAAGACAAAGACCACCACACCCTGAAAGTCAGATATTTAAAATCAACACCACAGCTTCATTCTTGCTAGAACAATTCTCTATTATTGAACTGCATCCTCAGCATTAGTTAATTAAGAAAAATGAAAAGTTTAGGGAACACTGGATAAATGGACTTTTCCTATCTAGGTACTTACTAAAAATTAAGAACTGGTGTATTAAAACAAAGCTTTCCTATATGGTACATTTATTATCATATACATGGAATCTATTACCATATATGATGAGCTAAAGAAAATCAAGACAGCTATAAAATGTGTCTCCAATGATAAGGGGTTCAACACTGTACAGAACTTATGACATTCATTTTGAGGTTTTCCCAAATCCTGCACACCAATTCCCCCACTTTTTGACCATGTCCGTTCTTGGTCTTCCAGAGATCAGGCCTTCTCTCCTAGCTAGTAAGAACTAGCCCCGTTCTGTTCCCATTGGTTCATCTCGGGAATTGGCCATGCCATCCTCCTGAGGCTTCCAGAGAGCATCTGAAAAGCCAGGGTGAGTTATCCTAATCCCACCCCACCTATCTGCCTGCTTTGGGGCCATCTCTAGTCTCCCACTGCTAAAGAGCTCACACCTTCCCAGCTAGTAAGATCCACCCTCTCTAGTTCCAGGTGTTTCTCCTTGAGCCTTGTCCTTTTCCACTGAGGCTTCTAGAGAGTACCTGACTAGCTGTATAGAAACCTAGATCCCATCATTCAGGGTCACCAGCCTCCTGATTTTTTGCCACTCCCAGCCACTTGGCTCCAGGGCTCACACCTTTGCTTAGCTAGTAAGAACAAGCCCATCTGGTACCAATGACCTGGAAGGGTTCTTAGGTTTCTGTGCGATCCTGGATACCTTTTACTTATCCTGACCTTTTCCATCTGTTCCTTCAAAAAAATCAAATGAAATAACATGAAGCCAATAACAGATAACAATTCATATTCAATCAGAAAGCAACCACGCTACATCAACAATATAAAGTCAAACTGGCAGGCTTGAGCTCCATACCAGAAAAAAGAACCAACCAAAGAAGTCCACATGTCAGAAGACAATGTAAATCCAGAAATGATATGAAAATCCAAAATAATGTATCCCGGCCAAACCTCGCCAGTCTTGTAGAAGTGTTTTACAATTAGAACCACAGCAAGTAAATCCAGAACACAGAATTTATTTATTTTTTTTATTGGTGCTTTGTACATTTCATATATCATTTTCCAATTCAGATCAGGCATATTTCCCTTTCCCTTCCCCCCTACCCCCACCCCATCCCAGATCATGCATTTTGCCATAACTGTCCTGCATCTTTCTCTCAGTTTTTTTTTCATTGTTTAGCTATAAGTGATGATCCATGAGTACAAGCATCCTTCATATGAAACCAATTTACAGGCTGTTGTGCCCAAACCCCCACAGCCCCACCATCCAGCAGGGGGTGAGGGGTTGTATGTTCAATCAACTTGATCAAATGAGTGTCCAGACTACATTGCTGTAGTTTCACCATTCACCCCAATCGCAGCCCTTACATTCTACCATGCCCCCTCTTCCACAGATTGTTCCCTAGGCTTAGGAAAGGGGCACAGGTGGATGAGAAGCAAAACAGTCCACTCTCTCTGGAGCTGTTGTCTTGGACTCTGGTCAATTCTGGCTGTTTCCTTTCAGGGGCTGACAGTTTGTCCAGGAATAACCTTTCGATCCTACTAATGAAGCACAAGCAATTAGATATATAGGTATTTAAAGAGCACTAATAGTTATAGTTGGTTACTTTGGTATAGACACATATGTTTGGATGATATGTTAATCCATGAATTACATTTTCTCCTGTTTAATATGACAGGGTCTTACTGTGGCTTATGACATCTCCTAACCTGTAGAGGGTGTAAGCTTGTGGCATCAGCCATGGGTTATTCCTCCAAGGAGAGAGCCAATAGCAGATTAGGTTTGGGATATACAGGCATATGGCTGTCTCTGCTGCACAGTATTTCCAGGCAGGCGGGGTGTAGCTGGTGCTGACGATGGAGTCTTGCTTGACTCAGGGAGACCTGTATTTGCTTTATTGGTTGAGTGGCCTTTGGTAACACTCTCTGGTATTCCAGAGGCCATCTGTACACTTGCATGTGTGGTCTAAATACCTCTTTCCCATGTTAACGTCAGGTCTTTGGCAGCAGGGCCTTATCACCTCTCTTCTTGCAGGTATCCCAGTTTAGAGGCAAGGAGCCTTTACCTTTTGTGGTGCCTTGGATCCCCTGGCCAACATCTCCCTGGTAGAATAATCCATTGCTGATGTCAGAGCTCCTGTATTAATATATTTTGCTTAAGTGCATAGCTTAAGGACTTTAGTTGAACAGAGGATAATCCTTTTCACAGTTCTTATGCCCATTAGTCAATTAAAGAAGGCAGTTGAACCGGTTTTATAAGAAATTACCTCTATAATAGTTGTCTCCAATTTACAGTTGGAGAGCGACCTCATCATCATCATATTTCTCCTTTTTCTATGGGGGGGAGGCAAGAAAGTCTCTCATATCAAAACCTTGTGGCACCTATAAGGTAAGCTTCATTAGGACTCATTATAAATAGTTGTTACAAGTAGGATCCACAGAGGGGTTCGGTGTTTATAGCAATCCGAGGCTTTTCTTCCTTTCGATGTTCAGATAGGTCAACCTTTCAGTTGGCACTTTCTGGTACATCCTACTCAATGCAAAGCTGTATCTTTTCTTTCTCAGCCATTAAGTTGGTGACATTTCGACCTGTTGGAACAAACATATCTTTTCCCGTGGTTAGTTTTAAAATTTGAATTGCAAGGTTTTTGACAAAAAGGCTTCATGTCTATCTGTATCCCCCCCTTTTTAACCAATGAATCTCTAGAAGACAGTTGTATTGTATGTAACTATAGGGTGGAATCAAGGCACAGATTTCATCAAATTCACTCATGTTGTTTTGGGTGAATATATATGATTAACTTGGGAAGCAAACTTAATTTTTTATGTTAAATCATCTTAAAGAGAATGCTACAAGGTGATACTGTACAACAGAGAAATTATGGAAAACATTTGTGTGTGCCAATCCCAAAGTTATTGCTCTACACATTTTATGTAAAACAAATGTGGACAACAGTGATTTATATCTCCAGTACTCAGATGCATTACCGTTTTTATCAGAGTCTGTAAACCAATGTTGTTTAATATAACACATATTTACTTTTACTAAGTCCCAAGACACCATGTTTTCCTGTAGACAGTGTCTAGGCAAACTGGGTACTAGTTGAACTCACATCAATTATATATGCATTAATTGAATATCACCTGTGTCCCTCTCCCACCCCTCCCCCTCCCACATTCACCATTTCAGTCCGTTTTCTGATGCAGTCTTTCTGTTGTTGTTCTTTTACTATGCATCCCTCTCCACGAGAATATTTATATCTGGGTTATTGGTACTAGCATCCACATATGAGGGACACCATTTTGTCGTTTGTTTTTCTGGGACTGTGTTTACTTCACTAAACATAATGTCTTCTAGCTCCATCCATTTACCTGCAAAGTTCATGATGTGCCCTCTTTCGCTGCATAGAACCCATTGTAATACATGTACCACATTTTCTCTATCCACTGTCAGTTGAGGGCACCTGGCTGTACCCAGCTTTTTGCTATTGTGAACAGAGCTGCAATAAATAGCTGTGCATGTATCTTTGCAGTAAGATGGTTGTCTTGTGGGTATATACCCAGGAGGGTATGGACGTGGTCAAATGGGAGGCCATTTTGAGTCTTCAAGGGTTCTCCACATGATTTACAGTGGGCTGTACAAGTTTACATTCCCACCAGCAATGGATGAGTGTTCCCTTTCCCCAACCTCTCCAGCACTTGGTATCATTCGTTGTTCCTGATCCTAGCCAGTCTTATTGGGGTAAGGTGATATCTCAAAGTGGTTTTAATTTGCATTTCCTTAATTATCAGCGATGTTGAACACCTTCTTAAGATGTTTCTGGCCATCTCAATTCCTCCTCTGTGAAGTCTCTATTCAGATCTTTGTTCCATCTTTTGAGTGGATTCATTTGTTTTCTTTCTTCTTTGTTTTTTGAGTAGCTTGTATACTCTGAAATTAATGCTTTTGTCAGATGTATTCTGCAGTGAAGGTTTCCTCCCACTCTATGGGTTTCTCTTCATCCTTTATTGTTTCTTTTGATGTACAAAAACTTTGGAGTTTAATGAGGTCCCATTTGTCAATTATTGATCTTATATTCTTGTGCAGATGCTGTCTGATTTAGGTAAGTCTTTTCCTACGCCTATGTCTTGTAGTCTGCTTGCCAAGTTCTTTCTCTCACTTCCAGATTTTGGGGTTTCATGTTGAGTGTCTTTGTCCATCTGGAGTTGACTTTTGTACAAGTGAGAGATAGGGGTTTAATTTCATTCTTCTACAAGTGGTGATCCAGTTTTGCCAACACCCACTTGCTGAAGATGCTGTCTTTCCTCCATTGTGTCTTCCTGGCCCCCTTGTCAAATATGAGGGGCTGAAATTGTATGTGCTCAGGTTTGGATCTTCAGTTTTATTCCATTGGTCAACTGGTCTGTTTTTGTGCCCAGTACCAGGCTGTTTTTATGACTATATCCCTGTAGTATAGTTTTGATGTCTGGTATAGCAATCCTACTGTATTGCTCTTTTCACTCAGGGTTGCTTTGGCTATTCGGGGTCTTTTGTTTTTTCAAATGAAATTGAGGATTTTTTTTTCCAAGACTTGAAGAAACTCTTGGGGATTTTGATTGAATTGCATTAAATCTGTACACTAGTTTGGGTAGGATGGACATTTTTACTATATTTATTTTCCCAATCCATGAGCATGGGAGGTTTTGTCCATCTTCTGATGTCTTCCTCAATTTCCTTTTTTAGGGGTTTAAAAATTTTGTTGTAGAGTTCTTGGTGTCTTTGGTTAGGTTTGTCCTAGGTATTTTATTGTTTTTGAGGCTTATGTGTTGGGAAGGTCTCCTTGTAGTCCTTCTTCAGTTGCATGTTGTTGGTGTAGAGAAAGGCTACTGATTTTTCTAGATTTATTTTGTATCCTGCCACTTTACCAAAGCTCTTAATCATTTCTAGGAGTTTTCTGGTGGAGTTCTTAGCGTCCCTTAGGTAGACAATCATATCATCAGCAAAAAGGGATCGCTTGACTTCCTCTTTTCCAATTAGAACTCCTTTAATTTCAGAACACAGAATTTAAAAGAATAATCATGAGCATGATCAAATAATTCATTGAATTAAAGAACACAAAAACTACTTAAAGAACTCAAAGAGCATAAGGATAAATTCCTGAGAAAATACAAATATATGGATAAAATAAATGACAAAGAAAGTTGAGTATTGGAAAAGTAAATTGAAAAAAGAAATTGAAATATTGAAGAAAACTTTGAAATAAAGATGGAACCAAAAATTTCAGTAAGTCAATTGGAAATGACAGGAAAAAGCCTCACGAACAGCATGAAGGAAATGAAAGTCAGAAAAATAAGATTAAATAATTGGCATTGAAAGTCTCATGTGAAGATTATGAAAAATAAACATAAAAACAGGGATGAAATGTAGGAAATCCGGAAGACTATAAAAATCAAAATGTATGCATTGAATTGATAGGGGAGGGAAGAGAATTTCAGTTCTATAGCATTGACCAGATCTTTAATAAGATTATAGAAGAAAATTTCCCTAATATAAGGAGTGACATAACCATACACATATAAGAAATATAGAGAACACTATAGACAGGACTAGTGCAGAAATTCCCAATGGCATATTATAGTACAGAACAAGGATACAATACTGAATGCTACATGAGTAAAACAACATAAAATAAAATAAAACCTATGAGAATAATATCTCACATTTCAATGCAAACTTTAAAACATAGAAGAGCTTGGAGCAAAGTATTCCAAGTTCTAATTTATCACAGATGCCAACCCAAAATGCATTAGACAGAATACCATGTATCATAGTCAAAGGAGAGAGAAAAATCTATGATATGAAAGAATTCATTTCCAAAACTTCTACCCTACAGAGAGTATTTGAAGCAGTACAAAGGATGGCAGTAATGGTCAAACCAAAGAGACCACAGAAAGAAAAGAAGTAAAGATATAATTATGGAAACACCAAATAGGACCAAGAATACTAACAGAAATTCATATCATAGTGATAAATGTACTTCTTTCAATAACGTCACATTTCACTGGTATCCACTCCCCAATCAAAAGACATAGACTAGTTGGTTATCTATTAAGAATAAAAATCTATCGTTGGTTTTCTGTTTGAAACTCATCTCATCTTCATAAATAAAAACTAACTTAAGGTAAAACGATGGAAAATTATTCCAAGCAAATGGACTAAGAAACAAACAGGCACTGCAATTATAATAGCTGACAAAATAGAATTCAAATAAAAATTAATCAGAGAATACAATGAATATCACATCATTCTAATCAAGGAAATAATTGGCCAAGAAGATATCACAACCATGAACAAATATGCACCAAAATCTGGTACAGCCAATTTCATAAAAATAGAACTACAAGAATTTGAGACAAGTATTAATTACATTTTGTAATAATAGGTGACTTCAATAATACACTCACTCTAATAGTAAGTCAATAGAACAAAGAATAACTAGAAAGTCAAATGAATTAAATGTTATCATATATCAAATGTAACTAAGAAACATATACTGGATATTTCACCAAAGCACCTAATATTACACTTTCTATTCATCAGCCTATGTGAGTTTCTCTAAAATTGATGATCATTTATCATGACCAATTTGGATTCATACCAGAGATGCAGGGATGGTTCAACATACATAATAAATATCATAAAACACATAAATAGACTGAAAGACAAAAACCACAGGATCATTTAAATTGATGCAGAAAAAGCAGAACCCTTCATGCTTAAAGTCCTAGAGGGAATTGGACTGAAGGGAACATTCCTCAGTGAAATCAAAGGTATATACAACAAAACCACAGCCAACATCATCCTAAATGGAGAAAAGTTAGAACCATTCCCCTTAAAGGCTGGAACACCGCAAGACTGTCCCCTATCAACCCTCTTCTTAATTATTGCACTTGAAATGCTTGGTAGGGCAATAAGGCAAGAAAAGGAAATTAAAGGAGTACTACTTGGGAAAGAGGAAGTCAAACTATGCCTCTTTGAAAATGATATGATAGTTTACCTAAGGGATGCTAAAAACTCTATCAGAAAACTCCTAGAAATTATTAAGAGTTTAAGTTAAGCAGAGGGATACAAAATTAACCTAGAAAATTCAACAGCTTTTCTTTACACCAACAACAAGCAACTGAAAAATGGATACAAGAAAACCTTTCCACTCACAATAGCCACAAAACAATAAAATACTTAGGAACAAACTTAACCAAAGATACCAAAGATCTCTACAACAAAAATTTTAAACACCTGAATAGGAGATAGAAGACACCAAAAGTTGGAAAGACATCCCATGCTCTTGGGTTGGAAAAATGAATACAGTAAAAATGTCCATTTTACCCAAGTTAATATAGAGATTCAATGCAATCCCAATTAAAATCCCCAAGGGTTTCTTTAGAGACCTGGAAAAATCCTTAAATTCATATAGAAATATAAAAGACACCAAATAGCCAAAGTGATCCTGAGTGAAAAGTGCAATGCAAGGGGGATCACTATACCAGACTTCAAACTATATTACAGGGATATAGTCATAAAAACAGCATGGTACTGGCATAAAAACAGACCTGTAGACTAATGGAACAAAATTGATGATACAAACGAGCTCATACAATTTCAGCCACTTCATATTTGACAAAGGGGCCAAAAAGACTCAGTGGAGGAAACACAGCATCTTCAGCAAATAGTGCTGGCAAAACTGGATCACCAATTGTAAAAGAGTAAAATTAAACCCCTACCTCTCACCCCGTACAAAAATCAGCTCCAAAGGGATCAAAGACCTCAATGTGAAACCCGAAACCCTGAAGATGAACAAGAAAAGGTTGGCAACAACCTAGAAGGCAAAGGCATACCGAAAAAGACTTTCTAAATCAAACAGCACCTGCACAGGAAATAAGGTCAACAATTGACAAGTGGAATCTCATTAAACTCAAAAGCTTCTGTATATTGAAAGAAACAATCAATGAAGTGAAGAGGAAACCTACAGTGTGGGAGGAAACCTTCCCCAGTGAAACATCTGACAGAGCATTAACATCCAGAATATATAAACTACTGAAATAAACAAAGAAGAAAACAAATTACCCACTCAAGAGATGGAGTAAAGAGCTGAAAAGAGACTTCACAAGGCTGAGAAACGTCTTTAAAATTGTTCAACATCATTACTAATTAAGGAAGTGCAAATTAAAACCACTTTAAGATGTCATCTCACTCACTTAACACTGGCTAAGATCATGAAAACAAAAGACACCAAATTATGGAGAGGTTGTGGGGAAATGTGAACAAAGGGAACACTCATCCACTACTGGCAGGAATGTAAACTTGTACCACCACTATGGAAAGCAGTGTGGAAAACCCTCAATAGATACAAAATGAGCCTACCACCTGACCCAGTCATACCATGTCTGGGTATATACTCACAAGACTCATCCTACTGCAAATATACATGCACATCTGTGTTTATTGCAGCGCTCTTCACAATAGTGAAGAGGTGGAACCAACCCATATATATATATAGTCTATATATATATAATTCTAGATATAGATATGATATAGATATAGATATATAGATATATATGGATGTATCTACATATAGATATCTATCTATATAGAGACATATATATCTTTATATTGATATATATTCTTTTACATGAATGCAACTGTACCATTATAATATGAATACCTTAATGGAATCTAAAGTTAACCTACCACTCATTTTCCGACTTTGTAATTGCTGTATATTGGGGGAGGGTATGGATGGATATTTTAGAGTAATATAAAATTAAAAGGGAAAATGTGAATTCCTAAGCATGTTTTGGAATTAATATAGAGTTTACTTTCAGATGTCATAATTTTGGTATACATGTGAAAAGTATATATGCATATTTTGGAGAAATACAAATTGGATGGAACAACAACAAAAGGACTGGGTCAAAGAAATGACTGAAACAGTAAACTTCAGCCTAAAACAATAAACCTCTGCATAGAAAAACATTAAAAAGACTGAAAAAAATGAGGGATGCAAGATATGTATCACAAAATGCATGATCTCAGGTGGGTTGGAGGGCATGCTAAGGGGAATGAGTCTAAATTTGGACTGAGAAATGTGGTATAAATTGCACAAAAGTTCAATAAAAATGTAAAAAAAAAAGAATTCAATCAAAAATAAATAAAAAATAAAATAAAATTGATGATATACTGGGGCAGAAATCAAAACTAAAAATTTAAAATTATTATTTACTCTTTCAGACAACATAAGAAAGCTTAAGAATAACAGCAAATCCATCAAATAACCATACAAATACATGGAGATTATAAAGCACAATCATGATGATGTACAGTTCATTCTGGAACTAAATGAAAATGATAATATAACACAATAAAACCTCTGGGACACATTAAATTCAGTCCCAATGAGAGATTTATAGGTCTAAACACCTACGTTAACAAGTCAGAAAAGAACACAAATGAATTTAGTAACTCAAGAATCTGTAAAGGCAAGAACAAATCACACCCAAACCCAACAGACCAGAAGAAATAATGCAAATCAGGAAAGAAATTAATGAAATAGAAAAATAGTGAACACTAGAAAGAATTGATAACTAACCCAGCTAACCAAAAGAAAGAAAGAACTCCAAATCAGCTAAATTGGAATATTTAAAAGAAATTAATTCATCGTAACTACCAAAGTTAAAGCAAGACAAGATCAACAGCTTATCAGACTCATAACAAGAAAAGAAATTGAAACAGTAATACAATCCCCCCCCCCAACTAAAAAATGAAACTCAGGTTCCAGATGGCTTCACAACAGAATTTTGTCAGACTTCAAAGATGTAAAACCAATGCTATTTAAGTCATTTAAAAAATAGTAACAGAAAGAGAACTCCCGAACTCCTTCCATGACATCATTATTACTCTAACACCAACTCCTGAAAAAAGAATGACAAAAATTTAATCTATATGTTCATATCCCTATAGATGCAAACATTTTCAACAAAACACAAATCATAAAGACTCACATCCAGAAGATCATTATCCATAATTAAGTAGGCTTTGTTACAGAGATGCAGGGATGGTTTGATATATTTAAATCAAGAAATGTAATAAATCATGTAAATGGACTTAAGGACAATAATTACATTAGACACTCAAAATATTCCAAGCATATCTGAATTAATGATTGATATACTTCTCAGACTCTTCATTCGTGCCCAGATACTTTTTATCAGGGGCTCAGATGTTTTTTTATCAGGAAGTGGCTAACCAAGAAGTCATTTGGCAATATTTGCCCCATCATTAAAGAAGCCCAGCTTTTTTGAACATTTCATAAATGCCTTGAGAAAATTAAGTGAAAGGTGCAGGAAAATTTCAGTCAGTGAGATGACATCTCCTGCTTCTGGAAGTCTTGCTCAAACCATAACCACCCTGGATAACCTGAATCAGTGACTGGAAGACTTTTCTCCAAATATTAGAAGTTTTAGTAAACTATAAATGGTCCTTGTACCCTCGATATTCTGACATAGGTATACTTCTTTTGCTGACTCAATAGAAAGCTTATAATTGGAATGATGTGTGACTGGTCCTTATGTAAGGCTATGAAAGGAAGCTGTATTGTGATTGGTGCAAATGACAATTCCATATTTGAATGCCATTATCATGCCACATCTGCTTTTTGCTATGTAAGCAGCCTGCTTTCTCCAGTTTTAGAGTGTCTCAGGAGGTCTGCTTTAATGTGCCACAATTAGTACCGAAACATTATGCTCAATGAAAGAATTCTACAGTCTTACTTTGCCAAATTGTAGACTTTGTCAACTCTAGAATGTGTGGAGATGACAACATGAACAGGTGATGTAATGAAGATGGCAGAAAAAAAGAAGCTCCAAGAAATCCAATGAGAAGGACAGGAACAGTATTCACAGGAAGCAGATCTGGCTGACATGTCCAAGAGCAGTGGCTGCACAAGAAAGACAAGAGAAGGCTAAGGAAGACCAAAGGCTATGAAGGGCCAATCCTGTCACTGTAAACGTTCCAGAGTCAACCAAACCATACGAACCATGGTTCCCAATAACCAATGCATGACATCTTCAATGCTAGCTGATGATAAGAGACCAGAAGCTCTAACATTCAAGGACTAAGAACTATAACCTTAGCAGGTACTGGCTGCTGCTATTGCTATTTGCTGCTAATGGCTCCAGATCATGCTTAACTGCTTAGTTCTGGGCTTCTGGCAATGAAGATACATAGGACTGTTTCTGTTGTAAAGACCTACACTGCTAGATTTCTGGCCCATAATATTTGGTACCATAAACATATAATTCTGCCTCTGGATCTATCATCCCAGAGAGCCTGTAGTAATCAATTGTCTAGCCTTCCAACATTAGAAAAAATATTTCCTGTTTATTTTTCCCATTCAGGTGGAGGCAAAGGACTCCAGACAATTGAATGGTATCATCATAAAACTTAGTGCAAGATATGATGTAAGTAAATGGCAGATGCCTGCTTGAAAGGTTTGGAGATATTTATAGAATTTCTCTGGTTTCCAAGAATTGTCTGGAAATAAATTACGCTTATTGATGGAAGGCTGTACTTACAGTTGTTAATGTCTTCATATTAATGATCTTTATATGCACATCTAATGAGAGAACTCTAAAAGTTTCTACACCATATAAAAGGCTGCAGGTAACAAGGTAAATTATAGGCCCCATGTTCCCAAAGTATGATGTTTACAAACAACCCCATACACCCACAGCTGAAGATGGAGATGAGGCCAAGGGGTATATGGTAAAACACCACACACATTCAGCAAAACTTAAATGGTTTTCACTGTATATTGTTAAAATTATCACAGCTTTGGTATGGCTCAGATAATAACATAGTATTATTTTTTATGAAGCATTTCATTCCCTTCATCTTGGTTCTTGAGACTTAGTAGACACTTATGAATTTTTGAAAATAAAAAACACACAAATGAAATAGCAGTTTTTCCAGATAACTGCACAAATATTTCATACATTATCTTTAAGATATATCTACATACTTATATACTATTATGTACTATTATCACCTTGTATTCCTGCCATATAGTTGGGATTTTCCATCCAGTCCAAGTAGCAATGTTTAGACAAAACAACAGGAAAATGAAACCACATACACAGAATCAGGTCCTCTTATCCCTCTTATAAAATAGTCTTGTACCTTATTTTTATTTCAACTATGAAATACCAGCCACTTAGCCTGATAAATTAATTCATTCACGATATGGAAATAACCTGTAATAGCCTTTTAATCCTATTTCAGCACCCCATGTTCTAGCACTGAAATACTAGCATTTTTTTCAAAAGTAACATATATTTTCCCACTTGCCCTTCTTTCCACAGCATGCCTAAAATGTTTTTCCCATTACTCCCTAGTGTCAAAAACAGTACCAAAGAATTGTCTCAGTTAAAAGTTGCTTTCTTTGAGAAGCATTGTTATTTCTTTAGGAATAGCCATTTATGTCACTTTACCTTCCATGAAAACTCCTCTTTTCTATGTAACTCAAGCCTAGCTATACCATTCCACAAGACTTTCTGATGCCAGGAGCAACTCATTTTGCAGGAGCCAGCCCAGAAAGGAGATATTTTCATTTAATCAGAAAGAGGACAGCAATGGGTGAGCTAGGGAGCTAGAAATGTAGGGAGGGAGAGCGAAGCCAAAGAAGACTGCCCAAATGTCACAGATCAGTATGTGGGTAATTCATTCCCATTTAAAAGTTCCAGTCTTTTCACTCAAAATGTCAGACAGAGTCTATTCTGGCTTCGAAGGCAAGGAAAATGACCCTCTACACTTTTGTTTTTTCAGTTTCTCCAGAATGGAAAGGCAGGCAAGTGATCAAAACCAGAAATATTAGCCTCTAACCCATGCCAGAAATTGATGGACAGAAAAGCTAATGACAGAAAAGCCACTGTGCCACCTAAAAATTGCCCAACCTTGCTTTGCTCCTTCTCCTGGTCATTTCCAAAATGCATCAATCACATCACTGAAAATATAAACCATCAGGTGCCAGGGCAAAAACACTTAACTGACTTCATCTGAGTATGTGCTGTACATAACACCATAACACAGACAGACAGATAGATAGACAGAGAGAGGAGAGAGAGAGAGAGAGAGAGAGAGATTCACTCCAAGCTGCACAGGTGTCATTCATTTTCACTGGAAAGGATCTTAATTAGGAATCAGTGTCCTATTGCGTTCATGAGACACCAGGGTTCTGAACCACTTTATGAATTCCTTCCCTGCTCTGAACTCTAAAATGTCCTTAACTCTACATTGAATGTTGTTGTGCATCTCTTATCATACAGCATGAGTTCACTTTTATTTATCATAAGCAAAATACTTTGGCTATTTTAAGACTAATATGTTGAAATTGCGACCATATTTTTTGTACCCTGCTTGCGCTCTTTACCTATCATTCTTTGCCTACTCAGATTACTCCTGTTTCCTCTTTCTCTATATCAAAGGAAGATTTCAGATGCTGACTTTTCAATCTCGCCACCATTCTACCTAGTTGTGGTTTTCACACAAAATGTCCTCCATAGTCTCCTGTGTTTATTGACTTGGTCCAACTGGTGGAACTGATTGAGAGGACACGAAACACTTAGGAAGAGGAGACTTTCTAGAGAAATATCTCCACCTCCACTTCTTTCTCTGCTTCCTAAATGCAAGGACAGGCTCACACTTTTCCTGGCATATCTTTCCTACCATATTGGACCTTAATTATTGTGAAGCTGTGCGAAAAGTAAATACTTTCTCTCCTACTTTGCCCTTATCAGGATATACTAGCATGAAAACAAGAAAGAAAATAATATAGTGGCCAGTCTTGCAAACTGTAACATTGATTATTTCTTTGTCATCCGTTAAAAAATGAGAGTACTATTAATTTTACCTCCAGCACATCTGGTAATTGAGTAATTCACAGGTATTTCCCAAGGTCTTATCTCATACCTCTCTATCTATCTATCTATCTATCTATCTATCTATCTATCTATCTATCTATCTATCTCTTCTAGTGCATGACCCACTTAAGGCATTCAGTAAAATTTTGACAAAATAATTGATAATACATAGTTTGAATAATTTATCCTTTTTGTTTGAGGCTTGTTTCACTAAAATATGGGGATCACATTTTTCCCAGAGTATTAGTCATGAAAACTGTAACAATAAATTTCTCTATGATTCTGTGTTCAATAAATAAAAGTCCAAATTCTGTTCCTCAGCATGCGGGGTTCCAGAATTCTGAGCATTTTTTGCATTGTTGTGTCATTTGCTTTTCTTTCAGGAGCTCATACATTATTGTAAATATCCGTTCTTGTCCCAGGGAATCTGCTCCTGTCTCCTGATGGACTTTTTTCTCATTCTTTAGAATATGGATTTCTCATATAGTACTTTAAATTTTAATAGTCATCAGATTTAGTGGCTTTATATATTAAAACAATATATCGGTACTCTGTAGTTTATTCTGAAGTATTGTATCATGGTTGAGTTACTATACAATATCTTTTTACTTTATTTAATGAAAGTATGAATTTATTTTGTATCCATCAAAATCATTACAGAAACAGATGAATTTTAAATGCCTTATTAAATATAATTATGGAAATTATCATTCAAGCCTCCAATAAATTATATATATGTATATATATATACATATATATATATATATATGTATATATATGAGGCAGTTTAAAGTGTCAAATTATCAAACACAGTAATAACATAGTTCTTGGCATATACATAACAATTTCTCAATATTTTTGCAATAACCTGAATAGAAATTTCTCATTATGTTCTATGTTCCATATCTCTGCTCTACCTTAACTTCACAAATAAATCAGACCCTCAAGCTTAAACCCTTGCTTTTCTTGTTTGTAGTGTGGTGTATAACACTACAAAATTTTACAAAAATTTAGTCCTTCTTCACACCTACACAGCTTGACATTGGCACTGTAATTTTCCTTAACTTTTCATTTTTCTTTCTTTGAGATAGGGAATTGCTATGTAGTACATACCCTTGAAAATCTGGACTACCATGTATGTTCCACTGTTCTCAGGGTTCTTGATTCTTATTTATCAGTTCTTGTAGGCATGAATTTGAACATTAGGATGAGTTTCCCTTCTTATAGACTTAAAGCTTGTCTGCAGAGCAATATTGTACTGAATATTCTTACTGTATTTAGCATATGCAGTGCAATATTGTATATAATATAAAATAGCAAGGGAAAGGAACATTTGGTTAAATTCATTTTTAAAGCCATCTAGAGTTTATATACAGAATTATATAATGCTGAAACAGTGAAGAGCTCTTCATACTTTCTTTTCCCCTTCATTCAGGGATAGACTGAGTAAGCCACAAATAGAGTATATATTTGAAGAAGCAACACAGACAAACTTACCTACACCATTTAGGAGATGATTTCTGGAAGAAAATGAAGGTATAATCCTTATAGAATTCTAGCTTATAACAGATATCAAACTGCATATGTTACAGTCATGATAAGTCAGCTCGAGTAAAAAATCATTTGTGAAATACTCAACAGATGTGAGAATTCATGTTAAATTATTTAAAAAGCAAACTAAATTAAATTACAGATAAGACTTCAGAAAAACATTCATCACTGTATTCTTATGAAACAGGTAGTAATGTATCCTCACTGACAATAAACGACATCCTGGGGCTGGAGAGATGGCCTAGCGGTTAAGAGTGCCGACCTCTCTTACAGAGGACCCGGGTTAGATCCCCAGCACCCACATGGCGGCAGAGAACCGTCTGAAACTCCAATTCCAGGAGAGCTCCAGTTCCAGACACCCTCTTTTGACCTCCGCAGCGTTGCACGACACGGGTGCACACACTTGCATGCAGACAGTACATTCATACACATACAGAAATAAATAAAATTTTTAAAAAAGAAAATAAATGACATCCTTAAGGCCACAATTAATAAACAGAAGTTCTATGATTATATCTCAGGTCTTACTACTTCTTGCATCCTACTTTGTTACTCATTTGTATGAAGAAACCATTCCAGTGAAATGGTTTCCCTTTATTTCTTATTAAAACAGAACAGAAAGTCAGGAACGCTGGCGACAGACGAAAGCATGTGGACAGATATAGAGAGAGAGATATATAGAGATAGAGATACATACTATTTTATTGCTATAAAATGACTAGTACATATATTAGCAGTAAATAGTTAAAACATAAGATTTATGTCTACTTGAAAATGCATTCATTTTCATGTTTGTTTTCTGAGAATGGACTTCAGGAAAGCACAGTTTTATTTTTAAAACAGAAAAAAAAAATGGGCTGGAGAGATGGCCTAGTGGTTAAGAGCGCCAACTTCTCTTACAGAGGACCTGGGTTCGATCCCCAGCACCCACATGGCGGCTGAGAACCATCTTTAATTTCAGTTCCAGGGGAATCTGACACTCTCTTCTGACCTCCACAGCATTGCACAACATGGGTGCACAGACCTATATGCAGACAGTGCATTCATACACATACAAGAATAAATAAATTTTTAAAAAGTTTAAAAAATAGAAAAAAATCCACCAACTATGCTAATAAGATATTCAGAACAGCAAAACATCAGAATAGTGCTTTCTATATGGAGTTTGGTTAAAAATATATGTAAATAATACATCTTTCTGAGATTAGTATATTGATGAGCTTCCATGAGAATACTAAAACATCTTATTATCATGAGAATGTCAACTCCTGTTTTTAGGAGTAGGTAAGTCCAAAATATTTGGATGAAATAAAGGTTAAAATTTCATTTAGAAAAGTTCTTTTTTAAAAAATAAATATTTCAATCTGCTACTTTTCTTCCATAATATTCAGACATCACCTGCTACCATCTCTCTCTTCTTTGATGATTCCCTAAGAGCTTTCTCCCTAGAAATCAGAAAACTTCTTTGAACTGCATTCTTCTTCTAAATTCATGTTCCATGCTGCATTTAGAAAGGGTTTTCTAGGTACCTTGAAACACAAAAAAATGACACTGGGTCTTCCAGCAATTTTTATTTCAATCAGTAATTGGTTCTGCAAGTTATAGATCAAGGTACTGCACTTCACCCCAGAGGCATGTATAAAGTTATCATCTTATGCACAAGTATGGAGTTTCAACAAAAGCAGATGATTGACAGATTTTTCTACTGCCAAATAAAACTTTTATCAACAAGATGTAGAGCATGTTCTTTCCCCTGCTTATTGGCACTTGTCCTATTAGCTACATTCCTTTCTCCTGTCTTAACACTTCCAGCTTCTTCATATCTTTGATTCTAAGTATTCTTAAATATTCATATTATAAACAAAAATATAGTTATGTTATTTCCTCTATTTCTGATGTTCACTGTTGAACTTCTTATAATGGTAGTTATTTGTGCCTGTAAGTCCTCTACACAATTAAAGTATTATTTTAGTACAATGGTTCTATAAGACCCATGACTTGAAAAATCAATAGTGAATCACTCAGTCTTTTCCTTCGCTAATTCTAGAGGACTTTTCTAATGCTTGAATACAACACAATTGATCCATTTCTTTTTGCCACTTAAGAGCTCTTGAGGGATACTCAACCTTCATATGCTAATTGTGTGAACTATTATTATTCTATCGTCTTGGCATTCTTTTGTTCAAATTGAGCATTTTGTACAACCCATACAAATTCTCCGAATCAAAATCAGTCCTCTCCATGTGCCACCCCCCATCAGAACTCATGAATCATAACACCCAAGCCAAGCCCTATCCAGTCAAGTTCCCAAACCCAGTCGTTCCTCTGTGCAAATAGATCTGCTGGATTCCAGTAAGCATTTCTGGGAATCCTAAGTAAGGCAAACTCTTCCTCACCCAGCAGTACTCAGTCTCTCATAGTTTTCAGTTCAGGGTGAGTCCCCCACCCATTTCACTTGCTCTGCTTTGAGACCATGTCCTTATTGGCATGGGTCCCATGTCTGATGTTTACATTGCCACAGGTTTACCTGATGAAAGCTTCAAGGATAGGACTTAGATTAATGGAACAGGAACTGACTAGAACTTTTCTATCTGAAATTAAGTTCTCATAATGCTAGACAATGTGCACACTTCTACAGCATTCTTTTATTATTATTATTATTATTATTATTATTATTATGTCAGAGTGTATTGCCTGCATGTTTATAAGTGTACCCATTTTGTGCCATGCCACAAGGTCAGGAGTTACAGATGATTGTTAGCCACTATCTGGATGCTGGCAATTGAACTGTGGTCCTCTGCAAGAGCAGCCAATGCTCTTATCTGCTGAACCATCTCTGTAGTTCCCTCCATCTTGGCTTCTTTTAATTACTTTTGAAATAATTTTTCTTATTTTCTTCAATGTATATTTGTATTGAATTTTTGAGAATTCCATACAATATATCTTTTTGTAACATTTAATTGAAATTTTCTGTATTCCATACAGAACATTTAAATCATTGTTATACTCCTTGCCCATTGGCAAACTGCCATTGTCCCCTAATGGGTGCCATGCATCCTCTCATTTATATTAAAACCTATACAGTCAAATTAGTGTTGTCCAATGTCCTTCAGTATAAGTTCATCCACTGAGGTCTAATCAGCCTATCTAGAGTCAATCCCTTTAAGAATATCAGCTATTCCTCACCCAGCAGCAAGCAGCTGCTCTTAGTTCTTTAGGTAAGATTGGTGCCTGGTACTGATTTCCTGGTTTGTGTCTGCTTAAGTTTTCATGGGTCTTGCCCATGCTGACACCATTGCTGTAGGTCAATCTGAGAAAAGACCCAGGAACATATGAGTCTGTTTTCATATGATCATATGACACCTTCCCTGTTTCTTACAGTCATTCTTCCCCCTTTTCCAAAATGGTCTCTGAGCCCTCGGTGGGTGAAGTTTAATATAGGAATTCTGTCCAAGGACCTACACTCTGCAGACTCTTAGTCACCGTATTTCGATCATTGTGTCCTTTTGCTTCATGATCCTCTGCCGCATGAGTGAGTTTCATTGATAAGAGGTGAGAGATTAAGTTTATTTTCTCTATCCCTTTTTCCACTCTGTTCCATGAGTCTTAGGTGTAGAGTGTCCATTGTGGATATGTCACTTAGGGTTGGGGAGTTCATAGACAATCTCTGTGTATGACCAGCTGTGGAACTCTCCTAGCTGCAACCCTCATAGCCTGTCCACGGGATTTCATTCATTATCTCTTATAAGTTCAGCCTCTTATATCAAGTCAAGTTTGTTTATCCAGATGTTTCTCAGTATGAATTCATCTATTGGAGCCTGTTCAGCCTATCTAGACTCACTCACTTTGAGATCAACACTCCCTCATCCAGTAGTGAACAGCTGCTAATAGTTCATCTTCTAAGTTTGGGGCTCTTGTCCAGTTCTCCAGTTTTATGCTGTTTTTGTTTTGTTTTGTTTTGTTTTGTTTTTATCTGATTGAATTTGCATGGGTCTTGGGTACAGCTGTAAGTTCATATGAAAAAGTTCCAAGCCACCTGGAAAACTCTGTTCCCTTATGACTATACACAGACCCTGCGTCTTACAATTTTTCTACCCCCTCTTCCACAATGGTCCCTGAGCCCTGGGTGGTGAGGCTTAATACAGGAGTCCTGTCCAGGGATGTGCACTCTGCAGTCTCTTAGGAATCTGTTTATTTTTTTTTCCTTTCTTACACCTCATTTTCCTAGTTCCTACTTGTTCTTTCTTTCCTAGATTATTTCCTCCCTTTTTGCTTTCCTATCATCTCACTAATAATTTCCCCTACTCTAAAGTAGTTTTCTGATATAGAGAGGTACATTGTAGCCATTCTACTTTGAAAAAAAAGTTATCACTTGACACACATTTAAAAATTTAGGTTAAAATACTGAAAGAGCCTGAAAATAATTTTTCCTTAGAATTTTGACGGACTTCTATTTTTTGTATATATGGTCATTTAGGAACTGAAGACCATTCTTGATCCTTGTTATCTTGTTATTAATATATTGTTATTAATATATAATAACAAACAGTTATTTTAAACAAACTTGGTCCTCTCATGTGGTTTTCTGTTTTGAACACTTCAGGCAATGTTTCTGCCAAATTCTAGTTGAATAATGACATCCGTCAGTTGTCAGAATTAACTATTCTTAGATGAAGTACATATCCCTTGACATTTTTACCATAATTATTTATACTCTACCCACCAGCTTCAACTCTTCCCACTCAAGTATCGGACACCATGCCATGAGGTAGCATGAGTATATTTCATTTAGCTGAATATATTATATTGTCACTCAATCTTTTCTCTATATATCATCGCCTATCTGATGTTGATTTTGTACTCACTTTAATCTTCATTTTCTATTTATGCTTTTCATATAGTAAAATGCTGTTACCCTGGTCTTGTGGTAGACATAAAATACATCTCTGTAAAATCAGAGAAGAGTATATTATATTTCTACTTCTAAAAGAAACTTGGCAACTTCTTTAAATAAAAGTTGAAGTTATTGAATGCTTTGTTCAAATTCTAAGAGAAATCTTGAATTCAGCACACATTTTTACTTAGTGTGTTGGATTTGGTAGATACACACCATGTCTTTCTCAAGTGCTACCTAAGTACTATTAATTATAGTTCATAATGTCACAATAGAATGATCTTAAAGAAGTAACAACAGGAGATACATAAGGTGTGTCTTTTTAGCCTGCCATTTATACATTTATTTTCAAAATTTGGTTTAGATCATGTAAAATGTTCTAAGAATAATTCCCATTCATATTTAGCAACTATATAAAACACAATAATAAGAAAAGTGTGTTAACTCAAAGAAATACAATATTAGAGCTCTGACATACTGGCCAAGGTAGTCCCAGAGATTCCCCCAATTACACAGGTTATTACTGCAGTCCTTGATTGTTTCCCAGAACTTGAAGGTAAGAACCTATTACTGAAAACAAGATAAAGTTCAGACACAGGACTTTGACCAATGGAACTGGAACTGACCTGAAATCCACCTATGAGAAGACTAGCTTTCATAATATCAGAGAATACTTTGCAAGCTTCTAAGGGAAAATATCAATTGATATTCCAACCCCAACTTAAAGGCCTATAACTACATCAATGACCAGCACAGTAAACTATATTGGTGCAGTAGCCACACTTTTGTCTTGAGGGTAATAGACAGCTACCTAATTAGACTTAAAGCTCACTCAGTATGAGGGAAGTCATATCTGGTACTGTAAACATAGCCAAATATACATGGCTGAAGATATCATAGAACTTAGAGAAAGCCCTATCTCTGTCATATTGCTAGACAAATGTAATTTCTTACTATATAACTATGGATCCTTATATTTACAGACAAGTATGGCAGTCATGAAATACCAGCTTATTTTGCAACAAATGGAGTCTATTAGAGAGTTCCACAACTGCTCATACATAGAATAAGTGTCTGTGAGGTACTTAACAATAAGTGACAGATCTACAGTAAAACCTCTATACCTGAAGCTCACAGTGAAAAGGGGGTACAGAGAATATTCGTGTAGCTCTCAATTCTCAACAGGAAACTTCCTTGTGCAGCAGAGAACAATGAACATACTAGACAAAGTGTAGAGATAAATGAGGGAAGAGTGTGGGTCCATGGACGGGGCTCTGTATTAAACTCCACCCATGAAAAGCTCAGGAACCATTAAGGAAGAGCCGCATGACCATATGCAAATAGATTCTGACAAGATCCTGAGACCTTGCTCATATGAACCAACAGTAATGATGCCAGCCTGCATAAGACCAGTGCAAACTCAAGCTGTCAAAAACCCAGCATAGAACTGTGGAAATGGGCAGCAAGCCCTAACCTCAGCAGAAGAAATATTGCAGTTGATTTCTGCAGGGTGAGGCAGAGTTGCTCTTTAGGGCAGAGACTCTTAAGAGATGCCAGTTAGTGAACTTGCACTGAGGGATATCTGGGTACATAAACCACTGGATATGCCTTAAAGTATATGATAGAATGCATGAAATCTAGGTGTATGGTTACTATGGAGGCTCCCAAAGGAGGAGGGGCGAAGAAAATGTAATTCATGGATTAACATACCATCCAAACATCTGTGTCTATACCTAAGTAACCTACCATAACAATTAGTAATGTTTAAATACCTATATATCTAATTGCTTGTGCTTCATTAGTAGGATTGAAAGGTTATGCCTGGACAAGCTGTCAGCCCATGAATGAAAACAGCCAGAATTGACTAGAGACCAAGACAACAGCTCCAGAGAAAGTAGACTATTTTGCTTCTCATCAACCTGTGCCCCTTTTCTAAGCCTAGGGAACAATCTGTAGAAGAGGGGGCGCAGTAGAATGTAAGGGCTGCCATTGGGGTGAATGGCGAAACTACAACAATATAGACTGGACACTCATTTGATCAACTTGATTGAACATACATGCCCCCCCCCCCGCTGGATGGCGGGGCTGTGGGGGTTTGGGCACAACAGCCTGCAAATTGGTTTTACATGAAGGATGCTTGTACTCACAAATTACCACTTATTGCTAAAAAAAAATGAAAACAAAACAAAACAAAAAAAAAACAGAAAGATTGCAGAAAAGTTACGGCAGAATGCATGATCTGGGATGGGTAGGGAAGGGGTGTGGGGAAGGGAAGGGGATAGATGCCTGAACTGAATTGGAAAATGATGTATGAAATACACAAAGCATCAATAAAAAAATAAAATAAATAAATAAAATAAAAAAAAGAACTTGTCACCCTTTATAGAGAAATCACAGTTTGTGGATTAGCATACCATCCAAGCATCTGTGTCTATGCTCACAGCTTATCTTGCCATAATAATTAGTACTGCTTAAATGCCTGTACATCTAATTGCTTGTGCTTTGTTAATAGGATTAAAAAGGTATCCCTGGATAAGTTGTCAACCCATGAAGGGGAACAACCTGAACAGACTAGAGTCCAAAATGACATCTCCAGAGAAAACAGACTGTTTTGCTTCACACCCACTTGTGCCCCTTTTCCAAAGCCTGGGGAACAACTTACAGAAGAGGAGGTGTGGTAGAATGTAAGGGTTGCAGAGAGATTGGGGTAAATTGTGAGACTACAGCAATATAGACTGGACTCCTATTTGATCAACATGCCTGTGCATACAAGCTTCTCCAACTGGACTATGGGAACCTTGGGTTGTTCAAAATTTGGACATAGATACTTGCAAATTGGTTTTACATGAATGTTACATTCATTGCTTATGCTTAATAATTTGGCTCACTTCAAAAAAATGCACAAATTACCTAATTGTATGGCAAACTGAGTAACGTCAATGTTATCTGAAAACAACTGTACTATAAAAAAAAAAAGATTATAAAGATGTTTTGTATAAACTGCCAAAACTACATTGAAATTTTTGATTAATTAAAAGTTTTATAAAATAATTTAAAATATAAATACTCTTTCATTTATCAAAAGGATATGTTAAAGAAATATTAATTCTTGTCAAAATTCTCTTTTATGCAATATAATTCTTGTGCTTTCTTTACAATATTCTGCGGAGTACCTTAAACAAAATTTGTCTACTCATATAGAAATTCAAAAGATTCAATGCATGTAGGAATATTTGTAATAAGATAAATAAAATGGATTGAACACTCAGGGGTTAAAAGTATTTGAAACTATAATAATCAAGAATAGCACATACTTAGATATACTTCTTTAAATAATAAAGCAATGTTGGGGCTGGAGAGATGGCCTAGTGGTTAAGAGCGCCAAACGCTCTTGTAGAGGACCTGGGTTCGATCCCCAGCACCCACATGGTGGCTGAGAGCTGTCTTTAACTCCAGTTCCAGGGGAATCTGATGCCCTCTTCTGATTTCCAAGGCATTGCACAACAAGGGTGCACAGACCTGCATGCAGGCAGTACATTCATACACATAAAGAATAAATAAAATTTAAAAGAAAATAATAAAACAATGTCCAGTAAAATCTCATATACCAAAATGATTTATTATTGTTTTCACCATAATCATATAACAGAGAATCTAAATAGTCCTAAAACATCTTTATATGGATCCAAGAAGAGAATATATTACTGACACATTCCTAAACTATTATATTTTCTTCCTACATTCTAAATCTTTATACCCACAGACAAGTGTAGCCTTGAACACTCATGAAAAACTTCCTTTTTCCACAGACGGAGAATGTTACAAAGATCTACAACTGGTCAGAATGCAGAATTCAAATGACTGTGGGACTCTGGGCACCCAAACATCTCAATAATATGGTTTCCTAAAAAACTTGAACAATAACATCAGCTGATAAGCCAAAATGGATGTAAGAAATATCCCAGGTCCCAGTTCTAGATGGAGGAGTGAGGTAGTCAATGGCTACAGAGAGCAGAAGGAATGGTTTCCTCCAGAGAGAGGCTCCTGATAGAGTATCTTAACACATGTATGAATGAGCATCATGAATTGGATTCAGTACATTAGTGTGTATGTATATAAATATATACTCATGTATGGTATCTATGACCTATCTATCTATCTATCTATCTATCTATCTATCTATCTATCTATCTATCTATCATCTATCTGTAGTAAAGAAAAGGTCATCAAATGAGAAGGAGCTGGGGAAAGGAAAAGTTGGAGTGGGGAGAGTGAGGGTGGAAAGCATGAAAATATAGTACTAATTTAAGGAATTATCAAAAAAAATTAAAAAGGGATGTCCCTCCATGACTAAATTGAAATATAAGAATTTTTCAACAGACATAACCAACAGATGTAATCCACCTCCAAACAGACTCAAATACAGAAATCACAAGATAAACTCATGAAGGGCTGGAGAGATAGCCTAGCGGTTAAGAGCACCGACGCTCTTGCAGAGGACCCGGGTTCGATCCCCAGCACCCACATGGCGGCTGAGAACCGTCTGTAACTCCAATTCCAGGAGAACTCCAGTTCCAGGGGAATCCGAGACCCTCTTCTGACCTCCGCGGCATTGCACGACACGGGTGCACAGACTTGCATGCAGACAGTACATTCATACACATACAAAAAAAAAAAAAAAAAAAAAAAAAAAACTCATGAAAAGAAGAAAAGGCCTTTGACAAAATTCTATTGTTCCCTCGTGATAAAAGTTCTGGGATATATAAAGATACAGAAGACATATCTCAACATAAAAAAGACAAAACACACAAGCTCATAGACAGCATAATGTTAGAGAAAATAGCAAAGCTTTCTCACTAAAATTGGGAGCAAGACAAAGATGCTCACTCTCTCCACTACTGTTCAATATCATCCTTGAAGTATTGGATACAGGAATAAATCAAGTGAAGAGGATGAGTAGGATGAGAAAGGATGAGGTCAATGTATGCTCATTTGCAGATGTGATTCTGCACATAAAACACCCTCAAATTTTACAATCTATTACTTGTACTACTCAGTTTAATCACATTCCTGAGATGACCATTGAGAACTCTGTTTTGTTTCATTCTATGTCTTTTCAACACATCTTAATCATTTTGGCAAATTTTCTTCCTTTGTGGAACAACCCACCTCCCAGGTTTATGTTGAAGAATTCCTGACCTACAATGTTGTTAAGTATTTCTGATATCATTATTAGGATTTCATTTTTAAGACACTATTTGACACTTAGTTTGACTTCTAGTTTTAGCTTATAAATCTAGAATATATGAAAGTATATTAAACATACATACATACACATATTTTTCTATCCATGTATTCAATTTTAACTCTAAATATAGTTGAAGACAGACCAATAATTCTAACAACCATTGCAAACAACCAGAAGCCTCATTCTAAAGTATATACCACAAACATCAATTCATATCCCCTGAAGACTTAAATATACTAACTAGAGTAAATATTTGTTTATGGTGCATTTTGTCTTTCACTTTACAAAATATAGTCAAAATAATTTTTCCCAATATCCCTTGTTAATTCTTTCCTTCCTCAAGGCCTTGAGGATAACAGTGCTACTCATTTATTAGTTATGTTTATGTAATACTATTTGTATATTTGTTTTGACATCCTTTATATACTGGTTAATTTTCATTGGCTATTTATTAACTTCGTGGCACAGTGGAATGATGGTTCTAAGAATCATGCACATAAATATTAAAGAAGTCTCACCTTTCACATGGAGATCACATAATTTCCCTCTACCTTTTCTACATTAAACTCATTAGTTCTATAGCTATTAATCATGTTTATTAACTTTTTATTTCTCTCTCTTTTTCTCTCTATCTCTCTGTCCCTCTTTCTCTTGTTTGTTCTCCCTCCCTCCCTCCCTCCCTCTTTCTTTCTACATATTGAACATGTACCTCTTAGACAAGGACTTTATACTGAGCCAACATCTCCAAAAGAGGAATCTGTTAAAGTTATGTTTTGCTTTTAGCTCAAATTGACACTGCACTCACTATATAGGAGAGGTTGTTCAAGAAATCCTAAAAATTGGCAGATTTTTGGAATGGGTCTAAATTTGATTAAGAAATGTTGTATGAAATGCACAATAGCTCAATCAAAAATTAAGGAAAATATTATAAATAATGACTTGTATCAATTTTACAGATAGATTAGTTGTAGCTGTCCTTTATTATTATGCTACCTGCAAAGAAAACCTTCTGCTTCTCTTCTTTAATCCAGAGGCCTTTCTTAGTTTGGCCTATTATACTACATAAAACTACAAGTAAAACATTGAAAACTTTAAGGTAAATAGCTTTATTTGGTAGCAGTTCTGAATTCTGTTTTGTTCTTTTGCAAGATGTTGTAATTCACTCCTGCTAAAGCATGACAGAGAAATACATAAGAAATTAGAATTTGCTTTCTCATTTTCAGTAGTTCATGATGAATGCAGTTGTCAGTTCAGTTGATAGTAAGGGGAGCTTACTGGATCTTCCAGAAGAAGCAAGGGCAAAAGAGCCTAGCTGCCCCTCCAATCTATAGCCATTATTTCAGTTTACAAGAACTTCCATTCAATACTTGGTGCTTAAAATCACTTCTCAATATATTCATGCTGACTATTAAATTTCAGCCTATGGAATTGGAGGGACACGGTCAAACCACCACATAAAAACATAATTTTTACTTTCACTCACCATTTTTGTCACCTTATTTCTAAATGTGTCATTTCCCCCACAATATACAATATCGACTACTTAGTTTATTTGGAGTTGTTTCATTTAAGCCTGGTACCTCTAGGTATCTACCATAAGTCTGGATAAGTTAGCGGCCACTGATGTAGTAAAAATGTTAATTCAGTTAATGTCAATAAAACCCCACGTTTCATTCAGTTAATGTCAATAAAACCCCACGTTTCCTTCCTAAACAAATTTGCAAGTTTATTCAAGTTGCCCATTTTCTCTAGGTTCTCTGTGGTTCCTTGGAATTTTGTGTTGTTCAGCACAAAGCCAGAAAAGCAGAAGTCATTTTTAACTCAACCTAGCTACCTTTACATTTCAAAAATAAAATGTTAGCTGCTTTAAGTCCATCCCAAAGGTAATCGTTTCCCTCTTACTAGAAATAGGGTAGGATTTTTGTTGCCTGTGCAAAAGGTTAAGATGAAGCAGAAAATTGGAAAAGTATCCAGGCATGAAGGCCATAGATTTCCACTGGAAGTTTTCCTGAGTAAGAAGTTCTCGGCTTCTTGTTACATTTAGTTTATATTTAGTGCACTAAAATATTTTTATATGTAATTATGTTCATTTCTGTGGGGTTTTAGATACTTGCTGAAAATCTACTTCCATTACCATGCTTTAAAAAAACTTTACAAAACATGGAAAATTATCTTTATGACCAGAAGTTGTAAAATGGCATTGTAAATACAAAGAATGGCCAATTAAAAACTAAAGATTAGGCTATTTAAAATTTAATTATCATTGCTCATTATATGTTTCACAAGGAGAATGAAAAGAAAGAGAGAGAAGATATATGCAGTGTATGAAGCCAAGGACTTACTATAATATGCCTAAGGCTGGTAAAAAGAGGTCACCACAAGGGAAGGCTTACTGCACCTCAGTCTCATTCATTGTTTACAGGAAAAACAACCAAGGAGGGAAATCAGTACAAAGCAATGAGAAATGCCTATGGGTGTTTGAGTTTTGCCTTAGGAGAAAATGAGTAGAGATAAAAATGAACACTAATTCACTGTCTGATGGCATGTGTCAGGATTCTACAAATAATATAGACAGATAGATACATAGATGGGGAATGGGAATGGCGTTTTTTTTTGTTTTGTTTTTTGTTTTTTGTTTTTTTTTTTTTTTTTTTTTTTTTGTCATTTTTTTGAGACAGGGTCTCTCTGTAGAACCTGCTGACCTAAGGGAACTCACTCTGTAGACCAGGCTGGCCTTGAACTCACAAAGATCCGCCTGCCTCTGCCTCCTGATTGCTAGGATTAAAGGCGTGCGCCATCACGCCTGGCAGAATGGCAGTATTTTTAAAGAGTTGTTTGACTAACATAATTATGTGGCAGACATGTCTACCTGTTTCAGGATATTTCTGTAAATGAGTAAATCCCTAATACACAAACAGTTCTCTGAGAAGTTGGCACTTTTTTGCTTCTTTTTGTCTGGCATGAAAGCCTTATTATTATTATTATTATTTTTTTTTTTAATTCAAGAAGAGACTATTAACTGACCTCTGTTAAGTCATGTAGTCCTGGATATCTCAGTTGGAGCTGTGAGCTGTCAGCCTTCTCGTTTTATTTGAACCAAACAGAATTAGGGGATTGGAAACCACTAAAATACTTTAAATGCAGATTCTTGGCCGGGATGTCAGATTCTTGATTTCTGGCTCCCTCTCTACTTGAGTAGAGTGTCATCTTTCTCTATGGGTGTGAATTTATGTTTGACTCTTTATGTGTATAGATGTGATTCTTTATCTTTCAATAAAATTTTGTTTGACTGTTTCTCTCTGTTGGACTGAGATTCTTCCCTGGCTTTTAATTCTTAAATTGGCTAAGAAAACAAACCTAATAATATCTTTGGACTAATAATGATGCCAGCTGCAACATATAAGTGCACTGGAGACCAAAAGAAGAGTAAAATAAATGTTGAAACTGCAAATCAAGTCCAAAAGTCTTATCCTAAGGTAAGGAAAATCTTCTTTTCATTTTTTTGGTCCTCCGGTGAGGACAATCTTCTCTTCATTGTTTTGCTTTGCTTTTTAAAAATCCTTTTGATTCATTAGGCCCTGTCCATATCATATAGATTAATCAGCACAAAGTCCAATATCTGTAATGTTAGAATTACCAAAATAAAAATTAAAAAGTGACTTATTGAAATACTGAAATATCCAAAATAAAATTTGACCACATATTTTTTTAAGATTTTTTTAATTAATTTTATTTCTGTATGTGTATGAATGTACTGTCTGCATGCAAGTCTGTGCACCCGTGTCGTGCAATGCCGCGGAGGTCAGAAGAGGGTCTCGGATTCCCCTGGAACTGGAGTTCTCCTGGAATTGGAGTTTCAGACGGCTCTCGGCCGCCATGTGGGTGCTGGGGATCGAACCCGAGTCCTCTGTAATATTTTTAACAGCAGAGCCTACCCAATGTCCCATAAAAACACAAATCATCATGGGCTGGAGAAATGGCTCAGTGGTTAAGAGAACCAACTGCTCTTGGAGCTGTGACCTGTCAGCCTTCTCTTCTTTCATTTGAACAAAACAGAATTAGGGGATTGAAAACCACTAAAATAATTAAAATGCAGATTCTTGGCAGGGATGTCAGATTCTTGATTTCTGGCTCCCTCTCTGAGGAGAGTGTCATCTTTCTCTATAGGTGTGAATTTATGTTTGATTCCCAGTACCCACATGGTGGCTAAGAACTGTCTTTGATCCTAGCACTCAGGAGGCAGAGGTAGGCGGATCTCTGTGAGTTCAAGGCCAGCCTAATCTACAGAGTGAGTTCCAGGCCAGCCAGGGTTATAGGGAGAGCCTGTATCAAAAATAAAAATAAATAAATAAATAAATAAACAAACAAACCATCACAATAAGAGACACACAAATGACATAATGGAAATTTGGGAAACAAGTAGGTCTGAGAGAGACATAGTATGATAGTCTTTGAAGTAGGAATGCCAAGACACCAGTCTCTAGATTGAGACCCTTGAAATGCAAACACTTGATAATCTTATAGACAACATAGGCCCTCCTTGGTCAAGTTTTAGACAATGATCGATATGTTTAATAAAATAGAATTCTTCATAACGCCAGTGCTTGGGGGCTATGGTTACTAAGCAGATACATGTGTGTGAGGCAGGAATGCTGTTGACTTCATGGAGCCTGCTGTCTTCTGGAGACAGGTGAACACAGATGTGAGAGCAGATGGAAGAGTTTGGCAATATTTCTAGACTGCTTTTAAAAACTAAGGTAGGAGAAACAGATAATATTAGATGTATGTGATAAAAACCACTGCTCTCTATAACAAAAAATCATCATGTAGAATGATGGTATTGAAAAACTATGACCTAGGTACATAAAAAGCTAATTGTAGAACTTTTAGTTTACTAAAAATTAATCAGCAGCTTTGTGAAGTCCCAATCTATAGTTATGTGACTACTGAGTACATTATTCAGACTGGCTTTCAGCATATGGATCGACGTCAAGCATGCTATTAAGGAAGGTTGTTTTTACCAACCGCTGAGTGAGAAAATTTGGAAATGCCAGTCTTCACATCATATTTAATGTGCACAGGATCTGAGACGACTGAGTCCAACCTTTGAAAATTGCATGAAAACTCATAGAAATGCTTTCTTACCAAAAATATTTTCCTTTTCAGGCCTATATCTCTCATTAAAACTATATGATTTAACAGTATTTGTAAATTCCATTTCAGTAACTCACTGTGGTTCCAACAAAAGTTTATTTTTATAATACATATAAATATATTCAATACAAATAAAATTAACATTGTGTTAAACAATCTAAAAGGTTAGTAAGTTTATTGACCTGGTGCTATAGTTGTTAACTATAACCTAAAAATGAAGGTACAGAGCTGAATGAAGAAACTTTGGAAAGGAAGTTGGTTTATGGGGGTTAGAGGAAGAAGAGGGCATATGTGGCTTGCACGGAGCAATCAGTTCATCACTGAGGAAAGCCCAGGCAGGGACTCAGGGCAGTAATCTTGAGACAGGAACTAATGCAAAGACCACAGACAAACACTCTTTGCTTCTTACTCTCTTGATTCTTTAGCCTGTGCTCAGCCTACATTCTTATACAATTTAGGGGTGGCACTATGCACAGTGGGCTGGGTGCTCCCACATCACTCAATAATCACAAAATGCCTCCCACACATGGCCAGAGGTGAATCCAATAAAGAAAATTCCAGTTGAAGTGACCTCTTTCCAGGCATGAAAAGTTATCAAGAACACTGCCTTGTTTCTTTCAGGTTTGAAACAGGATTCATTGATTCTTTGTATTGTTTTCTTTGTTTCTATTTCATTGATCTCTGCTCTAATTTTCGTTATTCCATCTTGTCTTTTCAGTTTAGGATTCATTTGTTGTTGTCTCTCAAGTGTTTTAGCTGCAGTGTTAGATCATTTATTTGTCCCCTTTCTGATTTTTTTTTTAATGTAGGCACTTAGGGCTATAAATTTCTCTCTTAAGACTGCTTTTAAAGTATCCCATAGGTTTTGTTGTGTTGTATTTTCTTTTTCATTTAGTTCCAGGAATACATTTAGTTCTTGCTTTATTTCTTCCTTGACCCATCCATTATTCAGAAGTGTATTGTTTAATCTCCATGTGTTCCTGTAGATAGTAGGGCTTATTCTGGTGTTGATATTGAGTATTATTACACTGTGGTCTGATACATGGGATTATTTTGATCCTTTTGTATTTGTTGAGTTTTTTTCTGTGTTCCAGTATGTATATTAGAGTTGAACATCTAAACAAATATATTATCAATAATTAAAGTCAGGTTTCTTTCTGCCAGAAAAATAAGTTACAAAAAGACTTGGGTGGAAATATTGATCAATTCCTGTGGTGCTGAGCGAAGTGAATGACACCAATGTAAACTTGTTTACTTTAAAAGACAGGAAATAAATATGGATATATGCATATAGTATAGTGGCCAACATATATATTTACACCTATAGGAATGAAACTTTGCTTGGCTCGAGGCGGACCTATAAGACCTGTCCTGCAACTTCTGAGAGTTATCTGATATCTCTATGGGGATTCAAGTTGTCTCTGTGAGTTATCTGTAGCTCTGTGAGGTTGAGATATTGCAGTTTTTCCTTCCTTGCCTATCTCCGCAAAGTTCCAGATCTGGATGGCCCCTTCCCTTAAGGTACTGAGCAAAATGTCACACCCCTAGTTTACTGGTTGCACAAACAGGAGCTCTGCAGCCCGCCCCCCCCCCCCCCCCCCCCCCGTAGGAACCAAGGTGTCTTGTCCTTCCCTTCCTCCTGCCCCCCACTTCCTTGTCCAGATCACAGTAGCTTTTAGTATATAAACAACTTTCTGGCATGAATAAAACTGATTCTATTTCCCAGACTGTTTCTCTGAGTCCACATTCCTTTCATTTCTTGTCTCTGGGTAACTTCTTGCAGTCCTCCCCCCCCCTCCCCTTCTTGCCAGAGTTCAGCCTAGGAACTGTCAACCTGCCAGCAGGAGACAGCTCTGAGGCTTACAGCCTTGTAAAGCTGCTAGCCTGGTTCTAAGAGGGAAGAACATCATGTGGGTTGTGCCCACACGTGAATAAAGGACCAATAGAGAAAATATACTTAACCAACATACACTAACTAGCACAGTGTATATATGATACTGACGTGAACATAGACGTCTATATTTTCTCTTTCCTTCCCTTCTCTGAGTTTCTGTGTTAGATCATTGCCAGAAAAAAAAAAAGTGGGGTTTAATGTAAGGAACTTGCATTATTAGATATAGCATATGGTTTAGTTAGTAGTACTTTACCAAATTAGTTTCTTGTTTTTGTTTCAGAAATAAAGAAGTGCTCAAAGTAAATGGGTTCAACCTGAATCGATTCCCAATAACCCACAGCTGGTGAAAAATGAAAATAAAAATGAATATACTCCATTATGCTTAAAAAAAGTTTTTACATAAAACATGTAACTACATATGATATAAAACTCGGTAATAAACAAGTAAGAAGAAATTGATCTCTCATGCCCAATAATTCCATTAAACAAAAGTAAAAGTAGTGAGTAATGTATTTAGTAAATATGAAATGGTTATACTGTTGTGTTTGGTTGGGGACTATCCTTCATAGGCAAACATGTTTGAACACTTAGTCCCTAGTTGGTGGCACTGTTGGGAAGGGTATGAAACCATTAGTTGGTTGAGCTTTGCTGAAGGAAGTCTGTCAGTGGAGGGAAGGCTCTAAGGTTTTATAATGTGGCCCCACTTTCCGTTCTCTTTTAGCTACCCAGCACAGATGCAATGCGAATGTGTGACCACATACTCCTGCTGCCTTGCCTGCCATCTTAATCAAGGGTCTCCTTTCTGTATCGGTAAGTCAAAATAAATTCACTCTCCATTAGGCTGCTTGATTTACTGTGTGTTTACTGGCATCAACTGAAATGAAGCTAAGAGTTACATTTATCAAAAGTAAAGAATTAATATTTTTGCATTTGAGAGAACTTGACAAAGTTTGCATGGGAATGTTTAGCATTATTTTTCCAATTCTAAAAAAAAAAAACTATGACAAAGCATAAAATCCTGTGGGAGCTCTATGAGTGTGTGAAGATAGGGAAGAGGGTTGACATATGATTAAGACACATTGGATGCAATGTACAAAAAGTCAATAAAATATACATCATAAAAAATTCTATATTTTCCACAGTACAAGGAAATAATTTTTTCTTTGGATATTTCTAAATGACATACATATGAATTGACTTTAAAATTAAGAAAAAATACTTCAGAGTACATGAATAAATGAAGTAAAATTGCATGAAGAGAAAAGATTGAAGCAGAAGTGTTACTTGCATCTCCTAAAGATTTTACTTTCCTTTAAGCAACGAAGTTATTCTTTCTCTCTCTCTCTCTCTCTCTCTCTCTCTCTCTCTCTCTCTCTCTGTCTCTCTCTCTCTTTCTCTCTCTCACATACACATACACATAGCAGCATTTCATAAGTTAATTAGACCATAATCTTTACAATATCAACTTCATAAAACTCAAGACAGACTAAAGAGCTCATTTAGACCAAAGCACTGTGACAACAAAAAGTCATATCCTCAATTGAAAATTTTTCTCTGAAAAGTATTTCTGAGTTATGGCTCTTCTTCATGCCCTGATCCCATGTCTGTTAATGGGCTGACTTAGATGTTAAGCTGTTGTGCTACAGATAAACACACTTATTTGGATAAAACGTGCTGTAGTAAAATGAAAACTGAGAAACTGGATAATAATTGTATAAAATGATAAAGGGTAAATAATAATTAAAAGCAATGAAAATAAATTAAAAAACAAGAACATTCGAAATATCATAAAGCAACATTTCATTCTTACAATGTTTCTGCAATTTCTGTGGAATGCCAATAGAAGTCAAGATAAAATATACAAATATATTTATACATGCTTCCAATTTCCTTGTAGCTGGATAAGATCAGTCTGACTACCAAAAAAATAATAGATTGATAAATCATGGATGCATATTCATTATTCCACTAAGTTTGATTCTATGCAAGTTTATTTTTAAAGGATTTCACTTATAACTGAAATTATAGTTTTGTTAATTTACTGTAATTCATCAACTTGTCTGAGAGCCTATGCAAATATGCACACACATGTAGATAGATAGGTAGATATTAAATATATTTTTGTCAGTATATATGTATGTAAAACATGCATACAAATGAAAATATATTCAGCCAGGCATGGTGGGGCACACCTTTAATCCTAGCAATTGGGAAGCAGAGCCTGGCAGAATTATTTGACATCGAGGTCAGCCTGGTCTACATAGTTGTTTAAAACTAGCTTTTTTAGCTCCACCTGATCTGCAACTCACCATTTAGACTAGCATGGCCTCAGTCTCACAGAAAACTACCTGCTTCTGCCTCCACAGTGCTGGGATTAAAGACATGAACAATGATGCCTGCCCAGCCGGGTCTACTGGGAAGTTCCAAGTGAGCTGAGGCTACAGAGAGACCCAGTTTCACAAAAGAAAATAAAATACCTATTAATATGTCATATAACTAATAAAATTACATAATCATGAATAATGTTAATATAGATATTGCATATCCACATAACACTTATTTCTTGTAATATTGTTAAATGCACACAAGAAATTTCCCAAAATTATATATATATATATATTATATATTATATTCCATAATTTTGTAATATATTATATCAAACTTTCACTAGGCTTGTGACATGATTTACATAAAACACTATGGATTTGACAATAATTTTATTTATATTTTTATTGTTATATTTATTTTTATAAAAAAATAAAAATAATAAATAAAATGCTTTTAAAAGAACATGGAAGCCTGTAGGACTTGAAATCTTTCTCATTGCTTAGAGTGTTCAGTTAAATCTGCAACAGAGTTTTTTATTGTTTTGATTTTATGTATAGGAATGTATTGCCTACAGGTAGGCAGGTGCACCCATGCCATGCCTGTGGAGGTCAAAAGAGGGCAACAGATGCCTTAGACTCAGAGTTATAGATGGTTATTAACTGTCATTTGGGTGTTGGGACTTGAACCCTTGTCCTCTCCAAGAACAGCCAGTACTCTTAACCTCTAAGCCATCAACAGTCCACACAACAGTGTTTACAAATGACATCCTCTTCCTCAGAAAGAGCAAAAGTCTGATGAGGAAGGGGAAGTTGAAGAAGAGGATGAGCCTTTGGGGGCCACCACAAGATCCAGCACCAGATCGGAGGCTCAGAGGTCAAAGGCACAACTCTCCCCTTCTACCAAGAGCAAGAGAGAAGCCAGCCCTCCTGGGGCTCGAACCAGAGGCCAGAGAGTAGAGGAAGTCCCTGTGAAAAAGGCCAAAGAATAATACTGAATGCGCTCGCCTGGCTTCCTGAAAAGCAGACCCTGGAAAAGGACGAGCCTCCCCTCCTCATGGGCTGTGGGCTGTTTGTGTTCTTAAACCAAGAAAAGGATATGCATGTGCTCTAAGTTCCTAGGTGCAAGCTTTTCCTTGTTATGTTTTAAACAGCTTTATAAACTATTGTTCATAGAAGATATTATGTACATTTATTTCAGATAAAGAAAGATAGGTTTACTTTGTATCTGAACACAACAAAGTAGTTGTAAATTTTAACAAACAAAATTGGGATTTCCCAATGTTACACATCACTAATGGAATCCTTCCAGCCCATCAGATGCCGGGCTGCCTCCTGATGGTCTGTGTATAGTATATAAACATGTAAAAATGGGCTGTATTTTACTCAATATATGATGCTAATCAATGAACACTTTTTTTATTTTACAGAGAAATCCTATCTGTGAACTTTACTATATATCTGTTTATTTTATTTTATTATTTTTTTAACAAAAAGAGGGTTTTAAATGCTATGCAGTCATCAGTACAAGAGTTCTTAGGACTCTGCTGCCCTGTGACTGTGTATGACCTGGCAAGAAACAGAACTTCATGCATGTACCCAAGTCAAGTAGTGTAGCTGAAGAAAGGCTCTCCAGTGCTTTTCTGTTGACATCATAACTATTTCTAAGAATGTAACTTGTTTTTAGATTACTCTCACTTCTGTGACTCTACTACCAGCCCCATTAACATAAGTGACACTGGTTCAGGTAATGTCACACCCTTTGCCCACCGGGTGCCTCTGCCCATGTTCATGCCCTCCTCCATGCCATTCCCAGGCCTCTGCCACTGTCTCCACACTTTTTCAATGACAATTAGGTCACTTGTGTCCATTCAGCTAAAGGATTTTATGTTGTTTTGTACACAGTTACTTCAGAATAGAAACTTGGTTTTATTACCAGGTTCTTTTTAAAACATATTTTAACTCCCATAATGAACAAACTTCCAGCCTAAGTTTTTCATAAAATTAAAGTTTTCTTAAGGTCAGATTTGTTTCTTCAATGATGAGTTGCCAAATGATTGAGATTATTTTAAAATGCTTTGTTCATACTCTTATTTTATAATTAAAATTTACATTCATTGCGTGTGGGTTTTTCATTGTGGGGTTATGTTTTTTTGTCTCCTTTTTCTAATTTGGGTTTTTTTGTTGTTGTTATTTTGATTCTTTTTTTTTTTATTTATTTCTGTGTGTGTATGAATGTACTGTCTGCATGCAAGTTTGTGCACCCGTGTCGTGCAGTGCCGCGGAGGTCAGAAGAGGGTGTCGGATTCCCCTGGAACTGGGGCTCTCCTGGAATTGGAGTCTCAGACGGGTCTCAGCCGCCATGTGGGTGCTGGGGATCGAACCCCGGTCCTCTGTAAGAGCGGTCAGCGCTCTCAACCGCTAGGCCATCTCTCCAGCCCCTAAATGAATACATAAATTACCCAAGCCATTTTGCCTTGTGAAATTTGTAGAGGGACCTAATGCTCCAGAGAGTTTTCCTTGAATCACTCAGGGATTCTCTCCTTGGGGCAGGGAAATGAATGAGAGGAGTTATCAGTTGTTAAATCCAAAGAAGTTCCCAGGAATTCAGAAGATCCCAAATGAACTCTTCCTTGCAACAGTGATGTTACTCTGCGCATGCGCAAGCCACGGGGCTCCAGGGCAACCAAGTGTTCCGAGGAGGTGGCGGGTGCCAAGGGAA
>VZQC01007255.1:225094-256937 GCA_009823505.1 Rhizomys pruinosus | reverse complement strand
TTTTTTTTAATTTTATTTATTTCTATATGTGTATCAATGTACTGTCTGCATGCAGGTCTGTGCACCCGTGTCGTGCAGTGCCGCGGAGGTCAGAAGAGGGCGTCAGATTCCCCTGGAACTGGAGTTCTCCTGGAATTGGAGTTTCAGACGGTTCTTGGCCGCCATGTGGGTGCTGGGGATCGAACCCGGTTCCTCTGTAAGAGCGGTCGGCGCTCTTAACCGCTAGGCCATCTCTCCAGCCCCTTCTTTCTCTTTTTTTAACAAAGTATAAAAGGAGGTTTATCAGGACATACTCCTGGGTGGTTCCACCAGTATTGGAGAGGGAAGCCAGGGGAGTCATGCGCTCAGGCGGGGGCTGAGGGTTTTTATAAGTTCTGGGGAGAGGAAGATGAGATAATAGTGGTGAGACAAAGCATGTACTTGTAAGGGCAAAACTGGAATAGTGGGAGGGGACAAAGTGGGTCTTTAGTGTTAGCCATGAACCAGGAATATAGCCATATATATGGTCTTAGGCTGTGCTCTCCTTGGGGCTGGTGACATCAGAAAGGGAAGTTGCATCAGCTGTCTGAGATGAGGTAGGATTTTGACCTGAAGAGAAGGATGGTAGCTGCCATATTTAGATCTCCAAGCCCAGGCCCTGCCTAACATCCCAACCTCTTTGGGTATATGGGGGCCAACTCTTGCTACTTGCTTTTGAAAGGGCAACATAGGGGAAGGAAAGTGGTCATGAGTAGGTGGACACGTAGGCAATGGAGAGTAAGATTGTAGAAGCATCTGATTAACTGCCACTCTGGAGACTTCCTGGATGTGTTCTTGCAAGAAGTGGAGAAGACCAGGTGCTAAGATCAGAAGGAGTGTCCTGGTTGAGGTTGGAGAGGCTTCTCTTACTGTTGGATGGTCTTGGTTGGAGGACAGGGCCTAAAGGTGGGCTCGTCAATTTCATCTGTCCAGGTATCCTGGGCACGGATGTTCCAGCAGTTATGTTGACCCTGGCACAGCATCACCCGTTGGGTAAAGACTGAGACAATAAACAAGACAAAGGGTGTCACAGAGTCTGGTACCTCTGGCACCAGAGGCAACAGAGGAAAACAATGACCCAGGAAAAGAAGGAGGCGAAAGTGAAGGCTGCTATGCTTGACCATTCAGACCTGTCCTTGAGGGTCTCTGGAAAACATGAGAGTAATGGGTCCCAGCTGTTTGATGGACCATCCATCCTGGGTTTGGTCTCTCTTGAGTCTGGACAAATGATACCAGTGTGGCTAGCCCTAGAAGTTTGTCTGATGATAGTGTAGTAAGGATGACAAGGTGGGGTCCAGTCCACCTGGGATCAAGAGACTTAGGAGATACAATTTTAAAGAGAACATTGTCCCCTGGTGTGAGAGGGCAGGTCAGTGGTTGTGTACTCTACTGAGGTAGGAGAAGGGAGGGGAGGAGAGGAAGATATTGGGGTTAAGGTGCTTGGAGAGAAACGTTACTGCCCAGTATGAGGGCTCAATGGGTTGGGCTAAGGCCCTTGTGGCTACTTCCAACTTTCTGTCTGTAAAGAGGTAGAAAGGGCATGAAGAGTCCAGGAGATCCGAAGTAGGGGCAGCCAGGAGAGCATCCTAAGGAGAGAGAAGTGGCATTGGACAATGGTAGGTTTGGAGAGATGCCCCCATGGGGGTCTCATTAGCTGCCTGGTACAAAGATTCAGCTGTAACAGCAAAATTAGGGATCCAGTGATGGAAGAAGCCCACCAATCCTAGAAAAGAGAGGATGTGTCTGCTGTCTCTGGAGGCTATAGGTCTCATATGGCATTGACTCGTTCTGACCTGAGAGTACTGGAAGTGTACTTTAGGACTAGAGTCAAAGGAGAGATCTCAGGCCAAGGCTTGGAGGCAGACCTGGTTTTGGGGTCCTCCCATGAAAAAGCAAAAAGAAGTATGAGAAGGCACAGTAAAGAAGGCTAGGACAGTGAAATGGGAGACTGAGGTTTAGGGGTTAGGACTGTCCTGAACTAGACAGTAGGTACTAGAGGGCTTATGAACTGGAAGAATGGGGGTGTTGCAGGGTTAATTAGTGGAGATAGGAGGCAGGTAATGGTAGGCTTGAGCCCATGGTGGTGAGTTTCAGAAATAGGAAACTGAGGTCTGGAAGGAAAAAAGGTGGAGTTCTTGAGGCGGATCAGGACTGGTGCGTGATAAGAGGTGATTACTAGAGTGGAAATGTCCCAGACCTGAAGGTCAACAAGATCAGGAAAGGCAGGAGCTGGACAATCTGGGGTGGGGACCTGGGAGGCTATTAGGGATAAAAGAAGGTGAGAGTCCGGAGAGGGTCTAATACCAATGCAGTTTCTCTATCATGCTGTTACCAAACATTTTTTAAAACAGAATTACATATAGTTTCATCAAAGATGGCTTTGAGCTGTCATGTGGGTTCTGGGTAATTGAACCTGGGTCTTCTGCAAGAGCAGTCAGCGCTCTTAACCGCTAGGCCAACTCTCCAGCCCCAAAATATTTTTTTTTTAATTTTAATGCAGCATGCTTTCTCTCTCTCTTCCTCTCTCTCACATAAACAAAAGAATATTTAGGAGAAGAAATTTTTAAAAGCCCTGAGACAAAAGTCATTTAATTAGTACAATAATATCATGGGAAAGGATAATTTAATAACAACAATTATAACTATATCAATTTTTATTTTCAAAAAGGAAATTGAATAAAAGATTTAATTCTGAGTCATTAAAAACTTTTTTAAGGAACATGAAGGCATAGTTTTACATAACAAACCATACATGGATTTTCATGGAGAGGCAAGAGAAAGAACACACACTTAAACCAAAGATACTGAACAACTGATTAGGATGAAGCTCTTCCAATTCCTTCCAGTAATTAGTATCTAATCCTTCTAATTTCAATAATATTCTCAAGCTGGTTCCGCTGGCATCAGGAGCCTCTATCTAATTCTAAAATGCATTAAGTCTGTGCAGCAGTAAATAGATTTGTTTATTACTGTATAATGCCAAGTTTATTCATAGCTTCAGCCTTTCTGGAGCATTCTATATTAGTCACGTTCTTTAAGTATATAAGGCTGTCAGTCATTTCCCTATGCTAATTGGTAAGATACCAATGTCAAACACGCTGGCTGGGGAAGATGTAGGATACTTCCACAAGGGATTGTTATTATTCTCAATAAAAAGCACAGTTCTCACCTCAAAGGGAATAAGATATCATTTATTCTTGAGTCAAATATGAGTAACTGTGGCCTGAGAATACATATTTAATTGATACAAATAACATGTAATGTAGAAATCATTTCATGAAATATTTATATTAACAAACAAAAGAAAATAATAAATGAATTATATATATANTATATATATAGAGAGAGAGAGAGAGAGAGAGAGAGAGAGAGAGAGTCTCCCTATACCCCAGCTGGCCTGGCACTCACTCTGTAGACCAGGCAGGCCTTGAACTCACAGAGATCCCACCTGCCTCTGCCTCCTGAGGGCTAGGATTAAAGGCACGAGAAACCACTCCCACCCAGCTTAAAGGTGGCTCTTAGCCACCAGGTGGGTGCTGGGAATCGAACCTGGGTCCTCTGCAAAAGCAGTCAGCACTCTTAACCGTTGACCCATCTCTCCAACCCTAAATGAATATTTTTTCAAATGTGCTGGTGGAAACATCAGGTGGATTATAGCAAATGGAAAAATCTCTGCCAAAATTTTAGGTTCTAGCTGGTGACAATTTTTACCTTAGCAGATGCTTTTAAAATTTTATAGGTTAATATACCCTAAAATATTGTACCTAATAGTAACAAAGGTATTAAGTCAGACACAGGAGTGGGCAATGAATTTCTATTAAAGTAACTAAAAATAAATAAAGATAATTTGGCTTTCTATCTGAAATATTACAACTCTTCAGTAAAGTTCTAATCACTTAACAAAACATGTAGAAACGTTAAGATAATTTGACTTTCTCCTAGAGCATTCAGATCCTATTATTATTATTATTACTATTACTATTACTATTATTACTTTTAGACTGGGCCATGTAAAGCTTAGGCTGACCTTAATGTCCTGATCTTTCTATCTCTACCTTCCAAATTCTGGAATTACAGACCCATGCCATAATGTTTGGCACAGGGAATATAATTTTTTAGGCTGAGCACACTGAACTAACCCAAAGGCTATGAGAAACAGATAGTAGCTGGTACTTGAAAATACTTATAAAAACTTCAGAAGTTTATTTTAGACTCATGAAAAATTATATTTAAAAAATAAAATTCAATATAGATAAACTTCATAGTTATTGTGGAACAGTTAAAACAAATTAATGATTAGATATTTAAAAAAAGTTAGAGTGTGTCAGCTCAAAAGGAGAATGACCATGGCTGACTTATGAATTTCTGTTAGGAAATGGCTTGATGTTCTCATTTAGGGAATGAGGGATATTAGGTCCTTTAATAATATACACACATTTACTTACCTAGAAAATTAATGTGCTACCTAGCATCTGTGCTCAACATTCAAATTTATTTGATCCTAATATGATAACTATATGTATATAAAGTATGTCCATATTTGTCTGAATTTGAATCAACATACAAAACATTAAGCATGATGGGGTTCCAGGTGAATAAAATATATATCATTTGCTTAAGGAAATGGCTGATGTGGGAGTTTGATGTTCAATAACTCTTTCTTTGTAATTTATCTTCTAACAAAAATACAGAGGAAAATGTTTTCTGAAGTGTGATAGTGGTTATTACAGGGTAAATGTCATTCCTCTGACTGACATTTGTTATATACTGGTAAAGAAGCACAATAAAACTAGTGTTGTGCTATTCATTACCTACACACCACTTTCTCTTTCATGCTATTATAATAATATGGCTGAACATGGCTTTTATTAGTTTTTTAAACAGGAATCAGGGAAGGAAAGCTCATTCTCAGCTCAACAGATGTCAAGAACAGTGGATATTTATATTAAAATTTAAGTGCCAATACACACTTTGTGCTTTCTCAAACGTTTTCAAATTTATGTAACTATTTGATATTGAATAAAATATATAAAGATTTGAGGATGCTCAATATTAAATATTTGATCCATTTTCTTAAATTATACACTATTACAAATGTATGAAGAAATAAGATATGTGGTAGCTCATTCTCATCTATTCCAGAATATATTCTTCAAATTGGGGAAATACACAGATCTCTTCTGTAGACACTCACATTAAATAAGAAGTTCAAAATTATGCCCTTTCAGATTTTAAAGAAATTTGCTGTTTACTTATGAATAATATTAGTTTTAATTAACATAGCCAGAGGAAAAGCAATCAGACTTTAAGAAAGCTCCAAAAGGGCAGAAATTATTGAAATGCCTGAAGAGGCAAGTGCACACTGTCCTTGTATGCTTTTATGCTCCAGCTGACCAGCTGACATTAAAAATATTGGCAATTTCAACATTGCAGACCAATCTTTGGCATAAAATAAATGAAATACCGAATCACTTATCAAGGTCTTAGTATTTTACCAAACTGCCAAAGTTAGCCACTACTAAAAGTCAAAAGAAATGCAATGTCTAATCTGACATTTATCCTATTAATGAAGTACTATGAAACCTCAGCAGTAGCATCTTAGTTCTTAGTATTAAATACACTTTGTGACAGCTCACTCACCATGGAGAGTGGTAAGGTAGAGTGTTATCTGAAAATTTAGACAATCTGGATATTTTATCTTCTGATCCAAGCTAATATTTCACTCTTTTGAAAGCAGAGAAAGACCAACAGGGAGAATTAATATCGTAAGTGTGAAGTTTTACGTGGCATCAGGTTCTTACTTCAGAGCCATAAAACTAAGATCTGATTTTCATGGATGTTTTAATAATTGTGCTTCAGCCTGAGGAAATGATTTCATGTGCACAGTGTTTATGACTCAAAGTCAAATGAATGGGACATAGTAGAAGATGCTGTAGAGCTGCTCTCATTCTGAAGCCATAAATCAAGGTAATAGAGCAGCCTAGATGTGATAGACAGAAGAATGAGGCTGTCATCCTAGCATGCCCCAGATTAATGGAATCATTTGAATGAGTCAAATGTGAGTTGGCATAGATTTCATCTGAATACAATTGAAATGCAATTCAAATATCTTCAGAAATGCTAGCTGTGGGTAGGATTCTGAAAAAGTACAGCATAGGGAGCTCTGCTCTGGAAATAGGAACTCCACTTTTGTGTGAACCCTGTTAAAATATAAGGTTGAAGCTGTTTTTAGAGGCAGAATAAATTGTATTGAAATGTTTGGAATACCCAATATTGAATTTTCTGGCCATTTTTAAAAGCATACAATATTATAAATGTAAAATAGAATAAAATCTGTGACAATTAATCTCGCTGTGGGAAAATAGCAAAAGTGTGGTTATAGAATGTTGAATATGTCTCAAAAATATTCTATAAGATTTGAAGAATTATTGTTTAACCAAAAAAGTATTCAAGAAAACTTTATTCAGAAAAGAGAGATAACATAGTTATGTTCAAATAAAATGGCCATGAAGAACTGTTTTCATACATGCCAATAATTTCTAAAGTATCTCCTAATCTCTCCAGAGGGAAGTTATTGTGAACTGAAATCATAATGAAATCTGATATTTAGAAAGCTCCATTTGGGAGCTATAGGGAACCAAATCGAAAACAGGTATTGATGAAAAAACTTTGGCAAGTTCAATTGCATGTTACCTTGAATAGTATGGGTTCCATTATTTTGTGATTAAACAGGAACCTCAAATGCAATGATTCCCATATTCCATTTCTTGTTCATTTTAACATCTCTCTCTAAACACCATAACTTGTGACTTAAAATAATATAAATGAAAGAAAAAGGAGTAATCAGTATTAACCTTAGTTGCTAACATTCCTTACCTGGGCTAGAATTAAGATCTCCATTTCTCTTCAATGATCCCAATAATTAGCAAAATCATAATTCCACAAAAGTTCACCATGGATGGCATGGCATGGTGGTGCACGCCTTTAGTCCTAGAACTTGGGAGGCAGAGGCAGGCAGATCTTTGTGAGTTCAAGGCCAGCCTCGTCTACAGAGTGAGTTTCTGGACAGCTGGGACTACAGGAAAACCCTGTATCAAAAAGACCAAAAAAAATGGAGAACCAATTAGTTTATTGGGCTTACTTACAGAACAGAGATGAAAGAACATGCACAAGAATCTGGATGATCTCCTTAAAAACGTTGCACTGGAAAGTCTTAACCCAGTATGAATGATGGTTTTCCCACAGCCCCCAAGACCACATGGATTTAAGACAGAAATACATATAACAGTTTGGGAGAAGTGGATGGATATTCAGATGAGGATCCCATGATCCTTTGCACTCTTTCTACCAGGCGATATCAATATTCAGCAAGCCCAGCTGTAATGATTTTTTACAAGAGACAAAACAGAACTCCAGAAAATGGTCATTGTTTGGCTGAGGAGGATGTGGTGACTTGGTATCACTGAAAACGTATATTTATTAATGCCTATTTAATGTTATCTGGAAAGTATATATAGCCAGAATTCAGTCAGAATCCAAATAAGCTGAAAAATTGCCTAAGATCATTACCCCAGCCAGCCATGGGCAATATTGAAAATTTTACTTTGGTGGGAAATTGATAAAATATTGATATACAGTGTGACAACATTGGTCTAATATCATTGTGAGAGAAAACTAGTAAAATATCATTTTATTTTTTCATAGAAAATCTGAATTATGCACACAACGATTCACAAGATGAGAAAAGGATTTGGGAAGTAAGATGAAATTTTGAATTGACTAAAGCTTAAGAAAACCAGTTGAAAAAAATTTAAAATATTTATTAAATAATGTCTAACTAGTATAACAAAATATAGGGAGTCATATTAGTCCAACAACTTAATGACACATTACACATATAATATCTCTATATGAGTCAATAGCTTAAGTCTACCTAAAAAGAAAGTGTCAGACAAGAGAAACCTTTCTTCGATTTGTTGGCCAGGGTAGCCCAAGAGACTCCAAAACTTATATAGGCTGTTTCCAAAGAACTTGACAGCCTCCCAGAACTTGAAGGTAAGACCCTATTGCTGATGATAGAACATAGTTCAGACAGAGGACATGAAGTAATGGAGCTGAAAATTACCACTTCCCCTGAAAGCTGCTATTTCATAGCTTTGGAGAACACTATGAAAGCTGCTAATGGAGAACATTAATCAATGGTCCAACTCCAAATTCAAGACCTAATAATCATACCATTTTCATAGTAGTGTCCATTTTATCTTGGGCTACCTAATAGGGCTTAAAGCTCACTCAATGGGAGAAAATCCACATGAGGTACTGTAAACAACCAAATACAATTGCTGGAGAGGTCATAGAACCTAGAGAAAAGCCCAAGACTCTCACATTCTAGACAAATATAAGTTTTTGCCATGTGAAAAATAAATATCCCTGTATTTACAGAGAAGTATCCCAGTCACCACTCATCAAAAAGCTTCTTTGCAACAGATTGAGACTATAACAGTTTACCACAAGTAGTCAGATTCAGACATTGTCTGTGAATTACCCAATCCTATGTGGCACATCTACAACAAAACTTCTAGAAATAAGGCTCATGGAAAATATAACAAGGAAAAAAGAGGACACTAATGAATCTGTCATTCTCGTTAATGAAGCTCATTCATGTGACAGAGGGCTGGGAACATAAAAGATCACAAATGGCAAAAGTAGATAGGATAAGAGTCTGCAGAGTGTGGGTCCTGGAATAGGACTGCTATATTAAAATCCACTAACACAGATGGCAGAGACCATTGTGGAAGAGTGGACAGAAAGATTGCAAAATCCAAGGAGGAGGTACATGACCATCTGGAAATAGAGCCCTACAGGCTCCTGACGCATTGCACATATGAATCTATTCCCATGGTATCAGCATGTATAAGATATGTGCGAACTATAGTACAGAAAATAAACAGCACAGAACTGTTGAAATGAGCAACAAGCCCCAGTCTTAGTAAAATAATTATTACCAGCTGATTATTGTTGGGAGAGACATAAAGGTGATTAAGATGCTCTATTTGATGTAATTCATGGATTAACATACCATCCAAACATATGTGTCTATACCAAAGTAACCTACCATAACTATTAGTGCTGTTTAAATACCTATATATCTAATTGCTTGTGCTTCATTAGTAGGATTGAAAGTTTATTCCTGGACAAACTGTCAGCCCATGAAAGGAAACAGCCAGAATTGACCAGAGTCCAAGACAACAGCTCCAGAGAAAGTAGACAGTTTTGTTTCTCATCCACCTGTGCCCCTTTTCTAAGCCTAGGGAACAATCTTTGGAAGAGGGGGCATGGTAGAATGTAAGGGCTGCGATTGGGGTGAATGGTGAAACTACAGCAATGTAGTCTGGACACTCATTTGATCAACTTGATTGAACAAACAACCTGTCACCCCCCACTGGATGGTGGGGCTGTAGGTGTTTGGGCACAACAGCCTGCAGATTGGTTTTGCATGAAGGATGCTTGTACTCATGGATTATCACTTATAGCTAAAAATGAAAAAAAAAAAAAACGAGAGAAAGATGCAGGACAGTTATGGCAGAATGCATGATCTGGGATGGGGTGGGGTGGGATGGGGGAAGGGAAAGGGAAATATGACTGAACCGAATTGGAAAATGATGTATGAAATATACAAAGCATCGATTAAAAAATATGCTCTATTTGAAATACATAAAAATTCAATAAAAATTCACAGAAATTTTTCAATAAATTGAATGTCATCAATTTATATAAATATTTGATAATTATGGAAAATAGAGGTTTTATCCTGTGTAATTTAGCTGATAAGATAGTAAGAATATTGTCATGAATGAATGATTATAAAAATAAATTTATTATTTTGGAAAATATCCAGTTTATACAAAAATGAATTCTCATGATCAGCAGGTTAAAAGTGGTCATATGTTTTTTATTACAATACAGCTTGAAAGATTGTGTCAGATGAGATAATGAAGAGAGTCCATTTAATCTGTTCACAGCATCATTAATTATACTAAACATTAGCAGACTTACAATATTTCTCTTGGGGATGGTCTTCATTTATAACAGGATATGTACAAGTTACTTTTCTGTTACAGTGATTGAACAACATGACCAAGAGAAATGTCACTTAAGGGGGAGTTTATTTGGACTCCTGAGTGCAGATGAATGTTGCAGCATGCAACAGATGTGGTGGCAGAAACAGGAACCTGAGAGACCATATTTTCAACCACAAATATGAAAAAGAATAAACTAACTGTATATGGACTCAGAGATGAACTCTCAAAGCCCAGCCCCAGCTGCATCTCCTAATGGCCCCATGACCTCCAGCAAACAGTGGCACCAACTCAAGACCAACTATTCCAGTCACTGAGCCTTCAGAGGCATTTCTCATGCAAAACACCACAAACTATAACCAGAGTATTTTAATTAAGGAAGAATGTATTCCTTGAAATATATCCCAAAATGCTAGTACAAAAGTAAAAGAAGCATAAGCTAATGTCTCTCCAAAGGGGAATATGAAATAATGTCTCAGACACTTGGTAGAGTACTAGTCTATCATTCACATACATACAGATATATATGCAAACATATGCAATTCTTTGATGAGCCAGAAAATTACACTGAAATGTTTCAGACTATTTCTGCTTCCCATGAACTTAACTATTGGCACTTTCCTGTAAGTCATTTTTAACATTTAAACATGTTTCATGCATCAGAATTGTCAATAACACTTTTCCCTCACTAGCACTTTTTTGAATTTATAGGACCTTTATTTCTGTAAATTTCTTGCCATTATATGTATCCTATAGTTTTTCTGTGATGAGGGAGCCTTACTTTCTTTGCAATAGCTTCCTTCTTATACCAATAAGAACACAGTCTGACCTTTCATAAATTCAACATTCTCTCCAGTTTTAGCCATGCCTTGTCCACCACTAGCAATGTCCACTGATCATTTAGTCATCTGTTAGATTATCTAGGAATTTCATTTGCTGTTTAAATCATTTTTTGCAGAAATCTGAGTCTCTTTGTTTCTTTCAGCATACTACCCACATTCAGATGTGGTTCCATGTCTCAGGGTTTCTATGGCTTCTTATCCAGTGAGTCTGCTTCTGTTGCATATTTTCCCTTTGCTTCCATTCTCCTATTACTTAGTTGTCTGATTTATTACATTTAATTTAGTGATGACACTTTATTTAAAAGAACTATGATTTGAGGAGATAAATGTGGTTTCCTTTTTTATAACTGGCAGAAACAAGCATAGGACTTTTTAAACATCACTTTAATTGAATCAAGAAGTGTATTTTGCAAGGCTATAGAAATGGCTCAACAGTTAAGTGTTCCTGTAGAGGAACTCAGTTCACTTCCCAGCACCCACATAGTGGCTCACAATCATCTTGGTTCCAGTTCTTAGGGGCCAAATTCTTCTTCTGACCACCGTGATAATTGTTTACATATGGTCCATTTACATGCATGCAGATAAAACATTCAAACACATAAAATAAAAACAATTTTAAAATATGTATTATTTTTATTTTGTGTGTATGTGTGTAGTGCCTGCACATATAAACATGCACTGGTCTCTTGAGATTCCAGAAGATGCCAGAAGAGGGCATCTGATTCCCCTGGAACTCCTGTTACTGACAGTTGTTAGCATCCATGTGGAGGCTGGAAATTGAACCCAGGCCCTCTGTAAGATCAGCCAATTCTGTCAAACTCTGAGCTATCTTTTCAGCTCTCAAAACATTTTTTAAAAAATTTCATTGGTCTATCACCTCAACATCAGTATTTGGTACTACTCCAGAGTCTTAACTAGAATCAGATTAGACAAAAATATTTAGGAAAGACAAAACTTTTTATATGGCTTCAAATTAACTTGTTACCTTAGTTCACTTTCTTTTTTTTTTAAATGTGATTTATTTTTATTTTTTTTATTTTTTTGTCTTTTTGAGACAGGGTCTCCCTGTAGCCCCAGCTGTCCTGGAACTCACATTGTAGACCAGGCTAGCCTTGAACTCACAAAGATCTGCCTGCCTCTGCCTCCCAAGTGCTAGGATTAAAGGCGTGCACCACCACTCCCAGCTTAATGTGATTTGTTTTAACAATAAGTAATAAGTAAGGAATACAAGCATCCTTCATGTAAAACCAATTTGCAAGTAGCTATGCCCAAACCCACACAGCCCAAGGCCCCACCATCCAGCTGCAGGGGCTTGTATATACAATCATGTTGATCAAATCAGTGTCCAGTCTATATTGCTGTAGTTTCACAGATCATTCCAATCTCAGCCCTTACATCCTACCATGCCCCCTCTTCCACAGATTGTTCCCTAGGCTTTAGAAAAGGGGCAAAAGTGGGTGAGAAGCAAAACAGTCTACTTTCTCTGTAGATGTAATTTTGGACTCTGATTAGTTCAGGCTCTTTCCTTTCATGGGCTTGCAGTTTATCCAGTAATAAACTTTCAATGCTACTAACGAAGCACAAGCAATCAGACATACAGGCATTTAAACAGTACTAATTATTATGGTATGTTACATTGGTATAGACACAGATGTTTGGATGGTATAGCTTTTCTGTAAAAGATGACAAGGTCTTACTGTGGCTTATAACATCTCCTAACCACTAGGGGACGTAAGCTTGTGGCATCAGCCGTGGGTTATTCCTCCAAGGAGAGAGCCAATAGCCAATTAGATTTGGGATATACAGGCATATGGCTGCCTCTGCTGCACAGTATTTCCAGGCAGGTAAGGTGTAGCTGGTGCTGATGGAGAAGTCTTGCTTGATTCAAGGAGACCGATATTTGCTTTATTGATTTAGTGGCCTTTGATAACACTCTCTGGCATTCAAGAAACCACCTGTACACTTGCAAGTGTGATCTCAATACATCTTCCCCATTCTTACACCAGGTCTTCAACAGCAGGGCCCTACCACCTATATTTTTGCAGGTATAGCAGTTTAAAGACAAAAAGCCTTTACCTTTCTGGGGCCTTGGAACCCCTAGCTAACATCTCCATGGCAGAATAATTCATTGCTGATATCAGAGCTCTCCTGTATTGATATATTTTGCTTAATTGCACAGCTTATAAAGAATTTAGTATTATATTTGGCTCTAAATAGAGAATAATCCTTTCACAGTTCCTATGTCTATTAGTCAATTAAAACAGTTATACCAGTTTTATAAGAGATTACCTCTATAACAGTTGGCTCTAATTTACAGTTAGGGAATGACTTCATTACAATCATGTTTTTCTTTGTTCTATGAAAAGGAGGTAGGAAAGTCTCTCATATTAAAACTTTGGAGCACCTGGAAGGTTAAGTTCATTAGGACACTTTATAAACAATTATTACAAATAGGATCCACAGAGATGTTTTATACATGTCTGAGGCTTTTCTTTCTTTTAATATTTAGATGGGCCAACTTCTCTGCTGGTATTTCTTGGTACATCCTGCACAATGCAAAGCTGTATCTTTTCTTTCTCGGCCATTAAGGTGGTGACATTTTGACCTGCGGGGACATGCAAATCTTTTCCCAGAGTTAGGTTTAAGATTTAATTGAAAAATTTGACAAAAGATCAGTTGAGGGGCATTTGAGTTGGTTCCAGCTTTTTGCTATTGTGAACAGAGGTGCAATAAATATAGCTGTTCATGTATATCTGCAGTAAGATGAGTCTTGTGGGTATATACCCAGGAGTGATAAGATTGGGTCAGATGGCAAGCTCATTTTGAGTCTTCCAAGGGTTCTCCACACTGCTTTCCATAGTGCCTGTACAAGTTTACATTCCCACTAGGAATTAATGAGTGTTGCCCTTTCCCCACAACCTCTCCAGAACTTGGTATCAATTGTTTTCTTGATCCTAGTCAGTCTTATCAGAGTGAGATGATATCTTAAAAGGATTTTAATTTGCATTTCCCTAATTATTAGTGATGTTGAACACTTTTTAAAGCTGTTTCTCAGCCATGTCTTGTTCATCACTTGTGAAGTCTCTGTTCAGATCTTTGCTCCATCTTTTGAGTGATTCATATGGTTTCTTTTTTCTTTGATTTTGAGTAGTTTATATACTCTGGAAATCAATGCTTTGTCAGATGTATCTGTGGTGAAGATTTCTTCCCACTCTGTGGACTTTCTCTTCACTTCCTTTATTGTTTCTTTTGAGGTAAAGAAACTTTTGAGTTTAATGAGGTCCCATTTGTCAATTGTCAACCTTAATTCTTGTGCAGCTGCTGTCTGAGTTAGGAAGTATTTTCCTATGTCTATGTCTTATATACTGCTGCCAACTTTTTATTCTATCGCCTCCAGAGTTTGGAGTTTCAAGTTGAGGTCATTGATCCATCTGGAAATGACTTTTATACAGAGTGAGTAGGGGTTTAAGTTCATTCTTCTACAAGTGGTGATCCAGTTTTGCCGACACCACTTGCTGAAGATGCTATCTTTCCTCCATTGTGTCTTCTTGGCCCCCTTGTCAAAAATGAGGTGGCTGAAATTGTATGTGCTCAGGTTTGGATCCTCAGTTTTGTTCCATTGGTCCACAGATCTGTTTTTGTGCCAGTACCAAGTTGTTTTTATGACTATAGCCCTGTAGTATAGTTTGAAGTCTGGTATACAGATCCCCCCTGTATTGTTCTTTTCACTCAGGGTTGTTTTGGCTATTCGGGGTCTTTTGTTTTTCCACATGAAATTAAGGATTATTTTTCCAAACCTGTGAAAAAACTCTTGGGGATTTTAATTGGGATTGCATTAAATCTGTACAAGAGCTTGGGTAGAATGGACATTTTTACTATGTTAATTTTCCCAACCCATGAGCATGGGAGTTTTTTTTTTAATTAATTTTATTTATTTCTGTATGTGTATGAATGTACCGTCTGCATGCAAGTTTGTGCACCCGTGTCGTGCAATGCCGCGGAGGTCAGAAGAGGGTGTCGGATTCCCCTGGAACTGGAGTTCTCCTGGAATTGGAGTTTCAGGCGGTTCTCGGCCGCCATGTGGCTGCTGGGGATCAAACCCGGGTCGTCTATAAGAGCGCTCAGCGCTCTTAACCGCTAGGCCACCTCTCCAGCCCCGAGCATGGGAGGTTTTTACATCTTCTGATGTCTTCTTCAATTTCCTTCTTCAGGGGTTTAAAATTATTGTTGTAGAGATCTTTGGTGTCTTTGGTTAGGCTTGTTCCTAGGTATTTTATTATTTTTGAGGCTATTGTGATTGGAAAGGTCTCCTCGTATTCCTTCTTCAGTTGCTTGTTGTTGGTGTAAAGAAAGGCTACTGAATTTTCTAGATTAATTTTGCATCCTGCCACTTTACTGAAACTCTTAATCATTGCTAGGAGATTTCTGGTGGAGTTTCATGTTGAGGTCTTTAATCCGTCTGGAATTGACTTTTGTACAGAGGGAGAGGTAGGGGTTCAATTTCATTATTCTACAAATGGTGATCCAGTTTTGCCAACACCACTTGCTGAAGTGCTGTCTTTTCTCCATTGTGTTTTCTTGAACCCCTTGTCAAATATGAGATGGCTGAAATTGTATGTGGTCAAGTTTGGGTCTTCAGTTTTGTTCCATTGGTCAACAGGTCTGTTTTTGTGCCAGTACCAGGCTGTTTTTATGACTATAGCCCCATAGCATAGTTTGAAGTCTGGTATAGAGATCCCCCCTGTGCTGCTGTTTTCAGTCAGGGTTGTTTTGGCTCTTCTGGGTCTTTTGTTTTTCCAAATGAATTTAAGGACTTTTTTTTTTCCAAGCCTGTGAAGAAACTCTTGGGGATTTTAATTGGGATTGCGTTAAATCTATACAAGAGTTTAGGTGGAATGGACATTTTTACTATGTTAATTTTCTCAATCCATGAGCATGGGAGGTTTTTCCATTTTCTGATGTCTTCTTCAATTTCTTTCTTCAGGGGTTTAAAATTTTTGTTGTAGAGATCATTGGTGTCTAGTTTGTTCCTAGTATTTTATTGTTTTTGAGGCTATTGTGAATGGGAAGGTCTCCTTGTATTCCTTCTTCAGTTGCTTGTTGTTGGTGTAAAGAAAGGCTACTGATTTTTCTAGATTAATTTTGTATCCTGCCACTTTACTGAAGCTCTTAATCATTTCTAGGAGTTTTCTGGTGGAGTTTTTAGCATCCCTTAAGTAAATGATCATATTGTCTGCAAATGACTTCTTCTTTTCCAATTAGAACTCCTTTAATTTCCTTTTCTTGCCTTACTGCCCTAGCAAGTGTTTCAGTCACTGTATTGAAAAGTCTTGCTGAGTTCCTAACTTTAAAGGGAATTCTTCTGTCATTTCCCCATTTAGGATGATATTGACTGGTTTCTGGTATATTGTTTTGATTACATTGAGGAATGATCCCTCCAATCCAATTCCCTCTAGGACTTTAAGCATGAAGGGATGCTAGGTTAAGTTAAAGGCTTTTACCTCGTCAATTGAGAAGATCATGTGGTTTTTGTCCATTTATATGCTTGATGATATTTATTGATTTTCATATATTGAACCATCCCTGCATTTCTGGTATGAATCCAACTTGGTCATGATGTATGGTCTTCCTGACGTGGGTCTGTATGCAATTTTCCAGTATCCTGTTTAATATTTTGGCATCTGTGTTCATTAATGGGTTGGGTCTATAGCTCTCCTTTTTGATTGCATCTTTGCCTGGTTTTGGTAATAGCATGATGCTGGCATAGAAGGAATTTGGGAGAATTCCCTCTGTATCCTTGTAAAGAACTTGAGTATTAATGGTTGCAAGTCATTTTGAAATGTTTTATAGAATTCTGCCATGAAACCATCTAGGCCTGATGTTTTTTTAGTTGGAAGGTTTCTTATTACATCTTCAATTTCTTCATATACTGTGGGTCTGCTTAAGCTCTCAATCTCTTCTTGGTTGAGCTTTGGTGATTCCCAGGATTTCAGATATTCATCCATTTCTTCTAGGTTTTCAACTTAGTAGAGTATAGGTTTTTGAAGTATTCCTGTATGATTGTCTGGATCTTTTCATTGTCTATTTTGATATTTCCCCTTTTGTCACAAATTCTATTGCTTTGGAAATTGTCCTTCTTTCTTTTGGTTAACTGGGCTAGAGGTCTGTCTATTTTGTTTATTCTCTCAAAGACCCAACATTTGGATTCATTGATTTTTTTTGTATGGTTTTCTTTGTTTCTATTTATTTTATTTTATTTATTTTTGTATGTGTATGAATGTACTGCCTGCATGTAAGTCTGTGCACCTGTGTCAATCAATGCTGCAGAGGTCAGAAGAGGGTGTCAGATACCCCTGGAACTGGAGTTAAAGACGGTTCTCAGCCACCATGTGGGTGCTGGGGATAGAACCCCAGTCCTCTGCAAGAGCAGTCGGTGCTCTTAACTGCTAGGCCATATCTCCAGACCCCTCTTTGTTTCTATTTCATTGATTTCTGCTCTGATTTTTGTTATTTCTTCTTGTATGCTGTGCTTAATGTTCATTTGTTGTTGTCTCTCAAGTATTTTAGCTGCAGTATTACATTGTTCAATTGTGCTCTTTCGGTTTTTTTGATGCAGGCACTCAGGGCTATAAACTTTCCTCTTAGGACTGCTTTTAAAGTGTCCTATATGTTATGTTGTGTTGTATTATCACCGTCATTCAGTTCCAGGAATGTTTTTATTTCTTTCTTTATTTCTTCCTTGACCCATTCATTATTCAGGAGAGTTTTGTTTAGTCTCCATGTGTTCTTGTAGGTTGTAGGGCTTATCCTGGTGTTGATATCTAGCTTTATTGCACTATGGTCTGATAGAATGCTTGAGTTTATTTCAATCCTTTTGTATTTGTTGAGTTTTTTTTTCTGTGCCCCAGTGTATGGTTTATTTTGTTGAATGTTGTGTGGGGTGCCGAATAGAAAGTATATTCTCTGGTATTTGAGTGGAATATTCAGTAGATGTCTGTGAGGTCTATTTGCTGTATTGTATCATTCAGTTCAGATGTCTCTATGTTTATTCTTTGTCCTGTTGATCTGTACAAAGGACTTAGTTGGGTATTGAAGTCCCCTACTATTAGTGTGCTGGTGTTAATCTGTTCCTTGAGGTCCTGAAGAATTGTCTTTGTAAAGTTTGGTGCACCAGAGTTTGGTGCATATATATTCATGATTGTGAAATCTTCACGGTCAATTTTTCCTTTAATAAAGATGTAATGGCCCTCTTTGTCTCTTTTGGTTTCTTTTCCTTTGAAGTCTATTCTGTCTGATATTAGAATAGCAACACCTGCTTTCTTTTTGGTACCATTTGCTTGGAATATATTTTTCCATCCCTTCACCATAAGTTGGTGCCTATCCTTGAGATTGAGATGGGTTTCTTGTAGACATCATATAGATGGGTTTTGTTTCCTAATCCAATCTCCTAGTCTATCTATGTCTTTTGATTGGGGAGTTTAGTCCATTAATATTTAAGGTTATAATTGAAAGATGGGTGTTGCTTCTTTTCACCTTATTTTACATTTACATTTTCAGTCTTGGTTTCTACTTCTGCAGTTATGTTTTTATTAGTTTCTCTCTCTAGGTGCTTGGGGATAGTTGCTCCTCTCTTCTGCCCTTTGAATTGCTTCAAGTATTTTCTGAAGAGTTGGTTTTCTGGACATGTATTCTATCATCTTGTTTATGTCAAGATTTTTTTTCTCTCTCCTTCAGCTATAATCGACATTTTTGCTGGGTATAGTAATCTGGGTTGGCATCCATAGTCCTTTTTTGGGGGGGGGTATTTTTGATATTTTTGAAGCAGAGTCTCCCTTTAGTACCAGCTGTCCTGGAGCTTGCTCCAGGCGGGCCTTGAACTCAGAGAGATCCGCCTACCTTTACCTCCCGAGTGGTATTAAAGGCATGCGCCACCATGCCCAGCTGGCATCCATAGTCCTTTAACACTGAGAATGCTTTATCCATGTTCTTGCTTTCATGGTTTGCACCAAGAGGTCAGTTGTAATTCTGATCTTTCCCCTTATATGTGACATGTCATTATTCTTTTGTGGCTTTCAGAATTTTGTCTTTGTTTTGGGCATCTAGCATTTTAACTATGATATGGCATGGGGAGTTTCTTTTCTGATCTTGTCTGTTTGGAGTTCTATGTGCTTCTTGTATTTGTATGGGTTTGTCATTTCTAGCTTGGGAAAATTTTCATCTATTATTCTGTTGAAGATCTGATCAATATTATTCTCGAGATTCTTCTCCTTCCTCTATTCCCATGATGTGGAGGTTTGATCTTTCAATAGTGTCCCATATTTCCTGATCCACTTTTGTGTGTTTTAAAATTTTTCATAACCTTTATTTGAGCTTTTAGTTGCTCTGTGTTATCTTCCAGGTCTGATATTCTTTGTTCTGCTTCCTCCATTCTATTTCTGAGGCTTTTTCCATTCATTTCCTCTTGATTGGATGAGTGTTCTATTTCCTTTTTCATTTCATCCTGTGATTTCTTTAGCATTTCCACTTCCTTTTGGAGCTTCTCAATCTCTTTTTGGTGCTCCTTACTTCACTGGTTGGCCTCCTTTTTCAGTGTTTCCATTTCTTTCTGGAGTTTGTCATTTTATCCCTCTAGTTCTTTCTGGAGTTTGTCATTCTCTCCCTTTAGTTCTTTCCGAAGTTTGTCATTGTCTCCCTCTAGGTCCTTCTTGAGTTTTTCATTCTCTCTCCTTAAATATCTGACTTCTTTATATTCTTTAATTTCTCTGAATAGGTCTGCAATTGTTCCTCTAAGATCTCTTTCTTGGGTCACCTCCAGGGAGATCCTACCGTAGCAATCTCCTACAGGGTTGGTAGAGCTTGGTGTGGAATTACCCTGCACCTTTCCCATGTTGTTTTCGATGTGTCCCTGGCATGTGGGTTTCTCTTATTTTGCCTGTATTCGTATGCGAATCACAATTGTCTTTTCATCATGTTGAAGGCTTGATTTGTTTCCCTCCTTCAGATGCCTTTTTTTTTTCCTCCTTGTTTATGAAGTGTTGACTTGTCTAGGTTTCAGGCTTTCAATTTTGTTTATATATTGGAAGTCTAATTCACTCTTCCCTTTCTGTTCTGAAGGTTCTCCAAAAAAATCCACTTGGACACTCTCTCAACAATTCCAGTTGGCGGGGGGGCTGGGGATATATGCTTGACAGTACTCTGCTTCAGGTGGTCCTGGCAAGGCCCTGACCTGACCACTGTGCACTCAAGTCTCACAATGGTGACAGGCCCAGTTTTATTACAGGCTATAAGGGCGACTTTGCCCAGACAGCCACACCTGACAAGGGTTTAATGGGTCCCTGTTTGATCCCAGCAACTAAGGCCAATGTACCCCACCACAAACCAAGGAATCAATTATCTAGCAACCAAGTATAGATCTATCCTAAAATCAGTCTGATTGAAACACCCGGCTCCTACCTGTGCTTCAGGTGGTCCTGGCAAGGCCTTGACCTGACCACTGCACACTCAGTTCACTTTCTTTTTTTTTTTTTTTTTAAATTAATTTTTATTGATGCTTTGTGCATTTCATACATTTTTTCCAATTCAGTTCAGGCTTATTTCCCTTCCCCCCCCCCACCCCATCCCAGATCATGCATTCCGCCATAACTGTCCTGCATCTTTCTCTCAGTTTTTTTTTTCATTTTTAGCTATAAGTGATAATCCATGAGTACAAGCATCCTTCATGCAAAACCTATCTGCAGGCTGTTGTGCCCAAACACCTACAGCCCCACCATCCAGTGGGGGGTGACAGGTTGTTTGTTCAATCAAGTTGATCAAATGAGTGTCCAGACTACATTGCTGTAGTTTCACCATTCACCCCAATCGCAGCCCTTACATTCTACCACGCCCCCTCTTCCGCAGGTTGTTCCCTAGGCTTAGAAAAGGGGCACAGGTGGATGAGAGGTAAAACAGTCCACTCTCTCTGGAGCTGTTGACTTGGACTCTGGTCAATTCTGGCTGTTTCCTTTCATGGGCTGACAGTCTGTCCAGGAATAACCTTTCGATCCTACTAATGAAGAACAAGCAATTAGATATATAGGTATTTAAGCAGCACCAATAGTTATGGTAGGTTACTTTAGCATAGACACATGTTTGGATATGTTAATCCATGAATTACAATTTTCCCCCCTGTTAAATATGACAGGGTCTTACTGTGGCTTATAACATCTAACCTGTCACTTTCTTATACTTTTACTTGTATCCTGTACTGTATAGATTTAAGAAAATTCAGATGTTTCCATGTCACGCCATTGTGCCTTAGGTTCTCATGACTATTTGATCCTGTCATGAAACTTTTTCTACATTTTAGACACTTTTCAGATCAGAATTATATCAGAAGCATACAAAGAATTATGTGTGGAGATCAGGGGACAATTCACAAGAGTCAGTTTTCTCCTTCTACCAGGTGAGTCCTGGGGATGGAGCTCAGTCACACTTGGTGGCAACTCCATCCCTCTGAGCCATCTCTGCAGCTTCAGATTAAATATTTATTACCCTATATTGTAGATAAGACAGTGGTTTGAGAATTATGAATATGTTTTCAATTTTTTTATTATTAAACAGGAAACCATTTAAGAAAAAATTTTCAATGTCTTCCTAATTAGAAAACGTTTACTTAAAATAAAACATTTGTCTCCAAATAATTATTTCAGAGCAATACAGAGATGTGTCATCACCCATGTCAGGTAATTAACTGCCACTAAGTAACTCAAGCTCTAGAGGAATCTCTTATCAACTTCTGGCTTCTTCCATCACCACTATCATGTATACATGTAGACATACAAACAAAAAATAAAACAATAAAAATGAATCTTTCCAAATCAATAATTTTTCATATACTATGTTAAACCTGAATATATTTCATAGCTTTTCCAATTTGAACAATGAATTTGAAAAAAAAAGCAGCCATAAATTCTTATTCTTATATTTAATTCATTTAAAGCTACCTCTCAATTTTGAAATTAAAATTCATTGTTTCTCTTACAGTGTCAATCACTTGATTTCTGAAAATATATAAAACTACTTTCTGATTTCCTTTACATCTACATTGTCAATACAATTTAAAGTGTGGACATTTCTTTATTAGAATCAAAGCTATGGAAATCCTACACTTATTAATACCTAACTTACCATACTTTCATCTCATTTATTTGGAGAACTTTTGTAAAAAAAATATATATATATATATCTCCTTATCCCCTCATACCTCCCTTCATTTTAAATTGAACTTAGATTTACCTGTCCTCAATTAAAATCCTCTTTAAATGCACAACTCTGTCAAGAAAGCAAAGTGTCTCATAAACTAATTAAATGATTAATGAAATATGTCTGAAAGAATGTTCATTGCTTAAAAATATTTAGCAAGAAGGAAGCCTTTTCATGAATTAATTAACAATGATAGGTGATGAGGATAAATAGCTCTCATTTTCTGTCTTATAAAAAAGTATAACTCTACTTAATATAGGATAGACTCATTATGAAATGACTTAAGTTTGTTAATAAAATCAAAACTATTATGAACTCTGTTATTGGTGAAGAAGAACCTATTCACAGACTTTTAAAACAGAACCAGCATCTTTTGGGAGAAGTTTCAATTTGCATTTAAGTTAAAATTTTCTGTAAGAAACAGTTAACCCCATTTTTCTTGATATTTCTTGGCCAAATTTAACAAAATTTCATAGTAAGTGTGAAGTACATAGATTATATTTTCTCATTTCTCACTGAATATATTGAGTGTGTTCTTAAGCGCTAACAACCAAGACTGACGGTTTGGGTATGCCACATGTTGAGGACAGTATATGTGAGCTGGGTTTGGCTTTGACAGAATACATTAGAGGAATAATCTAAAAGTTGGCTGCACGGTTTCACCTCATGCTGAACTGGATTGGCTCCATTGACCTTGGACCATGGTGACTCAGATGATCAATGGAAGACAGAATGTGTGGTAGAGGGTCCTTTTCACCTCATCTGTAGGGAATCAAGAGAAGGAAGGGGAGAGAGAGAGAAGCTTGGGTCCCAATATTACCTTCAAAAGCATGCTCCAAATGACCTCTTTGTACCACTACATCTCACTGTCTAAAGGCTGTACCACCTCCTAGAAGCGTCTCCAGTTGGTGTTCAACCATTTTAGCCCAGGGCCTTTGGGGGAACATCTCAGATACAGGACTAACAGCATGCAAAGCACAGGGGGAAAGTGAATCAGAAATATCAGATGGCAATAAGAATATAGCACCAAGGGAAAATAATAAACCAAGACATTTAAAAATGTAAATTCTTGCCTGTAGAGATGGCTCAGTGGTTAAGAACACTGACTTCTCTTGCCAAACACCCAGGTTCTAAACCTAGCACCCACAAGACAGGTAACAACCATTTGGAACTCCAGTTCCAGAGGATCTGACACCCTCTTCTGACCTCCGTGGACATTGTATGACAGGGGCACACTTGCATACACTCATGCAGTACACACATACGCATAAAATAAAAATAAAGAAAAATAAATAAGAATGTAAATCCATATGTAATGTGTGATGCTTAAAAGTAATTAAGCTTTGTAGTGCCTATAACTATGGGCTTGTCATAAGTGCTTTCTCAATGATGTCAGATTTCCATGGTGTCTTTTTTATATTTTTTTATTATTTTTATTCTATTTATGCATGCATTTATTCATGTGTATAAGTGCACAGGTGTTTCCCTGGAACTGGAGTTATTAATGTTTGTCAGCTATGATGTGAAGGCTGGGAATCAGACCCAGGTCCTCTGCAAGGGCAGCCAGTGCTCTTAGGCACTGGGCCATTTCTCCAGCTCTTTAATGTAATATTTTTGATAGACAGCCTTTATGTTGTTTAAATGAGTCACTGTCATAATCTTCCAATACAAAAATCAAGTGTATACTTTTATATTTTATAAAACAAAAATATAAGATATTATACTTCATTTTATCCTATGATGCTGTTACTACTTTTAAAAAACTTATTACCATTTTTTATGTGTATGAATGTATTGCCTGCACATATGTAAGTGTAAATGTCCTTCAATGCCTGCAGAGATCGGAAAACAGTTTAAGACCACCAGACCTGGAGGTATGAATGGTTGATAGGCAGCATGAAGGTGCCATGTCAGGATTGAACCCAGGTCCTCTGCAGCGTTCTTAACTGCTGAGACTTCTTCCTACCTTAATAATTCCAATTTTAATGATTTCATATTTTCCCTGATCATGTTGAAAAATTAATGGTAAAGGAATGCTATGTATTTCCTTCCAATGAACCTTTGTATTGGGTGGTAAATAAAAATAAAATATTTTAATCCCCCTGTGCTTTAGTAAATGTTCTAAAAATGCATTGATTTTTAAGTGTTTTATGTAATAGATATATTAAACAGAAAATAAATATTATGATGAAAGCTCCCCCAAACATCATTTAAACTCTTTTAGAGATAGCTATTTTTGAATTTTTAGTAATCTTAATACTTACTGATACATTGTGTGAGGCAGCAGGAAAAGGTAGAATTACTCTTCTAATCTACATCTAATTAAGGTGATGATTAAGAATTCTTTATTTTTATTAACATTCCCCATGTACCAAGATAAATATTTCAAAGTTAAAATAACAATCTTCAAGCTTGCAATTATGAAGCACATTTTCTTTATTGACAGAAAATGTGTAAATACAAATATTCTCCATATCAACTAACAATGGGAAATATGACTCAATTCAACCATATTTCAAATATTTGTGGTAATTTAATTTGGGAATTTCAGGGAACTATAAACATATGAAGAGCCATATCAATTGGAAATGATATCACTGCCTGTGTAATAGGGAATTTCAGGTCTACAACTTTGTAGGAATAATACTATAATCATTTTGGTTACATTGTCCATTTGTTTTCTTTTCTCTTTTAATATTTTTATTGAGCTTTTATGCACTTAATGCAACAGTTCTTAATGAAATATAGACCCTCTCTTCCATCCATTCTCCAGACTCCCCCACTGGACCTTATGTACTCCTCCAAACATGTTAAGCCGTCTTCTTGTGATTGTTTGCCATGAGCTCGAAACCTGACTGAAGATGCATGCATAAACCATTAAATGTACTGAAAATATTTTATTTGTAATATGTTTATATACTTCTTCTTCTAAATTGAATTGAACATGGATCAATCAGTTACTGCATAAGTAAAATATTTCTGGGTCATTACAACATATAGGAAATAAGGTTAAAAATGATGAAATGAGACTTTAACTTCATACTAAGTCTAAAACTCATGATGATGAAGAGAAGAGCAACAGACATTAAATATGTCAATATAGATATAGTTACACAAGTGACTGGTAACAGATAAAATATACACAACATAATTTCTATAAATATAATATTCAGTTATTAAATGTACATAAGCATGCTACTTGTGCTAAGTTTTGGAGGAAGACAGATTATACTACAGGAAAACAAAAAGTGGAATGATGTGTAGTGTCTCATGTTCTGTGCCCTTCAAACTTTCAACCAGAAGTTTTGGGTATGCTGCTAGATATGCAAGTAATTAAGGTGAGATTCCAAGGAATTATGATGAAATTTAACTAAAGCATCATGTTAAGAAAATGGCATTAGAAATATACAAGGCCATCTTTTATAGATAGAGGAAGAAAATTGGAATGATGTCCGGCTTAAAAAAGCTGAAAACCAAAGGCAGCAGGCACCGAAAGTATTGGAACAGATTGTGCTCTACAGAGTACACATAAGGATCAAACTACAGCAACACAATCATTCCCTTTAGATTTTTAACTTCCCAAAAGATGACAGTGTATGTCTGATGTTTTAAACTGTCCAGGTCATAGTAATTTATTATGCAGTCCTAAGAAACAGAATTGCCCAAACATTAGAATGTACTCAGGCTTACATGGATTCAGGAACAGCTGAAAGAACATTTCCAGTAGTATTTATTTATTTATTTATTTATTTATTTATTTATTTATTTACTCCTTTTTGCCATGACTGACAAAAAAACAAAACAAAACAGTAACCCAAATTTTTTACTTAATATCAACTACATGGTCAGGGATTCAAGAAAAGATAGAAAAGAACTAATATTTCCAGGTAAGAAGCTTTCGTGATAAGGGGCATTTGATTGGGATCAAAGATGTTTAATATAAAGAGGTCCAGAAGCCGGGCCTGGTGGTGCACACCTTTAATCCTAGCACTTGGGAGGCAGAGGCAGGAGGATCTTTGTGAGTTCAAGGCCAGCCTGGTCTACAGAGTGAGTTCCAGGACAGCTGGGACTACAGGGAGACCCTGTCTCGAAAAAAGACCAAATAAATAAATACATAAATAAATAAATAAATAAATAAATAAATAAATAAATAGGTAAAGAGGAAGACTATTAAAAAGACCTAAAGTATATACTAAACGGTATAGATGAGGCTGAGTTGAAACTCCATAGAAGGAAGAGAGGCAATTGCACCTTAAGGAAGTGCAGAATGGCACCTTATTATCCTCTTCTAAAAATATTAAGACCTATGAAAAAATATTGGAATTTTTAGAATTAAATAAAATTACTGAAATAATAAGGTTTATATTTATTTTAGCACTTGATCAGAGTTGGTGAGAATTATTATTTCTTTTAACATTCAAATGTACTCTGAATAAGATTAACTTCAGTTCTTATAGGAAATGAGAATAATTTAAAGTTAAAATAAACCAAAAGAGAATGATGAAAATACATCCTGCTTTTACTCATATAATTTTATTTACTTCCAATTCATTAATATTATCTGTGGCATGCACATCCTAACTACTATGCATATAAACACCTATTGTTATTTAAATTATAAACTATAAATCTAAGCAATCATAAATGAAGTTAAAGCTGAATGAATATAAATTCATTTATAAATTTATAAATTCTGTTTAAATGATCTCTGAATACGAAGACATAACCCCCATAAATAATATATATATATATATCATATATATAATATATATAACTTGATAAACTGTATGCCATTTCTATATCATATAAAAACTGTTGCAGTTTATAATATATTATAATAATAATATATATATTATTATTATAATTATATATTTATATTTTTATATTATATTATACTATATTATATATTTTTATATTTATATATAATAGTATTTATATATTTATATAATATTATAAATATTATATTCTTATATTTATTATAGTATAATATATATTAAATATTTAAATATTTTATATTATATATTAATATAATTATATTATATATATTATATATATATATTATATATATATATATATATAAAATGCAACAGTTCTTAATCAAGTTTAGACCCTCTCCCACATCCATGCCTTCTCACTAGCCCGCCAGACCTTATGCATTTCTCCCCACATGCTAAGCCCTTTTCATGTGATACTTCGCCATGTACAAACATAAAACTGCTCAAAATTTTTGATTTTAAAAAAGAAACACGAATAAAACTGTACAAGAAATTAAAACATTTAGGTGTTGACAAGTAAATCTAATCTTTATAGATATTTCAAGGCCCCCTCTTTATCATTTTTCAAATCCTGTTCTGTTTATGAAATATGTCTATACATCTTATTCTTAGTTTATACATTTTAAGTATATATATTTAATGTATAACCTGATAAATAGAATCATATATTTCTATCAGAAAATAAATAATATTAATTCTGTATGACTTTATTTTAATAGAAATTTGCCTCACGACTGAGATAAAAAAGGGACTGATAACTTTATTTCTATACAAAATAAGATACTGTCAAAATATGTCTTATTGGAAGCAACAAGTCTGGTGATTGTTTGTTTGTTTTTGTCTTTTTGTTTTTTTTTTTTTTTTTTTTTTTTCAAGACAGGGTCTTCCTGCAGCCCCAGCTGTCCTAGAACTTACTCTGCAGACCAGGCTGGCCTTGAACTCACAAAGATCCACCTGCTTATGCCTACCAAGTGCAAGGATTAAAGACATGCACCACCACGGCTTGAAGCAACACATCTTAAGCTAATTTTAGAACTGTAGATCAATGACAAGTGAAGCATACCATTCTAGACTAAAACCTGGGGCTAAACATGAACATGGAGAGAGAAGAAAGGAAAAAAATAAAAAGAATCTTCCTTGGAAGTAAGGGTCTATTGAGCTTGCAAAAAGAAAGATTTGCCTAAGATTAAGGCCTTAAAACTAGGTTTGTAATGAAGGATGCTTGTACTCACAAATTATCACTTATTGTTAAAAAAAATGAAAACAAAACAAAACAACAACAACAAAAAAAAAAAAACCCAGAAAGATGCAGAAAAGTTACGGCAGAATGCATGATCTGGGATGGGTAGGGGTGGGGTGAGGTGGGGGGAAGGGAAGGGGATATATGCATGAACTGAATTGGAAAATGATGTATGAAATACACAAGGCATCAATAAAAAAAAAGTACATTTATTTAGCTATTGTCTCTTATTGTTTGTAGGAGGCACAACATCTGTGTATCAGGGGAGGCTTGAGCATGCACACAAGTGAATCAAGGTCAGANTGAACTGAATTGGAAAATGATGTATGAAATACACAAAGCATCAATTAAAAAAAAAAAAAGAAGCAGGAAAAAACAAACAAACAAGGTTTGTAATTTTCGTTTTAGTCTAAAGAACATCTTGCAAATCTGTGTGTGTCTTATGAAACAGAGGGTTGTTGTTTGATCAACATCTTCCTTTTTCCTACTCTTCCATCCCCCCAGACTCTGATAAATTGTCTGTTACCCAGACTGTGCCTATTGGTGAGATAATACAGTCCTTTTCATGCGCTGCTTTGCATTTCACTCAGCATGGTGCCCTTCACTACCTTCTACTAGAGTTTAAGTGACCTGCTCTGTTTCACGGTGACGATGGTCAATACTATCACTTTGCATATTTTAAATTTGCTAATTTTTTTCATTATTCCAGACAAAAAACGGGGTGTGGGTGGAATGATTGATATGTTGACTAGCTTGACTGAATTTTTGTTCAAGATAAACATAAATCAATATTTGTCATTCTATAAATATTCACAATTACAGTTGATTATGGTCAATTAAAAATTAATTATAAAAGCAGAGAAAGGAAAAAAAGGCATGAATGGTATGCTAAAACTATTTATTAAGAACAGAAAATAGGAAATCAATGCATCTCAAAGTAAAGCTTCAGAGAGATTTCCGCTTACACTGTACTGAAAAGTTTTTATATTGTGGTTGTATAATTTATTAGACAGTGATGATTTAATTTATGTTAACTAAAATCATATCATTCCAGCAACAGTGGTTTGTTAATGCCTCTTTAATATTTGCTAAACTTTTAAATCGAACAATTTGTACAAAGCGTAAAATTCACACAATTGTCCATAGAATCTACTTAGTATTAAGAAACACTGGAATTTACTAATGAAATTATTCCCATGGTATATTGTAAAAAAAAATCTGTAATTGAAGATTAAATATTTCAAAGGATTATTCTCTATTCAGAGCCAAATATAATACTAACGTCTCTTTAAGCTGTGTACTTGAGCAAAATATATTAATACAGGAGAGCTCTGATATCAGCAATGGATTATTCTACCAAAGAGATGTTGGCCAGTGGATCCAAGCCCCCCCAAAAGGTAAAGGCTTCTTGCCTGTAAACTGGGATACCTGCAAGAAAAGAGGCAATAAGATGCTGCTGTCGAAGACCTGATGTAAGCATGGGAAAGATGTACTGAGACCACACTTGCAAGTGTACAGTTGGTCTCTGGAACACCACAGTGTTACCAAAGGCCACTAAACCAATAAAGCAAATGTAGGTCTCCTTGAGTCAAGCAAGACTCCTCCATCAGCACCAGCTACACCTCACCTGCCTGGAAATATTGTGCAGCAGTGGCAGCCATATGTCTGTATATCCCAAATGTAATTGGCTATTAGCTCTCTCCTTGGAGGAATAACCCATGGCTGATGCCACAAGCTTACATCCTCTAGTGGTTAGGAGATGTTATAAGCCACAGTAAGACATTGTCATATTTTACAGAAAAAACATAATTCATGGATTAACATACCATTCAAACATCTGTGTCTATACCAAAGTAGCCTACCATAGCAATTAGTACTGTTTAAATATCAATATATCTAATTGCTTGTGCTTCAGTAGTAGGACTGAAAGGTTATTCCTGTACAAACTGTCATCCCATGAAAGGAAACAGCCAGAATTGACCAGAGTCCAAAAACAGCAGCTCCAGAGAAAGTAAACGGTTTTGCTTCTCATCCACCTGTTCCCCTTTTCAAAGCCTAGGGAACAATCTGCAGAAGAGGGGGCATGGTAGAATGTAAGGGCTGCCATTGGGATGAATGGTGAAACTACAACAATATAGTCTGGACACTTATTTGATCAACTTGATTGAACATACAAGCCCCTCCCCCCCCAGATGGATGGTGGGAGCCTTGGGCTGTGTGGGTTTGGGCACAACTGCTTGCAAATTGGTTTTACATGAAGGATGCTTGTATTCATAAATTATTACTTATTGTTAAAAAATGAAAAAAATGAAGTAATAGAAAAAAAGTTATTTTGTGGTTGAGAATTTAGCTTAACTGGCAGAGTTCTTGACTACCATGCACAAAGCCCTGAGTTTTATTCTTAGCACTGTCTTAAAAACATCTTCTGTAGGTGCATGTATGATGCTAGCACTGAGGAGGTGGAAGTGGGAGGCTCAGGTACACAAATCGTGCTGGACTGCATAGTGAATTTGTAGCAAGGCTTGGCTACATTACACCTGATCATTTAAAATTGTTATTCTGGTATGTGCCCCCACCAGGGTGGGGGAACTATATAACCCTCCTTCAATTTCATGTCTCTGGAAGCCAGGTTTTCAATCCCAGGTACCACTCTGTCCAGAATCAGATAAATGCTTTGTACAGGATATCTTCCTGCACCCAAGATTTTGCAAGAGCATTCAAATATACTTTGAATACTGAAGGTTGTTGTATTCAGGTATGGGAGAGTCTAGCCCCTTTGTGATGCTCAGACATTGAAAACACCTAGTCCTCATTCCCGAACACTGTGATTTGCTCACCTATGACCAAAGAAAGGGTGTCCCACAGCACTGCTAGATGCCCTGTATCTGCAACAGTGATAACCATACCAGACTTGCATAGATTTTCCAGAATGGCTCCACACCAAAAGTATCCTAAGGGCACTCTGCAACCACAGGCAGATTCACCATGCACCTGATGGCAGACTTACCACTTAAGAGAACTGTTTCAAAGCTGGAATGACAATCACATGCATCCCTCAAACCCAGGCATATTCAGCTATCAATGACATTGAATATACCTGATAGTTACTTGGATCATACACACATACACACACACACAAACACACACAGATATATACACACATGTATATACACACATATATACACACACATACATGTGCATATGTTTGTGTATGTGTGTGTGTGTTTTTGTGTGTGTATGTGTGAAATCACAAAGAACCAAACACACTGAAGCCTAGGTAAACAACAATGTAGGCTGCAACTATGTTGACAGTCTAACTGCAAAAGCCACTCTATAAAATCAGAATAGATGATGGCTCCAACAGATGTACAATATCAACACATAGATAAAATAAGAAAAAAATGTGCTTTTGTGCTGGGACCAGAGGGGCCGGTGCTAGTGGCCTGCACCTTGGTGTGGGCGGGAGTAGTTACCTGGGCAGGCATCTGCCGCCTCTGCCGCAGGTAGGGGGCCGTGGGCGGACCGTCCTAGTCTCTTTTGTGCTGGGACCAGAGGGGCCGGTGCTAGTGGCCTGCACCTTGGTGCGGGCGGGAGTAGTTACCTGGGCAGGCATCTGCCGCCTCTGCCGCAGGTAGGGGGCCGTGGGCG
>VZQC01007255.1:202741-221710 GCA_009823505.1 Rhizomys pruinosus | reverse complement strand
TGAAGGGTGAAACTACAGCAATGTAGTCTGGACCCTCATTTGATTAACCTGATTGAACATACAACCCCTCACCCCCCGCTGGAAGGTGGGACTGTGGGTGTTTGGGCACAACAGCCTGCAAATTGGTTATACATGAAGGATGCTTGTACTCATGGATTATCACTTATAGCTAAAAAATGGAAAAAAAACTGAGAGAGATATGCAGGACAGTCATGGCAGAATGCATGATCTCGGTTGGGGTGGGGGGTGGGGGTGAAGGGAAGGGGAGATATGCCTGAACTGAATTGGAAAATTATGTATGAAATGCACAAAGCATCAATAAAAAAAAGTGTGTAAAATAAAAAATTTATTTTTCTTACAACTTGAAAGAAGAAAATAAAGCTATTTTTAAAAAGTAAAAAAAAAAAAGAAAAAAAATGTAACAGTACATCTTCAAGAGAAGAAAATATAACTCTCTGTATGTCCAAATTAAATAAATTGATAAGATACGAAAAATTAGTTCAAAATAGTGATTTTTAAAGAAATTCACAAAGATAAATTGGATAAAATTAAGCTAACAAACTATTAAAATTCATGCAATTTGAATGAGGAATTGAGTAAAGAGACAAAAAATTAATCATGCTGGGCATGGTGGAACACACCTTTAATCCTAGCACTTTAGAGGCAGAGGCAGACGGATCTTTGTGAGTTCAAGGCCAGCCTGGTCTACAGAGAGAGTTCCAAGCCAGCTAGGGCTATAGGGGGACCGGACCCTGATTCAAAAAAGACCAAAAAAAAAAAAATCAGAAATCATCAGCACAAAGAACACAGTAGATTTTTTTTAAAGTAGTGTTTTGGGGCTGGAGAGATAGCCTAGTGGTTAAGAGCATCGACTGCTCTTGCAGAGGACCCAGGTTTGATCCCCAGCATCCACATGGCAGCTAAGAACCGTCTGTAACTCCAATTCCAGGAGAACTCCAATTCAAGGGGAATCCGAGACCCTCTTCTGACCTCCACAGCATTGCACGACACGGGTACACAAACCTACATGCAGACAGTACATTCATACACATAGAAAAAATAAATAAAATTAAAAAAATTTTTTTAAAAGTAGTGTTTCATTACAGACTAGATAAAATGTAATAAAGTCTGATCTTCAATGCAGGTCTTGTGAAATAACTTTGAGACCAGAAGAAAAAGAAAGATTAAAAAAAATGATTGTAATGGGACATACAGGATACCATTAAGTAAAATAATGTTTGACCCTATCCCATAGCATAAGAAAAGGGGAAAACATAAAAATAACCCCACAAAATAGTAAATGAAAAATGTTCAAGTCTGCAGAACAATATAAACATTCATATCAAAGACTTTGAAGGAATCCCTAACAGGTTCAAACCCATCTACACTTCTCTTTAGTGGATTATGAACTAAAATTAAAGCTAAATGCTTCAGCCAAACTATTGATCCTTAAATAGAGTCTAGTGCATCTCTCAGTTCTCATCAGAGAAGATTCTGTTTGCATTAGATGGTAATGAACACAGAGATACACAAATGGTCAAGTTGTAGATATCAAGAGATTGCTGTGGGCTCAGTCATAAATGGGACATCTATATTGCATACCTTTCCCTAATGCCCAGGGGTTGTCAAGGATGAGAGGCAAAAAGATTGAAAGAGCCATCGGGGGTAGATAACAACAAAAAAAACTGTTTTCCAGATACAACAGCACAGATCCATAAAAGAGTAGTTGTGTATATGAATAAACAGCTGTTGTGGAGTGAATACACAGTGGTTGTGACAATATGCACAATACCTGTGCAAACTCAGTCCAAACAAAATCACAACATGGAGGTTAAAGATGAGAATTAAGTCATACCAGGAGCTGAGGAGATAAAGACACTTTTCTTTAAAGGTTTGACCATTAGTAGGTTGATCCTGCTCCAAGGGCTGGACTCAAACCCAAGAAAAGAACACAAATTGGACTCAAGCCAGGCATGGTGGCACATGCCTTTAATCCCAGTACTCAGGAGGCAGAGGTAGGCGTGTCTCTGAGAGTTCAAGCCAGCCTGGTCTACAGAGGGAGCTCCAGGCCAGCTGGGACTAAAGGAAGACCCTGTCTCAAAAAGACCAATAAAAATAAATAAATAAATAAATAAATAAATAAATAAATAAGATAAATAAGATAAATAAAAATGCCATGATATTGGAGAGATGGGAAGGCAAGATACATATAAGAATACATGGGAAGAATGATTTAATAATTAATAATTGAATAATTAATAAGAATTTGTATAGTGTTTAAAAATAGATAGTACAATTGATGATTCTTTATATTACTTAATTTTCGAATAAAATGTCAGCATTCTTCTATACTACTAATGTGGGTGTAAGACATGTCTCAAAAAGACCAAATCACATAAATAATAAATAAATAAATACATAAGATAAAAAATAAAAAAAAAGCCCTGATATTGAGAGATGGAATGTCAAGATACCAAGTAAAATAATGGGAAGAATGATTTATAATTAATATTGATATTAATAAGAATTGTAAGTGTTTAAAAATAGATAATATTGATGTCTTTTATATTCACTTATTTTCTTCGACATAAAATGTCAGATTCTTTATACTCAATGTGGGTATTGGTTAGTCTGCAGGTACATATATAACAACTTGGAGGTTTGAAATTTTTTTCAAACACATCCAAAATAACACTTTTAATTCCAGAGGAGTTACAAGGTCCAGCCCTGGTCAGAGTGAGCTCCAAGGCCAGCTGGGGATAAAAGGGAGACCCTGTCTCAAAAGACGAAAAAAAAAAAAAAAAAAAAAGCCATTCAAATTGGAGGTGTGTTGTAATGTGATGCACAGTTGGATATTAAAAATGTAACTAAAAAAACAGAAAGGAAAAATCTCATGAATTTTTATATTAAATGGTGGTTTGAAATAATATAGACACGTTGGGTTAAATAAATTGTGCATTACCTTTCATTATGACTTTATTATGTGGCTAGGTTGACACAAACATATGTATTACTTATTCAGTATTCTACAGGATACATTGCCTCGCCGTTATGGATTAACAGTTTACAATTTAAGTATAATAGAGATCGCAATTAATTTATTGAAAGTTGCTTCAGTAAATAGGTATTGAACTTGTTGGAGAGACCAGGGGACAATCTGACTTAGTACATTAGAGAACCCTTTTACTGCAAAAAGAATTATTATTGTTATATTATTATTTATCCCTATTCTGGTAACATATATAAATTTTTGATCAAAGATCTCATGAAATTTATGGATACATTTTTTTTTTTGTCTTGAGATAGGGTTTTCTCTTTAAGTCCCCAGCTCGCCTGGAGCTGCTATATTATTACGGCTTCGGCGTTTGAACTCACAGAGATTCCCACCTGCCCCTCTGCCTCCTGAGTGCTGGGATAAAGATGTTTGACTTTCTAACCACACCAGTCTTATTGTAATTTAAAATGCAACACTTAACGCTGGGTATGGGGTGGTATGCCTTTTCGCACTTCAGAGCAGAGGGCAGATTCTGGGAGTTCGATCCAGCTGGTGTATAAATTGAGTTTCCGGAAGCTGGAGTACAGGAAGACCCTGTCTCCAAAAAAACAAAAAAATCTATAAGAGAAACAAGTGCAAACACTTTTCTTTTATTAAGTGATTTGCAAAAAATAAAAATAGAAAAATTATACTACATAATTCAGTAATGTCAGAGACAAAAATTTACAATATGTTAAGAACTGAAGAGCAGAACAAACCTAACCAAGCACACCAAAGATATCTACAACACAAAATTTTAATCCATGAAAAAAGGAAATTAAGGAAGACATCAAAAGATGGACAAACCTCCCATGCTCGGATTGGGAAAATAAATATACTAAAAATGCCCACTTAACCCAAACTAGTGTACAGATTTAATGCAATCCCAAATCAAAATCCCCAAGTAAGTTTTTCTTCACAGGCTTTGGGAAAAATCCTCAATTTCATTTGGAAAACAAAGACCCCAAATAACCAAAAAAAAAAAAACCCTGAGTGAAAAGAGCATTTCAGGGGGGAATCTCTATACCAGACATCAAATATACCTACAGGGCTATAGTTCATAAAAACAGCCTGGTACTGTCACAGAAAAACATTGAACTAATGGAACGAAATTAAAGATTCAAGCCTGAGCTCATACAATTTCAGTCCCCTCAAATTTGACAAGCGGGGCCAGGAAGACAAAATGCAGGAAAGATAACATCTTCAAGAAGTGGTGTTGGCAAAACGGATCACCATTTGTAGAACAATGAAATTAAAACCCTACCTCTCAACCTGAACAAAAGGTCTCTCCAGATGGAATCAAAGACCTCAACTGAAACCCAAAACTCTGCGAGGTAGATAGAAGAAACCCGGCAGCAGACTAACAGACATAGGCGCAGGAAAAGACTTCCTAAACCAGAACAGAACTGCACACAAGAAATAAATCGACAATTGACAAAGGGGATCTCCCTAACTACAAAGCTCTTCTGTACATCAAAAGAAACCATAAAAGAAGTGAAGAGAAAAAAAAAAAAAAAAAAAAAAAAACCTTCACTGCAGATACACTGACAAAGCATTGATTTACAGGTATACAAGTTACTCACAAAACAAAGAAGAAGAAAACAAATGAATCACTCAGCAGATGGAGCAAAGATCTGAAGAGAGCTAACACAGGAGGAAATTAAAAGACCTGGCGGAAAACATCTTAAAAGTTTTCCAACATCGCTGATAAATGTGTATGCAATAACCACTTGGGATATCATTCTACCCAATAAGCACTGTGGCTAGGATCAGGAATTTGAATGATACCAAGTGCTGGAAAAGTTGTAGGGAAATGGGAAATATCACTCATATTCCAATGCCTGAGTGGGATATGTTAATGTACATGCCACTATGGAAGCAGAGTGTTGAGAGCCCTTAGAAGACTCTAACAATGAGCACTGCCATTACCCAGTCATACCACTCCTGCGAGTAGATCCTCCACGAAGAACACATCTTACTTGCGAGAATACATGCAACACTATGTTTATTGGCAGCTCTGTTCACACTAGCAAAGCCTGGTAGCCGCAGCTGCTCAGGTGCCCCTAAAACTGACGAGTGGATAGAGAAAATGGTAAATCTACACAATGGAATACTAATCAGCAGTAAGAGCGACAACATCATGACTTCTGGCAGGGTAAATGGGTGGAGCTAGAAGAAATTATGTTAAATGAAGTAACTACACATCCCGTCCCAGAAAACAAACGAAACATGGTATCCCTCATGTGTGTATGCTAGTTGCCAATTAACCAGGCATATATAATTTTTCGTGTGTGGAGTAGATTGGATGCTATAGTAAAAGATATCACAACAGAAATGACTGCATCAGAAAACTGCTTGAAATGGTGAATCGGGAGTAGTGGGAAGGGTGGGAGAGGGACAAGGGTGTATATTCGATTAATGCATATTTATTTGGCATGAGTTCAGCAAGTATCCCATTTTGCCCAGACACTGTCTAAAGGATACATGGAGTTTTAGGAATTATTAAAAGTAAATATGTGCATAATAAACAACATTGATTTAAAGACTCTGATAAAAAACGGTAATGCTTGAGTTACATGGAAGAATATAAATTGTCTTGTTCACACGTTTTGTTCTAATTCTATAATCGATGTACATAATTTTGGGTTTTGGCACATACAGTTCTTTCTAATAATTTTTTCCTGTTGTAAGGTATAGCACTTCTTTGTAGCATTCTGCCTTCAAATCACCCTAATAGAGATTTAACGTATAAAATTAGATTGGCTTTCCCAGTTATTCTACAGTCAAACCCAAACGAGCTGGAATGAATTGATGAAATCTCTGCCTTGATTCAACCCGTGTGATTTATAATACAATGCTTTCTGGAGACTCATGGGTCAAAAAAACAAAAACTAAAAAACATGGGGGGGGGGAATATCAGATATATATGAAACCTTTTTGCAAAAACTTTGCATTTCAAATCTTAAAAATAACTGCGGGAAAAGATTTGTATGTTCCAACAGGTCAAAATATTACCAACTTTATCGCTACTGAGAAAGAAAAGTATACAGTTTGCATCGAGTAGGATTACCAGAAAGTGCCAACACAAAGACTGGCACGTCTGAACATTGATAGGTTTAAGAAAATGCCTCAGTTATTGCTACAACTCAAAATCCTCTGTGGATTTCCTACTTGTAACAACTATGTATAATATGATCCTTAATGAAACTTACCTGCTAGGTGCCGCAAGGGTTTTAATACGAGAGACTTACTTACTCCCCCGCCAATAGAACAAAGAGAAATATGACGATGATCTCATCTACTCAACTGTAAAATGGAGACACCTATTATAGAAGTAATACTCTTATAAACTGGTAAAACTGCCTTCTTTTATGACTACTAGACATAGGAACTAAGAGTGAAAAGGAGTTATCTCTTTATCCAGAGCCAAGTATAATATTAAAGTCTCCTTATGCTATGTACTTAAGCAAAATAAATCAATACAGGAGTTGACATCAGCAATTGATATTAATACAGGAGATGTTGGCCAGGGGATCCAATGCCCACATTAGGTAAAGGCTCCTTGCCTTCAAACTGGATTAAACCTCTAAGAAGAGAGGCGATAAGGCCTTCTGTTTGTCGGAAGATCCTTGACATTAACAGATGGGAAGTTATGTATTGAGACCTACACCTGCAAGTGGTACAGATGGTTCCTCTATGAAATACGAGAGTGTTCAGGCCACTAAACCAATAAAATAAATACGGGTCTTCCTTAAGCAAGTCTCCTCCGTCAGGACCAGCTACACCTCACCTCTCTAGAAATACTGTGCAGCAAAAGCAGCCATATGCCTGTATATCCCTAATCTAATTGGTATTAGCTTTACTCAATTGGAGGAATAACCCATGTCTGATACCAAAAGCTTACATACTCTATCTTTAGGCGACTGTTATAAGCTCATCTAGTAAGGACCTCATATTCTAAACCCAGAAAAAGTAATTATGACATTACATACCATCCAAAACATTATGTGTCCTATACCAAAGTAACTCGATAACAATTAGTCTGTTTAATACTATATAACTCTAAATGCTGCAACTTCATACGTAGGTCGAAAGGTTATTTCCCTAGGACACACTGTCACGCCATGAAATGAAACGCAAGAATTGACCACCCAAAACACCAGCTCCAGAGAAAGTAGACCTGTCCTTGCTCTCATTACCGATGGCCCCTTTTCTAAAGCCAGGAACAATCTGCAGCGAGACGGGCATGGTGAATGTAAGGGCTGTTTTTGGGGTGAATGGTGAAACTCAGCAATATAGACTGGACACAAAATTGATCAACTTGATTGACATACAAGCCCACCCTGCTAGATGGTGGGACCAAGGAGCTGTGTGGCTAGCAATGGCTTGCAAGAATCTGTCTTTCTGCCAAGAAGGATGCTTGATGATTGTACTCATAAATTTCACTTATTGCTAATTGAAAATAAAACAAAATTGAGAGAAATTATGCAGGACAGTTTTTGGTCAGAATGCGATGATTATGGGACGGGGTGTGGGGTGGGGGGAAGGAAAGGGAAATATACCTGAAATGAATTGGAAATGATGTATGATAATTCACAAAGAATCAAGGTAAATAAAAAGGAAAAAAAAACAAATCAATGAGGAGTGACTGTAAGTCACAGAAAAAAAAAAGAAACAAAATAAAAAAAAAAACGCCCAAGCCAAAGATATCTTTCTTTCTTTGAGAATCATTCCTCTTTTAGGAAGGTATAACATTCTTATGAAATTAATATGAATATTTTCAATCCTACATGTGAAAATTCAAATAAAAGACAGGTAATCTGACATCTTCTATCCTCTGCAGTCATCCACCAACTCAGTGGCCATTTCACAACATGCCGAATGACATACAACTACATTTGGTTTTTCATAAAGTATACTCATGGCATAAATTATACTAATGAAAAGCAAGAATTATTAAGCCCTTTATACACAGATTAACTCATCGTGAGAATGGTAAATCATAATATCGCACAAAGAACTGTATTGCCAGGCAGCCAGGTTACTACAGGGAGACCCTGTTTCGAAAAAGACCAAAAAACAAACAAACAAAACAAAACAAATCACCCCCTGTAATTTGGACCCTAAGAGGTCTTGGAAAAAAACTGGTTGCTATTCATATGTAAAAGAGATACATTAGTCTCTAATGCTTCACCATGCACAAACGTAATTTTTATAAAATTATATTAAAAATTTTAAAGTGGAAAACCAATTTAAAAACTTGGAAATATGTATCTATTAAGATACTCATAATATTGATGTCAAGCTTTGTTTTCCTGTTGTATTATTTATTTACTTTATACACAGTGGCATTATATATATATATTAATATTTAATATAATATATATAATATAATATATTCATGTCCATATTTTGAAGTGAATAAATTAGGTCTAAATTTCAAAACAGAACTTCTCTGTTTCCTTTTCTTAGTGCTATTACAAGTCTGTATCACCAACCCTAACAGTAACGGTGCTCTTGGTAAGAATTTTCAAAGATAAAACACAGACGTAAAAACAAACAACAAAAAATAACCATCGTGAAATGACCAAAATGAAAAGGATCGTTGAAAAGAAAATGAATATATCCAACTAGAAGGAAACAAATAAATATTTTAAAAACTCTTATGAAATAAGAGGCCATTATGTAAAATATTATGGGACTTACACCATTTATTCATATAATCTTTTTAAAATGTGGATAAGCTTAATGAATCTTCAAAAGAGCCATGGACAAAAGGTATAGAAAAAATTTGGTGCTTGGGATCAGTAGTGATTAAGAAAATGTAAATTGAAAGCACAGTGAACTATCATCTCATTCCTACTGACAGACAATTATCCAAAGGGAAGATAAGTGGTAAGTAGAGAAACATTACTGTACAAGAGTATCAAACATTCTTTCGGTTATACAAAACAGGTTATATGGTAACATTCTGTCAAGCCTATGCAGTCTTAAGCGACTTGGTGTTGTTTCTACTATACCTGTTACTCATGAAAAACCAAAATAAACTTACATGAGAAAATTCAGTTGCACAGCTCATGAATAAAAACCAGCACATGATTAGTAGTTGATGAAACTTAGTGACAGTTCTATTACACTATTAAATTTATATTATAGCACTTGTGTAAATATAAAAATATTAGCAATGATGTAAAAAAATAAGGACTCAAATATGTACAAACAACTATGTAAATAAAAGTTAGTGTTTCATTTTAAGTTTAACTCGCCGAATTCTTATAGTTCTAGGTGTATGATAAATGTGCTTAAGGATCCGAGGTTAATAATTGTCTTATCGAAGTCTAAATGGGCGTTGCACATAATGAAGATGTTGTCCAGAAAGATTAAATAAAATTCGGAACTGCAAATGAAAAAAATATAAAAAAAAAGAAAGGATCCAATGTGTTGAAGGTAGAACAAATATATTGCCTTTATGATGTGAAACATTATAGAGATTATGAAAAAATAATAGAGCTAATACATAGTTGAGATATCTTGCAACAGGGAATGGATTACAAGGAAAGAAATCATGATCTAAAAGTGATATCAGTGCTGCCACATTTACTGCATTATTACTCACAATAAGAAAACTACAAATACAAAAGAATCTATCAAGGAAGGAATGGGAGACACGTTGCATGTGAGTTTGATGAAATATAGTGCAGCTTTAATACAAAAGAGACCCTGCCCTCAGCAACCAAATGGGTGATCAGAAAGAATATTGCATGATCTATCTCAAATGGGGTATCTGAAAAATATGAACTCAAAATTAGAAAGTAGATTATGATTGTCAGGTATAAAGGGTCAGTGAAGCAAATGGAAAGTGAGGACATGTTGGTCAAAGATACAAATTTGAACTTAGAGAGTGAATGCTGCTGAAGGAGATACTGGTTGAAGACATGAACTGGAACTTGTAAGGCAAATGATTCTGAAGGCACTTTGGGCAGGAAATTGTCAATGTTCAGTGATCATGTATTATATATGCCTGAGAATATTGCTCTATGACAAGGAGATCCTGTGATCAATAAAGCTTGGGGATGACTTTGGTAGAATACGAAAAAAAACAAAATCTACATCCAATTTGACAAGAGATTTCAGCATTTGAGAGGCAATGGCAGGAAAATTCAATAACAAACCTGCTCCAGCACAGGGAGTTGCCAAGCAAGCCATACACTTCGTTGTGACAGCTTGTCTCAAAAACAGTAATGACAACCCACTCCTGATATTTTCAATGAGGAGTGGATTTAAATATACTCAGTTTATCATATGATTTATGGTACATTTTGTTTCACAATTCATAACTAAATTGTGCTGGATAGCTTTAAAAATGTGGTTCCCAAACTATTTTGAAATCACAAATGGGGGGGGGGGGTTTTGGTTTGGGGGAAAAAAGGCCCTTCATTGGGGAAATTGGGCTCACTGGATTGGCCTTTGCCATTGTCTGTGATATTGTCTTGAATTGTCAAGCAGTGAATGGGAGGGCCCAGCCCACAATGAGAGTGCACTCTGGGAAGGTTGTTGTGGTACTGTATAAGAAGGCAGGCTATGCATGAGCCAGGTATCTAAGCCAGTGAATAGCTTTCCTCCATGGCTTGTGCTTCACTCCTGCCTCCAGGTTCCTGACCTGAGTTCCCTGCCCTTGGGCTCCTAAGTGATGAACTCTGACCCAGGAAGCATGTAAGCTGAAAAACCCTTTCCTCCCCAAGTTGGTGTCCGGTCAGAGTGTTTTGAGTCCACAGCAATGGAAGACAGATCTAAGAACATATATCAAAATATTACCTTGTGTCTCATTAATGTTCACCGCGTTCATCAAGTCAATTTTGTTAAATTTTGTTAATTATGGCACAAGCATCTGAAAAAATAATTATTAGTAGCTAACTTTCAGCAAAATCTATCCATCCTAAAAATTAAAAGATTTCTGGATTGATTGGAAGATATTTGGTAGTACTGAATTTGCTCATTAATTCTTTAATGTATGTATATACAATAAAACCATATTTTAATACATATTTAAATTATGATAGTGAATGAGTAGTCCCAATATAATAATTATAATTAGCTAATTATTTTCCTTCTGTCTTAAAATAAGAACATATTCTAAATGAAAGAACCTATTTTATTAAGTAAAATTAATTAGATTTAAAACTGCAAACATATGAAGTTAATTATCAAATGTTATAGAGAAAATTTGTGGTTACCATAGCTTAGAGTTTCACAGTAATGTTAGCTTATGACTTTGTAGCTGACTTAAAGCTGTTGGCTATAAACACACTGAATCAATCCTACTTGGATATGAACAGCAAGAACAACAAATTAGGAAAGCTTTTTACTGAATGGTCAAACACACATGTACAGGAACTTCTTAGTAATAAGTTTCCTTAATATTAAATTTGTATGCTACATTTTTTCTCACAATCATATCTCAGATGCACAATTTGTATGTTGAACTAAGTTCCATTCAAGTTGAAAGCACATTTTTCACTCCTCTTCGTGTCTCAGAGCTTATTCTCTGTTCTTTGAAAAAATCATGCTGTTGATAGGGAAATCCAAAATTTGGTTTCATAGAAAATTCTTATAGAATTATGTAGAAGGAAAAAAAAAATATTGTTTTAATTACTTTAATGAAGCAATAATTATTACAAAGATACCAATATAAATGTATTCATCATTTGAGGAAATGATTTTAACAAATACTTGAAATGCAACAAGTAAATATTTAGTGACAACTAATCCATACCCAATATATTACATGTTATGTTCAAGAGAACACTAAGTACAATTCAAAATACCAGTTGTTGATTTAACATAAAATAAGACAAACCAAGATAAAAGTGCCACTACATCTTCAGCAAATGGTGCTGTGGAAACTGGACTGGATCACAATACATGTAAAAGATCAAAATTAAAACCCCTATTCTTCTCAACTCTGAGGGCAACAAAAATCAACTCCAATGGATCAAAGACCAGTGTGAAGCCAAACCTCTGAAGGGCATAAAAAAAAAAGTTGGCAGTAAATCTGCAACATAGGCCATAGGAAAAGACTTACTACATCAGAACAGCTGCACTGGAAATATGGTCAACAATTGACTCATTAAACTCAATAGCTTCTGTACAGTGAAAGAAATAATCAGGGAGTAAAGAGAAAACCCACAGAGTGGGAAGAAATATTCACAGTGATCATGTGACAGAGCATTAACTTCCAGAATATATAATCTCCTCAAAAAACAAAGAAATAAGGAAAAGAAATTCTGCACTCAACATATCGGAGTCCAGAACAAAGACTCACCAGTGAGAATTAAAGATGGGCTGAAAACACATCAAAAAGTGTTCAACACCATCAATAATATAAGGAAAATTCATATTAAAGACACTCTAAGATATCATCTCACTAGAATAAGAGTGGCTAAGATCAAGAAAAAAAAGAACACCAAATGCCTGGAGCGGTTTGGGAAAGGGGACTCATCCACTGTTGTTTGGAATGTAAACTTGTACACCACTGTGGAAAGCAGTGTAGAGAACCCTTGAAAAACCTGAAAAATGAGCCTACCACTGATCCAGACATACCACTCCTGGGTATATACCCACAAGTCCTCATCTTGCTGAAAATATGCCTGCAAATATATGTTTTTGCAGCCCTCTTCACGATAGCAAGAAGCTGGAGAAGCACACACCGGGTGCCTCCTCAAACCTACGAGTGATAACAAAAAATGTGGTACATCTAAACACTGGAGTTCTATGCAGTGGTAAGAAAAATAACAGTCATGAATTTTTTCAAGTAACATGGATGGCAAGTTGAAGCCATTATTGGTAAATGAAATAAAGAAAGAACAAAATGGGGATGGTTTACCTTTCGGTTTGTGGATGTTAGCACAAATCCACGATTGAAAGACAACTGGGCGTGGTGGCGCGCGCTTTAATCCTGACAACTTTGGGAGGCAGAGGCAAGGCGATCTTTGTGAGTTCAAGGCCATCCCTGATCTTTGTGAGTTCAAAAAGCCAGCCTGGTCATAGTGAGTTCCCAGGACAGTGGGCTGCATGGAGACTCTGTCTCGAAAAGTAAAAAAAAAAAAGAGAAGACAACGACAACCAAAGTTATTGTTATATCTCTTTCTATTATAAGGCAACTGTGATTTTGTAAAGTGAACCCCTTGATGAGCCTTAGAGTAAACTTACCATACTTTCAGATATGATTAATTATATTGAGTGAAAAGTACTATATCCAATAATTTTAGAGTTATATAAATTAAGGGAAAATGTGAATTCCTAAACACGTACCTGAGTTAACATACAGTTTTCTGGCTCTCATGTTCTACATTTATAATTGCAATTTGAGCAATACAATGGGGAGGGAACCACAATAACATGGAGACTTGGGTCAAAGAACGGCACTGACATAGTTAAATTCTGCCTAAAACAATGGAACTTTACAGGGAAAATCTTTAAAAAGACAGAAAAAAAAAAAAACCCGGGCATGGTGGCACATGCCTTTAATCCCTCCACCTTAGTCGACAGAGGCAGGTGAACTTTTGTGAGTTCAAGGCCAGCTGGTCTACAGAGTGAGTTCCAGGACAGCTTGGACGCTACAGGGAGACCCTGTCTCAGAAAAGAACAACCAAAAATAAAAAAAAAAAGCCTGAAGAGAAGAAAAGACATGTATGGCAGAATGATGATCTGGGGTGGGGTGGGGCATAAGGAAGGAGGAATCTGTCTAAATGGAATGTTGTCTGAAATAAACAAAACATCAAGAAAGTATTAAATTAAAAAGTTCAGTCTTAAATGTGCAAAACCATGATCATAACAAAAAAAAAAAAAAAAGACACACTGGGAAATCACTGTAGAATAAAAAATGAGAGTGAACAACAACAACACACAAAGAGTGCCATTACTACACCAATAGAGTTTGCTGGACCAGTAATTGTTGTTTATTAGGCTTTACAGATGGGCAGGACCACTGTTTGGTTTTCTCTCTTGACAGCTTGCCTATTACCCTCTGATACTATGGCTAGTGTTCATGAAAAGGATCTTGTCAGTTCCAGAAATGTTTGCTCCTGTTCTTAAGTCCAAAAATCACTGGCTTTGTTTTAAGTGAATAGGGTCTTAATCTTCAACTCTTGGAAGGCAATCTGGGCTGTGGCTATAGCCTGTGCTATTTTGTAAGTTATTGGACTATGCTGACTAGTACCTCAAATGGAGGTTTCTTTTGTTTGGCAGGGAGTCTTCTTTTACATAGCCTTCAGCTAAAGAAAGACATAGGTAGGTAGGTAGGTAGGTAGAATGTAGATGTAGATAGACAAGACTAGACTAGATAGATAGATAGATAGATAGATGAATAGATAGATAATAGATTGAGAGAGAGTGGATAGATAGATATAGAGAGAGATATGATATGGATGATCAGATGATTAGATAGATAGATAGATAGATAGATGAAAGATAGATAGATGATAGGAGGTAGATATCACTATACATATTGTATGTGGATTTTCACTAAGCTTTTGGCACAAGATATTTCTGCTTTCTCATACCACCTAAGCAATTTCTCTTTCTGCACTCCACCCTGTGACAGTTCACTATCCTCATCCCAAGTTAATTACCCCCATTTTCTATTTCTCCCTTAATAACAATTTTATCTGTTCTTCTTCTCTTCTGTAACTACTTTATACACTTTAGTTCCATGCTTCCTTTCTCTGGGGAAAACTTCGTTCATAAGCGTGGGTAGCATTTTTGAAAACATATGATGGTACTCGCTCCTGGCCAACCTCATGGGGTGGGAGTTAATGAAGAAAGGTTTTAGGATTTGGCCTCGAGATTTGAGTCATGCTCACTGTATAACCAGACATTTTTGCAATAAAATCTCTCTCTCTGCATTTGGATCCTTAGAGCATTGCTCCATGTGCTGTGCTTTTCCTGTGCATGTTTTCCAGAAGAATCTTCCAGGAATTAAATGCCCCCCCACCCAGAAATCTCAGTGGACCAAACACAATTGGCTCCAATACATGGGGCAGTAACTTAGGTATGCATACCCCAAAATCTTGCCTTTTTTCATCTGCTTTAATTTTCTCTTCCTGATGATTGTATTATATGGTGGTCAGGAGCCATTTTCTGGTTTCAGTGGATGGGACAAGTGGTCTGAGGGCATGTGGCTTTGTACATATTGGATGGAAGCAGCCTGTGCTCTGAATTTTTGCTCAGCGGGGAGCACCGTGCACTTCCAGGCACAATGTCTCCTGGCTTACGTCACTCCTGCAGGCTACAAAAGCCTGTGACTTCAAGGTTGAGTTTAATATCAAGGCTTAGCAGACATGCTTGGCCTGGAAACCATTTTTTCTTAATTCTACAGGTCTGAAAATATTTCTGGTTTTAAATTCTCCCCACCAAAGAAAGACTTCATCTCCTACTGTGAAGAACCTGCTCTTCAAGTTCGGTTCCAATCTTAAATTTGTTTGTTCATATGTAAATTTTCTACTGGTAGCTCTTTGGCTCAGCCAAGGCTGGAGTTTACTTCTTTCTGATGCAAATTAAGGCTTCATGGGACCCACCCTACATAATGGGCTTTCAATTTCTTTCCAGATAATTTTTAAACCTTGGCCACTTGATTCGTCTTTTCTTAAATTGCCTTTTAATTGCTCTGCGTATTCTTCTTTAGTGGTTTTCTTTTTAAATCTAACTCTTCCTACCTGAACCTGCTGGCTATTTGTGGGTTCAAAATTGGGATTCAGCTAGCTGTATCACTTATGTAATTCAAATCCATTTCAGCTTGCTTAACTTAAGTAATATTTTTACTTAACCCCTGGTACCCTGGATATCTTTTGAGTAATATATGTGGTACAGTTTAAAATTAATTGGTTTTGATTTATTTTTTTCTTACTCCTTTTAAATGTGTTCTCTTCAAAGATTTTTTCCTCACAGAATTCTTGATCACATGTGGTCTGAGCTCTTTCCTGGTGCCATAAGCCTGCCCGCTGTGCATGCATACCAGCTGCCTGACTGAGCACATGGTATCTTAACAATTTTTCTAAATCATGCCCTTTAATTTTGATTTTAGTTTTACATTATTTGATTTAGCATTTTGGAAACAAGATATATGGATTTCTATGAGAGTTTACAGGCCCTGGAGTTCTAACAAAACAAACTTGCTCTGATAATTTTTTTTTTTAGACCAATTGGTAAAAACTTCTTTAACAACATGAATTGATATTTTTGGTTCAATTTAAATGAGGAATTTTATGAATACAGACGGGGTTTTTGTTTCTTTAAGGCCCATCTTCCAGCCTGTGTGTATGTATATATGAATGCAAGTTATGCTTTTAATTCATTATAATCCTACATGTTTAAATCTAATTAGGAGCTGATTATAAACAAAGATAGATTCAACTCGTAAAGAATGTTTGTTTTATACCCATTAGTGTTAACAATTTTTAATTGGGTTTATACTATGCATATTATTCAGTTTAATGATAAACTATTGTTGATTATTGTAAATTGTTATTAATAGTTGTATTTATTGTTATTAAATATAATTATACAAATGATACAAATGCAGTCTAGATGGGGGATAGTTCATTGTTGTTGAGTATTATTTTTGACAATTATTATTCATAACAATTATTAATGATTGTTGTGATAATAATGGTGAATAATAATTATTGATAATAATANAAGACTCAAAATGAGCCTTCCATTTGACCCAGTCATACCACTCCTGGGTATATACCCACAAGACACAACTTACTGCAAAGATACATGCACAGCTATGTTTATTGCAGCTCTGTTCACAATAGCAAAAAGCTGGAACCAGCCCAGGTGCCCCTCAACTGACGAGTGGATAGAGAAAATGTGGTACATGTATACAATGGAGTTCTATGCAGTGGTAAAGAGGGACAACATCATGAACTTTGCAGGTAAATGGATGGAGCTAGAAGACATTATGTTAAGTGAAGTAACACAGTCCCAGAAAAACAAACGAAAAATGGTGTCTCTCATATGTGTATGCTAGTGCCAATAACCCAGATATAAATATTTCTTGTGGAGAGAGATGCATAGTAAAAGAACAACAACAGAAAGACTGCATCAGAAAACTGACTGAAATGGTGAATTGGGAAGGGGGGGCGGGAGAGCGACAAGTGTGTATATTCGATTAATGCATATTTAATTGACGTGAGTTCAACAAGTATCCAGTTTTGCCCAGACACTGTCTACAGGTAACATGGTGTTTTAGCACTTAGTAAAAGTAAATATGTTTATATTAAACAACATTGATTTACAGGCTCTGATAAAAACGGTAATGCATCTGAGTTAAATGGAGATATAAATTGCTGTTTTCCACGTTTGTTCTACATAAAATCTGTGTAACAATAACTTTGGGTTGGCACATACAAAAGTTCTCTATAATTTTTCTGTTGTATGGTATCACCTTGTAGCATTCTCTTTCACCTATAAGATGATTTAACGTAAAAATTAAGTTTGCTTCCCAAGTTAATCACATACAGTCACCCAAAACAGCATGGATGAATTTGATGAAATCTCTGCCTTGATTCCACCCTGTAGATATGTATAATACAATGCTTTCTGGAGACTCATGGGTCAAAAAACAAAAACCTAAAAAAACATGGGGGGGGGATACAGATAGATATGAAACCTTTTTGTCAAAAACCTTGCTATTCAAATCTTAAAACTAACTGCGGGAAAAGATTTGTATGTTCCAACAGGTCAAAATATCACCAACTTTACGACTGAGAAAGAAAAGATACAGCTTTGCATCGAGTAGGATGTACCAGAAAGTGCCAACAGAAAGGTTGGCCTGTCTGAACATTGAAAGGAAGAAAAGCCTCAGATTGCTACAAACATCAAACTCCTCTGTGGATCCTACTTGTAACAACTATGTATAATGAATCCTAATGAAACTTACCTTCTAGGTGCCGCAAGGGTTTTAATACGAGAGACTTTCTTACCTCCCCCCAACATAGAACAAAGAGAAATATGACGATGATGTCATTCTCCAACTGAAAATTGGAGACAACTATTATAGAGGTAATCTCTTATAAAACTGGTAAAACTGCCTTCTTTAAATGACTAATAGACATAGGAACTGTGAAAAGGATTATTCTCTATTCAGAACCAAATATAATACTAAAGTCTCCTTAAGCTATGTACTTAAGCAAAATATATTAATACAGGAGCTCTGACATCAGCAATTGATTATTCTACCAAGGAGATGTTGGCCAGGGGATCCAAGCCCCCACAATAGGTAAAGGCTCCTTGCCTCTAAACTGGGATACCTGCAAGAAGAGAGGCGATAAGGCCCTGTTGTCGAAGACCTGACATTAACATGGGAAAGATGTATTGAGACCACACATGCAAGTGTACAGATGGTCTCTTGAATACCAGAGAGTGTTACCAAAGGCCACTAAACCAATAAAGCAAATATGGGTCTCCTTGAGTCAAGCAAGTCTCCTCCGTCAGGACCAGCTACACCTCACCTGCCTCGATATACTGTGCAGCAGAGGCAGCCATATGCCTGTATACCCTAAATCTATTGGCTATTAGCTTTCTCCTTGGAGGAATAACCCATGTCTGATGCCACAAGCTTACATCCTCTAATCTTTAGGAGATGTTATAAGCCACAGTAAGACCCTGTCATATTTAACAGAAAAAAATGTAATTCATGAATTAACATACCATCCAAACATCTGTGTCTATACCAAAGTAACCTACGATAACAATTAGTACTGTTTAAATACCTATATATCTAAATGCTTGCACTTCATTAGTAGGATCGAAAGGTTATTCCTGGACAAACTGTCAGCCCATGAAATGAAACGCAAGAATTGACCAGAGTCCAAGACAACAGCTCCAGAGAAAGTAGACTGTCTTGCTTCTCATTTACCTGTGCCCCTTTT
>VZQC01007255.1:151434-202528 GCA_009823505.1 Rhizomys pruinosus | reverse complement strand
AAAAAAAAAAAAAAAAAAAAAAAAAAAAAAAAAAAGAAAAAGAAACAGTAAGCAAAAAAAAAAAAAAAAGAAAAAAAAAAAAAAACCCCAGCCAAAGATATCTTTCTTTCTTTGAGAATCATTCCTCTTTTAGGAAGGTATAACATTCTTATGAAAATATGATTATTTCATCCTACATGTGAAAATTCAAATAAAAGACAGGTAATCTGACATCTTCTATCCTCTGCAGTCATCCACAACCAAGTGGCATACACACATGCAAGCACAGCACATACAAATACATTTGTTTTCAAAAAGTATACTATGGCATAAATATATAATGAAAAGCCAAGAAATAAGCCCTCTTATACAAGATTAACTCATCTGTGAGAATGGTAACATATATGCACAATAAGAAACTGTAATTTGCCAGGACAGCCAGGACTACAGGGAGACCCTGTTTCGAAAAGACCAAAAAACAAAACAAAACAAAACAAAACAAATCACCCCCTGTAATTTGGACCCTAAGAGGTCTTGGAAAAAAACTGGTTGCTATTCATATGTAAAAGAGATACATTAGTCTCTAATGCTTCACCATGCACAAAAGTAATTTTAAAATTAATTAAAAATTTAAGTGAATAACTGAAAACTTACAGAAATGGAAAATGTATCAGAAGATACTCATAATATTGATGTTCAAGCTTTGTTTTGCTCTTGTTGTATTATTTATTTACTTTATACACAGTGGATATATATATATATATATATATATATATATATATATATATATATCATGTCCTAATTTTGAAAGTGTAATAAATCTCAGGCTAACTTCAAAACTGAACTTCTCCTGTTTCACTTTTCTTAGTGCTATTACAAGTCTGTATCACCAACCCTAACAGTAACGGTGCTCTTGGTAATGAATTTTCAAAGATGATAACAAAATACAGGTAAAAACAACAACAAAAATAACCATGTGAAATGACCAAACTGAAAAGGATGTTGAGAGAAAATGAATAATCAACAAAACTAGAAGGAAACAAATAAATATTTTAAACTCTATATGAAATAAGAGGCCATTATGTAAAATATTATGGGACTTACACCATTTATTCATATAATCTTTTTAAAATGTGGATAAAGAGCCTTAATAGAAATTCTTCAAAGAGACATGGCAAAAAGGTATAAATTGGTGCTTGGGATCAGTAGTGATTAAAAAATGTAAATTGAAACCACAGTGAGCTATCATCTCATTCCTACTGACAGACAATTATCCAAAGGGAAGATAAGGTGGTAAGTAGAGAAACACTCTGTAGAGTATAAAAACATGTCTTTCTTAATACAAAACAAGGTTATATGGTACATCTGTCAAACTATGCAGTTAACACTTGTGTTTTTCAATACATACCTGTTACCTCATGAAAACACCAAAAATAAACTTACATGAGAAAATTCAGTTGCACAGCTCATGAATAAAAACCAGCACATGATTAGTAGTTGATGAAACTTAGTGACAGTTCTATTACACTATTAAATTTATATTATAGCACTTGTGTAAATATAAAAATATTAGCAATGATGTAAAAAAATAAGGACTCAAATATGTACAAACAACTATGTAAATAAAAGTTAGTGTTTCATTTTATTTAACTCCCAAATTCTTATAGTTCAGAGGTAGAATAATGTGCTTAAGGATCGAGGTTTTAATAACGTCTACAAGTCTAAAGGGCTTTGCACAAATGAAGATTCTGTCCAGAAAATAAAAATAAATGGAAACGCAAATAAAAAAAAAAAAAAAAAAAGAAAGGACTCCAATGTGTTGAAGGTAGAACAAATATATTGCCTTTATGATGTGAAACATTATAGAGATTATGAAAAAATAATAGAGCTAATACATAGTTGAGATATCTTGCAACAGGGAATGGATTACAAGGAAAGAAATCATGATCTAAAAGTGATATCAGTGCTGCCACATTTACTGCATTATTACTCACAATAAGAAAACTACAAATACAAAAGAATCTATCAAGGAAGGAATGGGAGACACGTTGCATGTGAGTTTGATGAAATATAGTGCAGCTTTAATACAAAAGAGACCCTGCCCTCAGCAACCAAATGGGTGATCAGAAAGAATATTGCATGATCTATCTCAAATGGGGTATCTGAAAAATATGAACTCAAAATTAGAAAGTAGATTATGATTGTCAGGTATAAAGGGTCAGTGAAGCAAATGGAAAGTGAGGACATGTTGGTCAAAGATACAAATTTGAACTTAGAGAGTGAATGCTGCTGAAGGAGATACTGGTTGAAGACATGAACTGGAACTTGTAAGGCAAATGATTCTGAAGGCACTTTGGGCAGGAAATTGTCAATGTTCAGTGATCATGTATTATATATGCCTGAGAATATTGCTCTATGACAAGGAGATTACCAGTGATTCATAAAGCTTGGGGATTGATCTTTGGTAGAATAAAAAAAAAAAAATCTACACCAATGGTGAAAGAGAATTTCAGCATTTGAGAGGCAATGGCAGGAAAATTCATACAACCTGCTCCACACAGGGAGTTCCAAGCAAGCCAACACTACGTTGTGACAGCTTGTCTCAAAAACAGTAATGACAACCCACTCCTGATATTTTCAATGAGGAGTGGATTTAAATATACTCAGTTTATCATATGATTTATGGTACATTTTGTTTCACAATTCATAACTAAATTGTGCTGGATAGCTTTAGTGTCAACTTGACACATGGGTTGTGGGAGCCTCAATTGGGGAATTGGCTCCACTGGATTGGCCTGTGGCCATGTCTGTGGAGTATTGTCTTGATTGTCAAGCAGTGTGGGAGGGCCCAGCCCACAATGAGTAGTGCCACTCTGGGAAGGTTGTTGTGTACTGTATAAGAAGGCAGGCTATGCATGAGCCAGGGTATCAAGCCAGTAAACAGCATTCTTCCATGGCTTGTGCTTCAGCTCCTGCCTCCAGGTTCCTGACCTGAGTTCCTGCCTTGGGCTCCCTAAGTGATGAACTCTGACCCAGGAGATGTAAGCTGAATAAACCCTTTCCTCCCCAAGTTGGTGTCGGTCAGAGTGTTTTGTCACAGCAATGGAAGACAGACTAGAACATATATCAAAATATTACCTTGTGTCTCATTAATGTTCACATAGCAATTTTGTTAATTTTGTTAATTATGCCACAAAGCAATCTGAAAAAAATAATTATTAGTAGCTAACTTTCAGCAAAATCTATCCATCCTAAAAATTAAAAGATTTCTGGATTGATTGGAAGATATTTGGTAGTACTGAATTTGCTCATTAATTCTTTAATGTATGTATATACATAACCACATATTTAATACATATTTAAATTATGATAGTGAATGAGTAGTCCCAATATAATAATTATAATTCAGTAATTATGTTTCCTTCTGTTAAAATAAGAACATATTCTAAATGAAAGAACCTATTTTATTAAGTAAAATTAATTAGATTTAAAACTGCAAACATATGAAGTTAATTATCAAATGTTATAGAGAAAATTTGTGGTTACCATAGCTTAGAGTTTCACAGTAATGTTAGCTTATGACTTTGTAGCTGACTTAAAGCTGTTGGCTATAAACACACTGAATCAATCCTACTTGGATATGAACAGCAAGAACAACAAATTAGGAAAGCTTTTTACTGATGTCAACACATGTTACAGACTTCTTAGTAAATAAGTTCCTAATATTAATAATTTGTATGCTACATTTTTCTCATCATATCATCTCAGATGCACATTCTGTATGTTGAACTAAGCCATTTCCAAGTTGAAAGCACATTATCACCCCAGAGTATTCTCTGTTTTTGAAAATCTATGCTGTTATGGAAATCCAAATTTGGTTTCAAGAAATATTTAAGAATTATGTAGAAGAAATGTATAAACTTTATGAAGCAATAATTATTACAAAGATACCAATATAAATGTATTCATCATTTGAGGAAATGATTTTAACAAATACTTGAAATGCAACAAGTAAATATTTAGTGACAACTACCATATATCATGGTATGTTCAAACACTTAAGATACATATTTAAATACACAGTTGTTGATTACACCCAAGATAAAAGTGCCACTACATCTTCAGCAAATGGTGCTGGCAAAACTGGATCACAATCTGTAAAAGATCAAAATTAAACCCCTACTTCTCACTCTGCACAAAAATCAACTCCAATGGATCAAAGACCACAGTGTGAAACCCAAAACTCTGAAGGGGATAAAAAAAAAAGTTGGCAGCAATCTGCAAGACATAGGCATAGGAAAAGACTTTCTAAATCAGATAGCAGCTGCACAGGAAATATGGTCAACAATTGACTCATTAAACTCAATAGCTTCTGTACAGTGAAAGAAATAATCAGGGAAGTAAAGAGAAAACCCACAGAGTGGGAAGAAATATTCACAGTGATCATGTGACAGAGCATTAACTTCCAGAATATGCAATCTCCTCAAAAAACAAAGAAATAAGAAAAGAAATTATGCACTCAACATATGGAGTAAAGAGAACAAAGACTCCACCAGTGAGGAATTAAAGATGGCTGAAAAACAACTCAAAAAGTGTTCAACACCATCAATAATTAAGGAAATTCATATTAAAACCACTCTAAGATATCATCTCACTAGAATAAGAGTGGCTAAGATCAAGAAAACAAAAGACACCAAATGCTGGAGCGGTTGTGGGGAAAGGGGAACACTCATCCACTGCTGGTGGGAATGTAAACTTGTACAACCACTGTGGAAAGCAGTGTCGAGAACCCTTGAAAACCTGAAAATGAGCCTACCACCTGATCCAGACATACCACTCCTGGGTATATACCCACAAGACTCATCTTGCTGAAAATATGCCTGCAAATATATGTTTATTGCAGCCCTCTTCACGATAGCAAGAAGCTGGAAGCAACACGGGTGCCCCTCAACCTACGAGTGGATAACAAAAATGTGGTACATCTACACAATGGAGGTCTATGCAGTGGTAAAGAAAAATAACATCATGAATTTTTCAAGTAAATGGATGGCAGTTGAAGCCATTATGGTAAGTGAAATAAGAAAGAAACAAATGGGGAATGGTTTACCTCGTTTGTGGATGTTAGCACCAAATCCCCCGATTGAAAGACAAACTGGGCGTGGTGGCGCGCGGCTTTAATCCTAGCACTTGGGAGGCAGAGGCAGGCAGATCTTTGTGAGTTCAAGGCCATCCTGATCTTTGTGAGTTCAAGGCCAGCCTGGTCTACAGAGTGAGTTCCAGGACAGGTGGGGCTACAGGGAGACCCTGTCTCGAAAAGATAAAAAAAAAAAAAAAGAGAAGACAAACTGAGCAAAGTTATTGTTATATCTCTTTCTATTATAAGGCAACTGTGATTTTGTAAAGTGAACCCCTTGATGAGCCTTAGAGTAAACTTACCACATACTTTCAGATATGGCAATTAATGTATATGAGTGAAAAGTATATATCCATATTTTAGAGTTATATAAAATTAAAGGGAAAAATGTGAATTCCTAAACACGTACCTGAGTTAACATACAGTTTATTCCTGGAGAACATAACTCTGTTCTGACATTTATATATGCATATTTTGGAGCAATACAATGGGGAGGGAACCACAATAACATGGAGACTGGGTCAAAGAACGGACTGACATAGTTAAATTCTGCCTAAAACAATGGAACTTTACAGGGAAAATCTTTAAAAAGCCTGAGAGAAGCCGGGCATGGTGGCACATGCCTTTAATCCTAGCACTTAGTAGACAGAGGCAGGCGAATCTTTGTGAGTTCAAGGCCAGCCTGGTCTACAGAGTGAGTTCCAGGACAGCTGGGGCTACAGGGAGACCCTGTCTCGAAAAGACCCAAAAAAAAAAGCCTGAAGAGAAGAAAAGACATGTATGGCAGAATGATGATCTGGGGTGGGGTGGGGGAAAGGAAGGAGGAATCTGTCTAAATGGAATGATGTCTGAAATAAACAAAACATCAATGAAAGTATTATTAAAAAGTTGAAATCATGTAAAACACATAAATAAATGTGCAAAACCATGATCATACAAAAAAAAAAAAAAAAAGACACACTGGGAAATCACTGTAGAATAAAAAATGAGAGTGAACAACAACAACAACAAAAAGAGTGCCATTACTACACCAATAGAGTTTGCTGGACCAGTAATTGTTGGCTTTGCAGCTGAGTATGACCATTGATTGGTTTTCTCTCTTGACAGCTTGCCTATTACCCTCTGATACTATGAGCTAGTGTTCATGAAAAAGGATTCCTTGTCAGTTCCAGAATGTTTGCTCCATGTTCTAAGTCCAAAATCATGGCTTGTTTTAAGTGATAGGGTCTTAACTTCAACTTCTGGAAGGCAATCATGGGCTGTGGCTATAGCCTGTGCTATTTTGTAAGTTATTGGACTATGCTGACTAGTACCTCAAATGGAGGTTTCTTTTGTTTGGCAGGGAGTCTTCTTTTACATAGCCTTCAGCTAAAGAAAGACATAGGTAGGTAGGTAGGTAGGTAGATGATAGATGATAGATAGACAGATAGATAGATAGATAGATAGATAGATAGATGATAGATAGATAATAGATAGAGAGATGGATAGATAGATAATAGAGAGAGATGGATAGATAGATGATAGATGATTAGATAGATAGATAGATAGATAGATGATAGATAGATAGATGATAGGAGGTAGATATCACTATACATATTGTATGTGGATTTTCACTAAGCTTTTGGCACAAGATATTTCTGCTTTCTCATACCACCTAAGCATTATCTCTTCTCACTCCACCCTGTACAGTTCACTTCTCCATCCCAAGTTAATTACCCCCATTTTCTATTTCTCCCTTAATAACAATTTTATCTGTTCTTCTTCTCTGTGAAACTACTTCTACACTTTAGTTCCATAGCTTCTTTTCTCTGGGAAAACTTCGTTAAGGTGGGTAGCATTCTAAAACAATGGTACCTCCCTGGCCACACCCATGGGGTGGGGAGTAGTGAAGAAAAGGTTTAGGATTTGGCCCTGAGATTTGAGTCATTCTCCATATATAAGCAGACATTTTGCAATAAAATCTCTCTCTCTGCATTTGGACCTTAACATGCGTCCATGTGGTGTGCTTTCCTGTGCATGTTTTCCAGAAGAATCTTCCAGGAATTAAATGCCCCCCCACCCAGAAATCTCAGTGGACCAAACACAATTGGCTCCAATACATGGGGCAGTAACTTAGGTATGCATACCCCTAAATCTTGCCTTTTTCATCTCTTTATTTTCTCTCTCCTGATATTTATATATGGTGGTGGAGCCATCTTTCCTGGTTTCAGTGGATGGGACAGTGATCTGAGAACATGTGGCTTTGTACACATGGAGGAAAGCAGCCTGGCTCTGATTTGGCTCAGCGGGAGCACCCAGTGCCTTCCAGGCACATGTCTCCTGGCTTAGTCACTCCTGCAGGCTACAAAAGCCTGTGACTTCAAGGTTGAGTTTAATATCAAGGCTTAGCAGACATGCTTGGCCTGGAAACCATTTTTCATAATTCTACAGGTCTGAAAAATATTCTGGTTTTAATTTCTCCCCACCAAAGAAAGACTTCATCTCCTACTGTGAAGAAACTCTTCTTCAAGTTCGGCTTCAAACTTTTCTTGTTCATATGTAAATTTTCTCCAGGTAGCTCTCCTAGACCTGAGCCCACTTCTTTCTGATGCAAATTAAGGCTTCATGGGACCCACCCTACATAATGGCTCAATTTTTTCCAGATAATTTTAAACCTTGGCCACTTGATATCTTTTTCTTAAATTTGCCTTTTATTGCTCTCTATTCTTCTTGTGGTTTTTTTTCTAAATCTAACTCTTCCTACCTAAAACCTGCTGGCTATTTGTAGTTCCAAAATTGGGATTCAGCTAGCTGTATCACTTCAGTAATTCAAATCCATTTCAGCATGCTTAACTTAAGAAGTAATATTTTTACTTAACCCCTGGGTACCCTGGATATCTTTTGAGTAAATATATGTGTACAGTTAAAATTAATTGGTTGATTTAATTTTTTCTTACTCCTTTTAAATGTGTTTCATCTCAAAGATTTTTCTCACAGAATTCTTGACCACACGTGGTTTGAGCTCTGGCGCCATCAGCCTGCCTGCTGTGCATGCATACCAGCTGCCAGACTGAGCACATGGTATCTAAATCATGCCCTTTAAATTTTGATTTTAGTTAACATTATTTGATTTCAGCATTTTGGAAACAAAATAGATGGATTTCTAGAAGAGTTTACAGGCCCTGGAGTTCTAACAAAACAAACTTGCTCTGATAAATTGTCTTTTTTTAAGACCATTGGTAAAAATCTCTTTAACAACAGGAATTGATATTTTGGTTCAATTTAAATGAGAAATTTTATGAATACAACAGTTTTATGTTTCTTTAAGCCCATCTTCAAGCTGTGTGTATGTATAAGTGAATGCAAGTTACTGCTTTTAATTCATTATAATCCTACATGTTTAAATCTAATTAGGAGCTGATTATAAACAAAGATAGATTCAACTCGTAAAGAATGTTTGTTTTATACCCATTAGTGTTAACAATTTTTAATTGGGTTTATACTATGCATATTATTCAGTTTAATGATAAATTGTTGATTATTGTAATTGTTATTAATAGTTATATTTATTGTTATTAAATATAATTAATAATAATTGATAAAATTCAGTCTAATGATAGTTCATTGTTGCTGACTATTATTATTGACAATTATTATTCATAATTATTGATTGTTGTGATAATAATGGTGAATAATAATTATTGATAATAATAATTAATAATGGTTATTGTGGGTAGGCCACCGAGATTTATGGCAAGATCCATCTAATCCCATGACAATCCATGTGGGTAACACGTGCAGGAAGTCACACCACGTGGACGCATGTTAAGGTCCAAACGCAGAGAGAGCATTTATTGCAAAATTTCTGGTTGTATAGCGAGTGTGACTCAATTCTCAGGTCCAAATCCTAAACCTTTTTGTCACTACATCCCACCCCATGGGTGTGGCCAGGGAGGTCCCATTGGCTTGGAATGCAACCCATCTTAACAAAGTTTTCCCACATCTCACCCTTTTAATTTTTTTTTTAAATTTTTCTGAGAGACAGGGGAGCCCACGGGTGAGGCTAAGGACACAAAGGAACGTGAGTTTTGAATAGCCAGCTGCTCAAGCCTGTTCTGAGTGCTAAGGCAGTGGAGGGCAGATCAGACCTGAAACTTTATTTTCACACTAAGGTCAATTAATATCCAAAAATCCCAACCATGAAGTGAGCTAATTGTCAAGCATAAGCAATGAATGTAAGTAACATTCATGTAAAACCAATTAGCAAGTATCTTTGTCCAAATTTTGAAACAACCCAAGGTTCACATAGTCCAATTGGAGAATCTTGTATGCACAAGCATGTTGATCAAATAAGAGTCCAGTCTATATCCCTGTAGTCTCACATTTCGCCCCAATCTTTTGGCAGCCCTTACATTCTACCATGACTCCTCTTCCTCAAGTTGTTCCCTAGGCTTTGGGAAAGGGGCACAAGTGGGTGAGAAGCAAAACAGTCTATTTTCTCTGGAGATGTCATTTTGGACTCTGTTCAGGTTGTTCCCCTTCATGGGTTGACAGCTTATCCAGGGGTAACCTTTTTAATCCTACTAACAAAGCACAAACAATTAGATGTACAGGCATTTAAACAATACTAATTATTACGGCAAGCTAAGCTGTGAGCATAGACACAGATGTTTGAATGGTATGCGAATCCACAAACTGTGGCTTTTCTGTAAAAGAGGATAAGTTCCTACTGTGGCTTATATCATCTCCTAACCACTAGAGGACATAAGCTTGTGGCATCAGCCATGAATTATAACTGCAAGGAGAGAGCTAATAGCCAATTAGATTTGGGATATCTATATACACATGGCTGACACTGTTGCACAGTATCTCCAGGCAGTTGAAGTGTAGCTGATACTGACAGAGGAGTCTTGCTTGACAAAAGGAGACCGATATTTTACTTTATTGCTTTAGTGGCCTTTGGTAATGCTCTCTGGCATTGCAGAGGCCAACTGTACATTAGCAAGTGATGTCTCAAAACATTTTTTCATGCTTACACCAGGTCTTCAACAACAGGGACTTACAGCCTCCCTCTTTTTGTTTTTAAATTTTTATGTTTTGACTTATAGATGCCTAAGTTGTATTACACATACCTATAGACCTATCTCCCTGCTGATATCCCACTTATAGACAAAAGGCCTTATTGATTTGGGGGGGGGGGCTTAAATCCCCTAACCAACATGTCCTAGGCAGAATAATCCATTGCTGATATCAGAGCTCTCCTGTATTAATATATTTTGCTTAATTACACAGCTTATAAAGACTACTATTGTATTTGGCTCTAAATAGAGAATTATCCTTTCACAGTTCCTATGTCTATCAGTCAACTTAAAAAGGTAGCTATACCTGTTTTATAAGAAATTACCACTATAAGAGTTGGCTCTAATTTACAGTTAGGGAATGACTTCATTACCATCATGTTTTTCTTTTTCCTATAAAAAGAGGTAGGAAGGTTTCTCAGCATCTAGAAGGTAAATTTCATTAGGACACATTATAAACAGTTATCTCAAATAGAATTCAGAGAGATGCTCAGTGTCTGTGACTCAGGCAATCTGAGGGTCCTCTTTCTTTAATGTTCAGATGGGTCAGCCTCTCTGCTGGCATTTCCCAGCCCATTCTGCATAGCCAAAAGCATTTAGGTTGGTGTTTTTTACCTGTGGGAACATACAAATCTTCTCCCATTGTTAGTTTCAATATCTCAAAATTGAAAATTTATCAAAAGGTTTGGAATACAGAGTTTTCCATTTGTATCCCAGAAGGAATATTATACCATCTCCCTCTTTTTGTTTTCACATTTTTATGTTTTGACTTATAGATGCCTAAGTTGCATTACACATACCTAGAGACAGGAACCAGGTGTAAATTTTCATCAAAATTACCCAAACTGTTTTTCATTGACTGTATGCTACTTATTTGGGAAGTGAACTTAAACTTAATTTCTTTAAATTGTCCTACAAGTAAAGGAAAAATGTTACAAGGTGATACTGTATAACAAAGAAAAATATAGAGATCATTTGTGTACCTTAACCCCAAAGTTATTGTTGGAAGTTTATAAATAAAACAATTAACATTTTATATTCCCAATTAGTTCAAATGTATTACCATTTTAACCGAAACCTTCAACCAAATTTAACTAATATAGACATTTTTACTAAATCTATTAATATCCTATAATATGTGGACAAAGCTTGGGCAGAGTTGAATACCTGCCAAATAAATTTTACCCAAAATAGTATACTTTGTTCTTTAAAACTATATGACTAGAATATGACTTCAGAGAAATCAAGTCTATTAACTTAATTGGTTTATTTTGTATTTCTGTATAAATCTCTACTGAAATACCTCTCTATATAAATATATGTTATTTTTAAGCATACCATTTTAAACTTCAAACCTTACAAAGTGGATTTTAACAATTATATTCCTCCAAGCTCTTGGCCTTCTCCAGGCCTGGAAGGAAAACCTGCTTTAAAGATTTTTCAATATCTAGCCCTTAATAAAATTTTCTTTTACAATTCTTATGCCCAATAGTTAATTAAAGACTGGTTAGATATGGCCCATGAGAAGTTGTTACCATCACTCACATCTTGATTTTTTTGTTTGTTTCTTTTTGTGGGAGCTTCTAGGAAGCTTCCTTTGTCAGGAGCAGGTGCAGCGCAGTACTGCTAAGGGAAGAGGGACACAGTGCCCACTTTGTGAACACTGTGGGGAACTGACCCCTAGGCACAAAGGTCAGCTGGTTACTCCTGTAACCTGAGCAGAGAGGTAACTTCCTACTCAACTGTCCTTAGCCTGGGACAACGAGACACGTTTCCCACTCTTGGCTGTGATTGTCCACCAGCCCAAAGCCAGGACAGGAATTTCACACCAGCTACCGAGGTTAGTGGTCCGCAAAGGAAGTCTTTTTCCAACCAACTGGCCATCGAAATGAAATGCAGGCCTCAACACCAGCTACCCACTGGCTATTTGAATGAAATGCAGGCTTGTCTTAGACTGTATATGCTCAAAAATTAAAGAAAAAAATATGGCACCGTGAATTCCACAATGATGTTAATGGGAATTCACATTTTTTTTTTATTTTCTAAATTTTTAAATTTTTATATTTTTTTATTTTTTATTCCCAAAGACCCCAAAACATTATTAACACTTTAGTACAATGAAAACCTGGTTACATTTTTGTTTTAGATGTTGAAAGGGCGTAACCAGTAGGTGGCAGTGTAGATCCATTATTTAAAAAATTTTAGTAGATAACCCATAACCTTTGTTGAAATTGAATTATGTGGAAGATCTCCCAAGACCACCTGAAACACAGGTAGGTAGAAGCTGGGTGCTTCAGCAAGGTGGATTGTTGTTTGATTTAATTTAGTTGTCTTTGGCTTAAGTGGCTTTGTGGCTGTGGGGGCGGAGTTATCCTCCCAGCTGTGATAAAATGTGGGTTTGTGTGAGTCTTGAGATTGGAGATCTCCGAAGACCTCCTGAAGCACAGGTACCAGGGCATGGGCTAAAGAGAACGCCCCCACCCCCACCAACTGGAATTAACAAAGGAAGGATTGTCCAAGTGGGTTCTTTGGAGAACCTTAAGAACAGAAAGGGATGAGTGAGTTCAACTTCCAATAGAAAGCCTAGAGCTTAGAGAAGTCAACACTCCATAAGCAAGGAGTAAAGGAAAAAAAATCAAACAAACAATGAAGGCATCTGAAGGAGGCAAGCAAAGCAGGTCTTCAACACAGTGAAGAGGCATTTGGGACCCACATTTGAATACAGGCAAGGAGAAGCCCATATGCCAAGAAGAGGAAGAAGAGACAACATGGGAAAGGTGCAGGATAATCCCACACCATGCTCTACTAACATTGTGGAAGATTCCTACAGTGGAATCCCCCTGGGGATGGCCCAGGACACGATTATCAGAAGTACAATTGTGAACATACTTACAGAAGTACAAGATTATAAAGAGTAAATCAAAGAATTAAGAAAAGAGAATGAAGAACTCAAGAAGGACCTAGAGAGAGAGAATGACAAATTCTGGAAGGAAGTGGAAACACTGAAAAGATCCCATGCTGAAAAGATAAGGAAACCAACCAGCAAAGCAAAGAGCTACAGGAAGAGATTGAGAAGCTCCAAAAGGAAGTAGAAATACTAAAGAAATCTGAAGAGGAAATGAAAAAGGAAATCAAGCACTCACACAATCAAGAGGAAAGGAATGAAAAGAGCCTCAGAAGTAGAATGGAGGATGCAGAACAAAGAATATCAGACCTGGAAGATAACACCGAACAACTAAAAACCTCAAGGAAAAATTATGAAAAATTTAAAAATACACAAAAGTGGAACAACCAGGAACTGTGGGACATTATGAAAAGATCAAACCTCTGCATCATAGAAATAGAGGAAGGAAAAGAATCCCAAGAGAATGGTATTGATCAGATCTTCAACAGAAAAATAGATGAAAATTTCCCCAAACTAAAAAAACACAAACCAATACAAAAACAAGAAACACATAGAACTCCAAACAGACAAGATCAGAAAAAAAACTCTCCATGCCACATCATAGTTAAAATGCTGGACACCCAAAACAAAGACAAAAATTCTTAAAGCCAGAAGAGGAAAACAAGTGACCTATAAGGGGAAACCTATCAGAATTATTGACTTCTCAGTACAGAGTATGAAAGCAAGAAGAATGTGGAGCAAAGCATTCCCAGTGTTAAAGGACAATAGATGCCAACCCAGGTTAATATACCCAGCAAAAAATGTTGATTATAGTTGAAAGAGAGAGAAAAATCTTTCATGGTATAAACAAGATGAAAGAATATATGTCCGGAAAAACAACCCTACAGAGAATACGTGAAGCAATTCAAAGGACAGAAGAAAGGAGCAACCTAGAAAGAGAAATCCATAAAAGCATAACTGCAGAAGTACAAACCTAAACCAAAACCGCAAATGGATAATAAGGGAAAAGGAAGCAACACAAACCTATCAGTCATAACCTAAATATTAATGGACTAAATTCCCCAAACAAAAGACATAGAGTGGGAGATTGGATTAGGAAATAAACCCATCTATATGCTGTAAACAAGAAACACATCTTACCTTCAAGGACAGGCACCACCTTAAAGTGAAAGGATGGAAAAAAAAAATCTGAAGCAAATGGTACCAAAAAGAAAGCAGGTGTTGATATTTTAATATCAGACAAAATAGACTTCAAAGTAAAAGAAATCAGAAGAGACAAAGAAGGACATTGCATTTTTATCAAAGGAAAAATTCACTAAGAAGACTTCACAATTATGAATATATATGCCCCAAACTCTGGTGCACCAAACTTTATAAAGACAATTCTCCAGGACCACAAGTCACAGACTAACCCCAGTACACTCATAGTAGGGGACTTCAATATCCCACTGAGCCCTTTGGATAGGTCAACAGGACAAAGAATAAACAGAGAGACATCTGAACTGAACAAAATGATACACCAAATGGACCTCACAGACATCTACTGAATATCCCATCCTAATACCAGAGAATCCACTTTCTACTCAGCACCCCACAGAACATTCTCCAAAATTGACCAAATACTGGGACACAGAAGAAACCTCCACAAATACAAAAAGACTGAAATAATTTGATGCAGTCTACCAGACCACAGTGCAATAAAGCTCAACGTCAACACCAGAATAAGCCCTACTACCTACAAGAACACATGGAGACTAAACAACATATTCTTGAATAATGAATAAGTAAAGGAAAATATAAAGAAAGCAATAAAAGCATTCCTGGAACTGAATGACAATGATAATACAACACAACAAAACCTATGGGATACCTTAAAAGCAGTACTAAGAGGGAAGTTTGTAGCCCTAGGTACCTATATTAGAAAAACAGAAAGAGCACAAGTGAATGATCTAATACTGCAGCTAAAAGCACTTGAGAGGCAAAACAGATGAACCCTAAACACAACAGACAGGAAGAAATAACAAAAATCAGAGCAGAAATCAACGAAATAGAAACAAAGAAAACAATGCAAAAAATCAATTAATCCAAAAGTTGTTTCTTCAAAAGAATAAACACGATAGATAGATCTCTAGCCCAGTTAACCAAAAGAAAGTAGGAACAGCTCCAAATCAATACAATCCATGATGAAAAGGGAAATATCACAACAGACAAGGAAAAGATCCAGAAAATCATACGGGAATACTTCAAAAACCTATACTCTACCAAATTTGAAAACCAAGAAGAAATGGATGAATACCTGAAATCCTGGGAATCGCCAAAGCTCAACCATGAAGAGATTGACAGCTTAAAAAGACACATAATATACGAAGAAATTGGAGACGTAATAAGAAACCTCCCAGCTAAAAAAAATTCCAGGCCCAGACTATTTCATGGCAGAATTCTATAAAACATTTCAAAAAGACCTACAACCATTATTATTGAAATTGTTTAGAAGGATACAAACAGAGGGAATTCTCCCAAATTCTTTCCATGAAGCCAGCATCACTCTATTATCAAAACCAGGCAAAGATACAACCAAAAATGAGAACTATAGACCCATCTCCCTAATGAACACAGATGCCATAATCTTAAACAGGATACTGGCAAATCTCATACAGACTCACATCAAGAAGATCATCCATCATGACCAAGTTGGATTCATACCAGAGATGCAGGGATGGTTCAACATACGAAAATCAATAAACATCATCAAGCATATAAATGGACTGAAAGACCAAAACCACACCATCATCTCAATTGATGAAGAAAAAGCCTTTGACAAAATCCAGCATCCCTTCATGCTTAAAGTCCTAGAGGAAATTGGATTGGAGGGATCATTCCTCAATGTAATCAAAGCCATATACAGGAAACCCATAGCCAATATCATCCTAAATGGGGAAATGACAGAAACATTCACTTTAAAGGTAGGAACTCAGCAAGGCTGCCCTCTGTCACCACTCCTCTTCAACATAGTGCTTGAAACACTTGCTAGGGCAAAAAGTCAAGAAAAGGAAATTAAAGGAATGCTAATTGGAAAAGAGGAAGTCAAGGTATCCCTTTTTCCTGATGATATGATTTTTTACTTAGGGGATGCTAAAATCTCCACCAGAAAACTCCTAAAAATGATTAACAGCTTCAGCAAAGTGGCAGAATACAAAATTAACCTAAATAAATCAATAGCCTTTCTTTACACCAACAACAAGCAACTGGAAAAGGAATTCAAGGAGACTTCCCATCCACATTAGCCTCAAAAACAATAAAAAATCTAGAAACAAACCTAACCAAAGACACTAAAGCACTCTACAACAAAAATTTTAAACATTTAAAGAAAGAAATTGAAGAAGACATCAGAAGATGGAAAAACCTCCCATGCTCATGGATTGGGAAAATTAACATAGTAAAAATGTGCATTCTACCCAAACTCTTGTATAGATTTAACCCAATCCCAAATAAAATCCCCAAGAGTTTCTTCACAGGCTTGGAACAAAAAAGTCCTTAAATTCATTTGGAAAAACAAAAGACACCAAATAACCAAAATAACCCTGAGTGAAAAGAGCTACACAGTAGGGATCTCTGTACCAGTCTTCAAACTCTACTACAAGGCTATAGTCATAAAAACCGCCTGGTACTGGCACAAAAACAGACCTGTTAACCAAGGGAACAAAACTGAAGATCCAAACCTGAGCACATAAAATTTCAGCCACCTCATATTTGACAAGGGGGCCAAGAAGACACAATGGAGGAAAGACAGCATTTCCAGCAAATGGTGTTGGCAAAACTGGATCACCAATTGTAGAAGAATGAAATTAAACCCCTATCTCTTCCCCTGTACAGAAGTCAACTCCAGATGGATCAAAGACCTCAACATGAAGCCCCAAACTCTGAAGGCAATAGAAGAAAAAGTTGGCAGCAGACTACAAGACATAGGCATAGGCAAAGACTTCTTAAATCAGACAGCAGCTGCACAAGAATTAAGGTCGACAATTGACAAATGGGACCTCATTAAACTCAAAAGCTTCTGTACCTCAAAAGAAACAATAAAAGAAGTGAAGAGAAATCCCACAGAGTGGGAGGAAACCTTCACTGCAGAAACGTCTGACAAAGCATTGATTTCCAGAATATATGAACTACTCAAAAAACAAAGAAGAAAGAAAACAAATGACCCACTCAATAGATGGAGCAAAGACCTCAACAGAGACTTCATAAGTGAAGAATTAGAGATGGCTGAGAAACACCTTAAGAAGTATTCAACATCACTAATCATTAAGGAAATGCAAATCAAAACCACTTTAAGATATCATCTTACTCCAATAAGACTGGCTAGGATCAAGAAAACAAATGATACCAAGTGTTGGAGAGGTTGTGGAGTAAGAGGAACACTCATCCACTGCTAGTGAGTATGTAAATTGGTATAGCCACTATGGAAAGCAGTGTGGAGAACCCTTGGAAAACTTGGAATGAACTTGCCATCCGAGCCAGCCATATCACTCCTGGGCATGTACCCACAAGACTCATCCCACCACAGAGATACATGCACAGCCTTGTTTATTTCAGCTCTCTTCACAATAGCAAGGAGATGGAACCAACACAAATGCCCCTCAACTGATGAGTGGATAGAGAAAATGTGGTACATCTACACAAAGGAGTTCTATGTAGCAGTAAAGAAAGATGAGCTCATGAGCTTTGCAGGAAAATGGCTGGAGCTAGAAGATATCATGCTGATTGAAGTAACACAGTCCCAGAAAAGCAAAAGACAAATGGTATCCCTGATCTGTGGATGCTAGTGCCAATTACCTAGTTGTAAGTATTTCTTGAGCTTTTGTCTAAGTAGTTGGGATTGATGCATATTGGAAACAACAACAACAACAACAACAACAACAGAAAGGACTGCATCAAAGAACTGACTGAAATGGTGAACTTCTGCTCAAAACAGTCAACTTCTACATGGAGAATTTTGAGAAAGACTGAGAATGAGATGCAAAGCATGTTTGGCAGAATACATGAGCTCTGGTGGAGTGGGCTTATAGCATGGGGGACACGGGTCTAGATTTGATTAGTAACATAAAAAAGTAAAAATAAGGGCTGGAGAGATGGCCTAGCGGTTAAGAGCGCCGACTGCTCTTACAGAGGACCCGGGTTCGATCCCCAGCACCCACATGGCGGCCGAGAGCCGTCTGAAACTCCAATTCCAGGAGAACTCCAGCTCCAGGGGAATCCGAGACCCTCTTCTGACCTCCGCGGCGTTGCACAACACGGGTGCACAGACTTGCATGCAGGCAGTACATTCACACACATACAGAACTAAATAAAATTAATAAAAAAATTAAAAAAAAAAGTAAAAATAAATAAAAAATAAAGTTCAACTTAAAACAAAATTAAAAAATAACAAAAAAAGAAATTGAATTATGTGTTGGCTGTTTAATATAAATTTGTGTCCTTAGAAGGAAGGGCCACATTCCAACTCAGAGGCAATGTTTTTACTGGTATTATACCTGCTAACCTTAAAATATATTTAGAGCACAAGTACACACATCCATACACACCTGTGCATGCACATACATACATACATACATACATACATACATACATACGAAAGATTTGTTAGGTTGACCTTCAAGAGAGGAAAACCATATTGTTGACATTCAATGAGAAACATGAAATCTTTATAATTTGTTATAGGGTTATTTTTACATCATTAGAATAAATGTCCTAGTAATGCGCAAAACAGCTGAGATCCATATGCCACCTCTTAGGCCCATTCCCAACCATTTGTCTTCAATGAACTATCCCTAAAGTCTACTATTCTTTCCCTAGCCTGTCCCTTCTGGTTAATTAGCCCTAAGCTGTCCCTCTGCTAAGCTTAACTGACACTATGCTATTTACAAATCTAAAGATTGAGAATTCCCAAAGTAGACAGGCCAAAGTTGCTTGTAATCTTGGACCAATCCATCTTGTCTTATTATTAAGGACTTTGGAAGAATAATAATTATCCATAATCACAACAATAATTGCAATAATTATAATCATTATTAATTATTATTATCTATAATTATTATTAAGCATTAGTAGTCACAACAATCATTAATAATTATTATGAATAATAATTGTCAATAATAAAAGTCAACCACAATGAACAATTTATCATTAGACTGAATTTTATCAATTATTAATTATATTTAATAACAATAACTATAACTGTAAGGTTAAGGTGCGCTCCCCCCGGAATGAAAAGCCACGAGGTCTAAGATCTTCGGAGCAAAGTTTAATTCAGGGTAGCCGGGGCTGGGCTCAAAGGAGAGGTAGAACCGAGCCAAGCACAGAATGGCATCTGGCTTGGGAATTTAAGGGATAAGGAGGGAGCAGGATTCAGTGGGAGTGGGGGTGGGTAGTGCGCTCTGCAGGAGTCTGGAGTCTGGCTTCCGAAGGGTGAGGGGCGAGGGGGAAGATTCCTGAGTAATCAGGGGTGGCCTGCTTTAGCATAACCAAAGGCCATGCCTGGTAGAGCAGGTCTTTGGACCTCCGGTCTCTGCATTCCAATGGACTTCTGGATCTAATGACCTGACATTCCAGCCTTTTGTTCCTATAGGGAAAAAGGGCGGAGATACGTCTTCTGTAGCTACTTCAAGCTGGACATGGACGTTGAGGGGTAAGAATTCTAGGCTGGAAGATCAGAGCATGATTTTTAGCTTTGTCCGCCTTGGGTGTCCAGTGCCCAATCTGGGTCAGCAGTGGCCAGTACTTGGTGGATGTTTTCTCTGCAACTGAAAGGACAAGCTGGTTGAGTCTTACATGAGTATACCAGTGCAGGGACCAACAGGGGGCTACAGGGTGCATTAGCAATTGGAGGGTCCTGGTCTAGGGAATGTAGAGGGAAAAAGGATGAGGATTTGGAAAAAGTTTTAGTACACAGAGCTCTAGAATGAGGGCCAGCTTTAATACATGGGGCTCCAGAATGAGAGCCATAACCATGAGAATATAAAAGGTGGTATTTTCTGGCATGGCACATTAGATCTGTCATCTATCTCTGAGATATTTTCTAACATGACACAGTAGATTCCTAACTTGGCACAGTAGGTCTCTCACCTATTTCTCTGATAATAACCTATTTCATTTTCTCTTCTTTAGATTACAGTCTCCTGTTGGGGTGTTTAAAACCACACAGTTAGCTCAGATAAATGAAGTTTGTTTTGGTGTTAAGGTCAGTTGAGGTTCTGGTCCTTAACGGGTCACTCAGGCCTTGCGCCTGGCTCTCTTCACCAGTTCCATCTATGTGAGGACAAGGTCAGGCCTTGCTTGACCAGAGCTTCCCTTTGAAGCATGAGGAGTCTCTCCTCTATATGGACTTTCCTCCTTTGACTGGACACTGGCAGGATGAAGTCCCTTTAAGTGAATCTCCAAGACTTCCCTGGCTCGGGATGACTGGTGACTCGCTGCCACAGGACATGCACAAAGTTGTGGATGCAGGACCCTAGGACCCAAGTCGACCTCAGAGGGTGGGGGCCAAAATATTGTCCCATCAAATCCCTCTTGCCAAATCAGATTAGAGCTTTAAGTGTGGTTGCTAAACCTCCAAGAGGATTGTTTGAATTAATTTGGTACATTAATTACCATACAACTCCTAAGTAAAGCTTGAACATTGACTTAAGCACTGTTAATAAATTCTTAATTGCTGTGGCAAAAATATTCTGACTAATAATAAAAGCTCATGGTAGGAGCCTGGTAGTGGCTGCAGCACAGGCTAGGAAAGGATGCTATTTACTGGCTTGTGTTGCTGGCTCATATTCAGCCTATTGTATACAATATAGAAATATCTGGCCAAGAATGGCATTGCCCACAATGGGCACAGGCCAGTCCAATGAAGGCAATTATTGAGGTTTCTCAGCTCAGGTGTATCAAGTTGACATTAAACCTATGCAGTAAGTCCTACAATTTGTTCTTTAAGGTCTATGAAGGTCATTTAAGTACTCAAAGTACAATGATTTAAACCATGCAAGGCAAAAGTTTCTAACAACATAGCCCATGAAACAAACCCAAGATAATAAAGAGGTTAAAACCAGTACCTTCTCAAATGAAGGCCATGTCACTTGTCCCCAGATTTTGAATTATAGCTTTGAAAAGGAAAAGGAAGGGGGGGCATTGTCACATACCAGCAGCAGGCAGATAATACTTAGGGCTCACCCAAATTGGTTACATTCGGACTGTCCATGTGGTCACCGGAAGTAAAACCTAATTTCTCTTAAAAATATTAAAAGTAACATGTGCAAAGTATAACAGATATATAAAACAATTTTAGTATGCATGGGTAACTCTATATATGTCTGTTTCACTTGAGGCTGTAACTAGGTATATAGTACCTGGTAGGTGGAACACAATTTCTTGTATATGCCATAATTACATTATAGAATTCTTAAAAGTGAACAGTACTTCATGCATACACTCATAAATAAGGCTCTAATAAATGCATTTGGCGATGACACTTTGTAAAGGTTGTGCTAAGCAAAGGCACATGCATTGTAATCATACAGATAGATCTTAATATGCTGTTTAACAATGTCATACACACACATTTATGCACACATTCCTTTAAGAGATTTTATCCTAGCAGTTGTATTGAACCATCATATGCATTGGAAAAAACACCTTTAGAAACATTATTTAAAAACATGCAGCTCTGATTAATTGTGCTGCCAAGGCTAAGATGACATCTTGCACCTTTGGTTTTAAAACCATGATCTTATTGAAATACTTTAACAAGTGATGGAAAACAGAATTATATATAATAATTAAAGAACTGACAATATCAAAGGTACTTAGGCTGTTTTATTGGAGGAAAGGGATTGCAGGGGAGGCAATGTGTCACTGTCCAAGTACCAGAGTATGAATGAATCCAGGGATTTTTTTAAAAGTGTCTCTGGTCAGAAGGATGGTGGCATAGCACAGGAGAGAAAAAAAAAGTGTTAGTGAACACGTAAGGGTCAAAAAATCAGGTCTTCAGACGTTTGGAAACAAGAAAAAACTGGAAGAGAAAATTTTTAGTTGTAATAACCGTGGAAAAATATTTTGGACAGAGAAGAAATAAAACCTTCAGATAAACAGTATAGAAACCTAGGAATCCGGGTTCAAATCAGGCCTTTGAAAAAAAAATTTTAGAGGCATGTCAAAAGTAAACTTAATTTAATTTTTTGTTTGTGTGCAACATAGAATAAAACAAGTTTGAAGTGGCCACTTTGTTTTGACAAAAAACACAGAACATGGACACATGACAGTTACAAAGACACATTGAAGAATGGTTATGACAAACGGTTATAACACAGACAGGTTTGGACAGACACATGACTTAACTGTATCCATTAACTCTGGACAGTGGGAAAATCTCCTTTTATCTAAAGTTGCCCTTCCTTGTCCAGGGCTGTAGACAATTATCACATTTACAAAGAATTACTTAGAGTTTAAGACATTTGCTTAGGTGGAAAATAGATTGTATGTTTACCTGTTAACTTAATGAGAATAAATTTAGTTAGTGGAAAAATCGAAAGATCCCAGCCAAGTCAAAGATTACTCCCTGAGGGAAATGTTGGATGCTAGTGAGGCAGGGTGTGGTCAGCAGACCTTTTTAATCTCAGACACAAGGGCTTCTCAAAAGATCCCAGCCAAGTCACAAAGTTTACTGCCTGAGGGAAATGCTGGATGCTAGTGAGGCAGGGTGTGGTCAGCACACCTTTTAATCTCAGACACAATGGATTTCTGAATAAAATGGGGTTGAAAAGGAAAAATCAATGAAATGGAAAGTCAAAATCTGAAATAATCCCTTAAAATTTAGGCAAAAGTTTTGTAAACAAAATATAAAAACCAAAATATTGAAAGGATCAGAATATGCCATTAAATAAATTGCAAGAGAATTAGAATATAGAAATATAGTATTAGTTATTACAAGGTCTGTTGTAAATTTAGGCTTCCTGCCACGTGGTCTTACTGTGGCTCAGCAGAAATGGGGCAGGTGTGCGGCAGATTGGGGAGGAGAGAGCTGTACGAAGGAAGTAAAGTTTTTTAGCCTCAGAAGCAGAGGGAGAAGGGAGGAGTACAAGGGGAATGAAGTGTAGAGAGAGATAGAGAGAGAGAGAGAGAGAGAGAGAGAGAGAGAGAGAAGGGATGTCTGGAGAAATACTTGGCTGGCAAGTTCAGGGGTTGCAAAATGTCATGGAGACCGGCAGAGAGAAGGAGGGAGAAGGAAGACAGAGTAAAGCAGGAGAGAGTACCGCCTTTGCGCGGGAACCCATTTCAAGCCTGTAGATTCAAAACAATGAGGGGCTAATGCTGAGAGAAGCAGAGGGAGAAGGGAGGAGTACAAGGGGAATGAAGTGGAGAGGGAGGGAGAGAGAGATAGAGAGAGAGGGGATGTCTGGAGAAATACTCGGCTGGCAAGTCCAGGGGTTGCAAAATGTCACGGCACCAATAATATTAAGTGTAAAAAGCAGGAAACAAAAAGGCTCAGGAGACATAGGTCACTCTAGGAGCATGCTTTACTTTCACCTGGGACTGCCAGCGTGAGCTGCCTGCAGACACGTGGTGGGATCAGACAGCATGGCCCGGGGCAGAGAGAGGGGGTGGGATGGGGAGAGAGAAGGAAAGAGAGAGAGAGAGAGAGGCACACACACAGAGGAGAGCCTAGGTTGGCCATCCAAGGTCAAAAGCAGAGGTAGAGTTCTGGTCTAGTGTATAGGGAGGGGGATGGGAGTCTTGAGAGGAATAGAGGGACATGAGTGAAGGGCAAAGAATGCCTATGAACACAAGCATTCTGACCACTTACCAGAGCGCTGGCAAAAGTCTCTCAAAGCTGAGAATTTGGAGATCTAAGGTACTTAAAGAGTGTAGGAGACACTCCAAGTGTGTGAGGCCCAGGGCCTCTCTTTTAGAGTGTGAGGCTCCCATATTAGGAGTCAGAGGATGAGGAAGAGGGGAGAAGAGAGGGAGAGAGAGAGAGAGAGAGAGAGAGAGAGAGAGAGAGAGAGAGAGGAAAATAGATTCCTTTTAGTCTCAGAAACCACCCATCCGAGTGCTAAGGCACGTCCGCCCTAGTTCTAAGTGGGCGCTCAGAGACCCCAGGTCTGTGTGACCAGTGTGGGAATCTCTGAAATCGGGGGTTGCATGTCTGTGAAGTCAGCGTCCTGAAAATCACAGAGGAAGCCAAAATTCAGGTCCAGAGTCTATCCCCAGCGTCTTGTTAATAGACAGCAAACTGGACAGGGAAAAGGGGATCCTGATTTAGCCGGCACTCAGGGATCCAAAACAGAACGGAATGGGAGACTAAAGAGAATGGAAAAAGAGGATTGGAGAGAGCAGTAGTTAGAACAGGAAGTGTAGAGGCAGAGGGGGCAGCTAGAGGGGGCAGAACATACACAGGGTTACACAGAAGGTAGGGGTGGGAGATAAGAATCTCCCCTCACTCAGGTGCCCGTCCAGCCGGCTGCCTGCAAGGTGACTTAAGAAGTCTTACCATGAGGGCCACATGTATAAACCCCATGCTTGGTCATCACGAGTGTGATGAGTGCCCGATGAGGTGAGATGGCTTCAGCGGAACCACGGATTAGGGCCCAATCAGATTCCGTAGCCTGAGAGCTGTGGAACCATAACACGCACTCAACTCTCATGCACAGTCACACGGGAATAGAGTAGGGTAGGATAAGGAGAGGAGAGAAGGTACCTGTGGCCAAATTCTGGTGGATGATGTCGTGGCCTGTGCTCGTTATCTGGCTTACCGGCTACTCCCAAGCTGTTCCGATGGGTGGGGGGTGCGGGGAAAAAAAGGCAATCCGAGTCACGGCACCAGAATGTAAGGTTATGGCACGCTCCCCCTGGAATGAAAAACCATGAGGTCTAAGCTCTTCGGAGCAAAGTTTAATTCAGGGTAGCTGGGGCTGGGCTCAAAGGAGAGGTAGAACCGAGCCAAGCACAGAATGGCGTCTGGCTTGGGAATTTAAGGGATAAGGTGGGAGCAGGATTCAGTGGGAGTGGGGGTGGGTAGTGCGCTCTGCAGGAGGCTGGAGTCTGGCTTCTGAAGGGTGAGGGGCGAGGGGGAAGATTCCTGAGTAATCAGGGGTGGCCTGCTTTAGCATAACCAAAGGCCATGCCTGGTAGAGCAGGTTTTTGGACCTCCAGTCTCTGCATTCCAATGGGCTTCTGGAGCTAACGACCTGACATTAACTATTAATAACAATTACTAACAATAATCAACAATTTATCATTAAACTGAATAATATGCATACTATAAACCCAATTAAAAATTGTTAACACTAAGGGGTATAGTTGAATCTATTTTTATTTACAGTTACTCCTAATTAGATTTAAACCTGTAGGATTATAATGAATTAAAAGCAGTAACTTGCATTCACTCATACATACACACAGCTTGAAGATGGGCTTAAAGAAACATAAAACTGTTGTATTCAAAAAATTTCTCATTTATATTTAACCAAGATATGAATTCATGTTTTTAAATAAACTTTTACCAATGGTCCTTAAAAAAGACAATTTATTGGAGTAAGTTTGTTTTGTTAGAACTCCAGGGCCTGTAAACTCTCCTAGAAATCAATCTATCTTGTTTCCAAAATGCTGAAATCAAAAGAATATTACCTGAAATCAAAATTTAAAGGGCATGATTTAGATACCCCATGCTTAGTCCAGCAGCAGGTATGCATGCACAGCAGGGAGACTGATGGCTCCAGAGCTCAGATCACCTGTGATCAAGAATTCTGTGAGAAGAGATCTTTAAGGTGAAACACATTTAAAAAGGGTAAGAAAAGGGACTGGAGAGATAGCCTAGCGGTTAAGAGCACCGACGCTCTTGCAGAGGACCCGGGTTCGATCCCCAGCACCCACATGGCGGCTAAGAACCGTCTGTAACTCCAATTCCAGGAGAACTCCAGTTCCAGGGGAATCCGAGACCCTCTTCTGACCTCCGTGGCATTGCACGACACGAGTGCACAGACCTGCATGCAGACAGTACATTCATACACATACAAAGATAAATAATAAAAAAAAATAAAAAAAAATAAAATAAAATAAAAAAAAGGGGAAGAAAAAATTACATCAACCAATTAATTTTAACTGTGCCCATACATTTACTCAAAAGATATCTAGGGTACCCGGGGGTTAAGTAAAAATATTATTTTTAAGTTAAGCATGCTGAAATGGATGTGAATTACTGCTAGCTGAATCCCAATTTTGGATCTACAAATAGCCAGCAGGTTTTAGGTAGGAAGAGTTAGATTTAGAAAAAAAAACCCACAAGAAGACAAGAGAGCAATAAAAGGCAAAATTTAAGAAAAAGGTATCAAGTGGCCAAGGTTTAAAATCATCTGGAAAAAAACTGTGCCATTATGTAGGGTGGTTCCTGTGAAGCCTTAATTAGCATCAGAAAGAAGTGGGCTCAGGTCTAGGAGAGCTACCTGGAGAAAATTTACATATGAACTAGTTAAGGTTGGAGCCAAACAGGTTCAGGTTCTTCACAGTAGGAGACGGAGTCTTTCTTTTGGGGGTGGAATTTAAAACCAGAAAGTTTTTCAGACCTGTAGAATTATGAAATTTGAGTCATGCTCGATATATAACCAGATATTTTGCAATAAAATCTCTCTCTGCATTTGGACCTTAACATGCGTTCACGTGGTGTGCTCTCCTGCATGTGTTTTCCACATGAATTGTCCTGGAATTAAATGGGCCCCCCCTACAAATCTTGGTGGACTACCCACACTTTTCAATTTCCTGGCTCGTGCAGCTATATCAGGATGCAGGATCATGTCTAAGGATTTGGACTTAAGATCCACAATTGAGAGAGAACATACTTCACTTGTCTTTGTGAATCTGTTTTGCAACCTTTAGTATAAATATTTCTGATTCCATCCATTTACCAACAATTTTGTATGTATATTTTATTGAGTTTTGTGTATTTCATATAACAGATCTTAATCAAATTTAGACAACCTTCCACACCCACTTAACCCCATAGCACTAAACACACTGGATTCCATGTATTGGAATATATGTCATATATGTTAAGGTCTATTCAGTCGAGAATTTGTATTCACATATCACTTGGTACAAGTTCACCTCCTGGAGTCAAGTTAGCGTATATAGTACTGCCTTAAATAAAATAAACTCTCCCTCACCCCAAACTAATCAGTTGCACATTCCTCAACTAAGGTTGCCCATTTCCCCAATTCTATGTTGTTGTTTTTTTGTCTCATTGCCTCAGCATGCTGTCTGTGCATGCTGTCACCATGGTTGCAAGTTCATATGAGCAAGTTCCAAGAGGCCTGAAAGCCTCTGTTTTCTTGTGTTCATGTAGGAAGCCTGGATCTTACAATCTTTCTGCCCCCTCTTCCACAATGGGCTGTGAACCATGCATAGGTGGGGAAGGTTTAATATAGGCATCTTCTGGAGGCACACACACTCTGCTCTCTTATCTTCTAAAACTTGGCCAGGTGTGCCTCATACTCTGCTGTATGAGGAAGTTTCACTAGTGAGACTTGAGTGATGTAATAGTATTTTCTTTACCCCCTGTTCTGATATGTTCTGTGAAAACTATGTGTTACTTAGGGCTGGGCATCTCTCTGAAATATATATCTGTGTGTGACCAGATGTGTAAGTTTGTAATAGTTCCCATCTGTTGAAAAACAAAGCTTCTTTGATGAGTGATGTGTGTTATACTTATCTGTAAATATGTAGCATACAGTAAGAAGTTTCATTTTTCAAGAGTTATGACAGAGTTAAAGTTTTCTGTAAGACCTATGCCATCTCTAGCCATGTGTATTTGACAATATTTACTGTGCCACACATGAATTCCTCCCTCTGAGAAGGCATTCATTCCAATTCGATAGCTGTTGATTGCTAGCTAGCTGAAAGTGCTGCCACTTTCATGCAATAAAATGCAATAGATAGTCTGATGAACCATTAATTTGGTTCTTGGGATTTACTGCTGTGTTGGACCATTAATTGATTTTTCTCCCTTAGAAGCTTTCATACTAACCTCTAGAATTAAGAGAGCTACTCTTCAGGATGGAAGTTTCCAGTCAGCTCCAGCTCAAATTCTCCAAGTTCTATGTCCAAAGTATGTCCTGTTTTAAGAAATAGGGCCTTACCTTCAAATTCTGGAAGGTAACCAACATCACTTGCTTGTGTTGTGGTGGGAGTCTCTTGATGTATCTCGACCAACAACAGGAAGGGAGCATTCTCCTATTTGGCACTGTGTTTCTTTTTATATTACTTTCAGGTAAAGACATAAACTCATGTAAAGATACTGTATGTGATTTTTTGGGGCCTGGGGGGGTGGTAATTTAATACATTCCCTTCATCTTTTCACACTCCCTAAGCTTAATTTATCTCACTTACCATTCTTCATGTCTAACTTCCCTCCTTCCTTCCAGTTAAAGTACTCCAGTTTTCCCCTCCATAATACCTGTCTCCTGTTATCTTCTCTCTCTTGAGTTTCCTCATTCCCTTCACATCCATGGTTCCTTGTGTATCCTTCTCTTCTCCCTTCCCAGTTTTATTTTAAATCATTATTTCCCCATTCCTCCCTTGGTAACATCTGTTTCATACTATCCCTCTCACTCAAGCTCTCTTGTTCCCTTTACAACTGTACTCTGTTCCATTTTACTAGAACCTGCAGTTACATCAGAATATACACTCACACATAATGGATTGATAATAAGATCCACAAATGAGGAAGGATATACAGAACATACATCAGCTGTTTTTCTGAGTCTGTGTTACTTCACTTAGTACAACAGCTTCTAGTTCTGTCCATTTGCCTTCAAATTGCAATATTTTTTCCCCTTAAGTCTGAGTAGTGTTAGTTTAAGGGCAGGGTTCTACTTGTGGTTTTGCTTTTTCCACAGAGTACCACCTCCTAAATGGCTGCCTCAATGCTTCATCCAACAGTGTGAAGACCTGCAAAAAGCACTGGCAAAAGCACCTAAATCCAGTCTAGAGTACCAAGGGAGCCAGATTTCTGACCTAAGGATAGCTCAAAACTCTCTGTCATCAAGTGACCCAAAAACTTTGTAAACAAGAGAAGATGGTTACTTCAACAGCCCAATTAGTGATACTTTTAAATAATAAAGGAGGGACTTACTGGATTATCCCTGAAAATCCTCCATTGACCCACCCTGTTACTTGGAATAAACCACCTATTACTGTCTTTGTCAATAACACTCTCCTGGTATTAATCATATAATACCCTTTACAAAGCCAGTTATAGAGTCAGTCTGTACTAAATTCATGGTCTGTTGCCACATATATCTTTTGTCCAGTTGTGAAGTATAAAACAACCCTCTTTTGTTATAGTACCTGCAATAATAAATAACACATAATATAAGAATTTTTAGTCAACAGATTGTTTTTAATTTCCAAAAGGGCCTTATATGTTCCCAACACTTCCTTGAACAGCGTAGTCTTTCACCTGGAGGATGAGGTACACACCATGCAGCATCAAATGGCACTTTGGATTTCCTTTTACTAGCTCCATCTACATGAAGATAGGTCAGGTCTTTCTAGACCTAAGCTTTGTGATGTTAAACTTCAGCTTCACAGACTGGACACTGGTTTGAGTCCTTCTGAGGAGGTCTCCATGACCTTCCTGAAGAAGAGAACAAGTGATTCACCAATATTACAGGACATTTTGACAGACACCCATTAGTCCCTAGAACTTAGTCAACTTAGAAGGTTAAGGAAGAAAACTATCCCTTAATCCCTCTAACCATAACAACAACAACAATAAAAACAACAATAAAAACAACAACAAAAACAACAATGAAAAGACTGGGTCAAAGAACCAACTGAAACGGTGAATTCTGCTCAAAACAGTAAATTTCTGTATCATAAATTTTAAAAGAGACTGAGAGAAAGATGAAAAACATGTTTGGCAGAATGCATGAGCTCTGGTGGGGTGGAGGGAGGTTCAAGGAAGGGGGCATGGGTCTAGATTTGATTGGAAATTTTGTATGAAATGCACAAAGGTTCAATAAAAATTGGCTTTAAAATATGAAAAAAAAAAAAGAACATTTAAGTATGGTTATTAACCTTCAAATAAGGTTAGTTGTAACAGTCCAATACATCTCATCATGACATTGAAGTGCCATTTGATGGAGCATGGTATATACCTCATCCTCCAAGTGTAATATTTTTGTGTTCAAGGAATTGGTTGGAACTTCTGGGTTCAGCGGGGTTCATGATATGGTGTATCTGTGTACAGTCTTGAGGTGCCTTACCACAATAAACCACATTTTCATTTATCCATTCATCAGCTGAGGGACATTTAGTTTGTTTCCATTTCTTAGCCATTACAAAAGAGGTCCCACATATATATATATATATATTATATATATATATATATATATAATTGGGATTAGGTCATTATATATAACAAAAGAGAGGTCTAAACTGGATCATGTGGTAGATGATTAAATCAGACATCATTTCCTAAAGCATTAATGTGAAAAATTGACAATTTTCAGTAAACTAAAAAGCTCTGTACAGCAAAAGAAACAACCATGGAAGTGAAAAGGAAACCCAATGAGTGGAAGGAAATATTCAGCTCCCATACATCTGACAGAAGAGTAATAGTACCCAGAATCTACAAAGAAATCAAGAAACAAAGAAATATGTAAACAACCTCCCCCCACCCCTAATAAAGATGGGCTAAGGACCTGAACACAAAGTTCTCTTACAAAGATATAAAATTGGCTATGAAACAACTTAAAAAATATTCAACCTCCTTAGTAACTAAAGAAATGCAAATAGAAATCAATTTAAGGTTTCATCTTTTTAAAATATTTATTTATTTTATTTATTTATTTATTTATTTATTTATTTATTTATTTATTTATTGTTTTGGTCTTTTCGAGACAGGGTCTCCCTGTAGCCCCAGCTGTCCTGGAACTCACTCTGTAGACCAGGCTGGCCTTGAACTCACAAAGATCCTAATCTTATCCCAGTGAAACTTGCTAAGACCAAGAGAACAAAAGGCACCAAATGTTGGAGAGGATGTGGAGAAAGGGGACTGTTCATTCACTGCTGTTGTGACTGCAAACTCCTATAGACACTATGGAAAGCAGAGTGAAGAAATCTTTAAAAATGCTGTTTTTCTTTACGAATGAGAATCTTCTGAAATAGGTGTAAGGTGTCCAGAGAGGTAAAATTGCAGAAAAGGTAAAGAGAAAGCAACAATTGGCCATTTTTTTTTTAGAGAATATGTGACTGCAAAATGTCCCTGGATAGAACTCCTACATTAAACCTCACCCACTCAAGCCTCAAGGACTAGTTTAGAAGAGGGGACAGAAAGATTGTTAGAGCCAATATTGGTGCATGAACACAAGGAAACACAGACTTTCAATCCACTGGGAACTTGCATATATGAAATTGTAACAATGCAGTCAGCATGCAGGGCCCCATGCTGACTCAACCAGACAAAATCCCAGCATAAAACTGGAGAAATATGCATGGACACAGTGGTGTTCTTGACATCAGTGAAAATACATTAATACTAGTAGTATTTATAAGAAATACTCAAAGTTGAAGATATTGTGTAATTTAGCTTAGTCTATCACCTTACTTAAAAAGAAAAAAAAATGCAAATTAGAATAGACAGCATTTTGAGTTTTTAAATTCTAACTTTCTTATTATTCTAGTAGCTGCTAAATTTTTCATATTATTCATAAGATAGAGGTTACAGAAAATTACTTTAAGTTTTGCATAATGTCTTGCTAAATAAAATAAGTACCCATGTACATGAAAATAATGTGTACCATATTTTTAGTTCTTTTTCAGGTTTCAACTGCCATATGCAATTTACCTATAAAAGCATTTAGAAAACTCCTTTAATAATATCCTCTCCAGAAAGCAGAATGTTTTTATTTATTTTAATTTCTCCAATATTTATTTTTAAATTGTACAGTCTTGGAATTTACTTAAGCAAATTTACAACCCCTTTATATTTACTAAGGCCCTGAATATAATTTGAATTTGATGACTTCTCTTCTATCTCAAAGAAAAATATTTTGAGCTGTGCAAATATTTCTTGAATAAAATCAACAGAGAGCTTTCTGCTATTCAATAAAATGACAATATTGTGTAATAGTTGATACCTACAAATAAACTCTAAATAACAAAAACTTTTACTTTCACTAGGTAGGAAATAAAATGAATAATGAAGTAATTTTAGTATTCCCATCCACTGTAAGAAACTTCAAGCCTGTGATTTCCATATTTTCAGAATCCACAAGATGAAGAGTATTGTTTTGAATTTGAAATTAGCATTTCCATTCTACCCCTAGCTTCATAGACAAATTATTTAACTTTTAGTGAGAAAATTGTTTCATGCAAATGTACATGAGTGGCACAGAACAAGGGGCCCTGTCATTCCTATATGAGCAATTATAAAACCCCTAACCTTAAAAAGTTTCCACCCTTACCTGGATTCTCCCCTTAAACATACTGTTTTCCAGCTTATTCAGTCAGCATTCCTATGGATGAAAAGTAGTAATATTATATACATATATGTAATTACTTTATTTATTCATTTTTAGGAATTCACATTTTCCCCATTTAATTTGATATTGTTCTAAAATATGAACACTTGCCTTCCACCCATATGCAGTAATTACAGAGTCTGAAAATAAGTGGCAGGTCAATTCTAGAGCCCATTGAGAGATTTACATTATACAGATAAAAAGAAATATAACAATAATGTTGTTCAAGTTGCCTTTCAAATGGGGATTTGGTGTTATCATCCACAAAAGAGGTAAACCATTCATCTTTTGTTTTTCTGGGACTGTGTTACTTCACTTAGCATAATTGCTTCCAGTTCCATCCATTTACCTGCAAAGTTCATGATGTCATCTTTCTTTACGGCTGACTAGTGCTCCATTGTGTAGACGCACCATATTTTTGCTATCCACTCCTCTGTTGAAGGACATTTGGTTTGATTCCAGCTCTTCACTACTGTGAAGAGAGATGCAATAAACATAGATGTGAATGTATATTTGCGATAGGATTGAGTCTGTGACAATGTATACATGAAATATAAAGATGTAAAATAGTTTCATTTTGTTTTTTTTAATTGTGATCAAGGTTTAGGGTGTCAACCAGTCATACAATGTAAAGAATACTAGGGTAGAGTAGAAATTTGAAAGTAGGGCTAGAGAGATGGCTCAGAAGTTAAGAGCGCCGACTGCTCTTGCAGAGGAGCTGGGTTTGATTTCCAGCACTCACAAGGCAGCTAAGAACTGTCTTTAAGCCAGATGTGGTGGGTAAGCCTTTAATCCTAGCACTCAGGAGGCAGAGGCAGGTGGATCTCTGTGAGTTCAAGGCCACCCTGGTCTACACAGTGAGTTCAAGGCCAGCTGGTGCTATAAGGAGACCATATCTCAAAAAAAGAAAAAAGGAAATTTGAAAATATTAAGACATTGAAATAATAATATAATACCCTGGTTAGCAGAGAAGAATAAGAATTCTAGCCTAACCAGGATATTGACCTTAAAATTTAAATTTCTAAGACTTCTGTTCTCACCTGGAAATTCTAACAATATTTTCCTCCTAAGCCTTCTCTCAAAGATAGAATAGAATTTATGAATTTAAATTTTTTTATCTATCACCATACCAAATATAAAATATTCAAAGGGTAATTATTCATTTTTATTACAAAAATCCCACTAAATTTTGTTTCATAAACACTAATGTTCCATATAATCCTATGCCTTACAAAATGAATATAATTCTAATATAACAATTTTATTGAGCAATAAGTAAAAAACACTAGATAAGTATTAAAATAAAAACAAATCATATTAGAATGGATCTGATATAATAATTTCAAACCTCATCCTTCAAATTTGATCCATTTTGTATTTTTGGCATCATTCTCAGCTGTCAATTTCTTTGACAGTTGTTATTCTTAGTGTGAAGAGTGTTCATCTGATGATGTCTTCAATTATTTTGAGACAAAGATGGCTCACCTTAATTCCAATGTGCCAGTTTTCTGTTGCAGTCTCTGTTTCTATATACTCCTTACCTGTTTTAGGTGGAATACTGAAATATTAATTATACCTTAATCTATGCATTTCTTCTTCATTGTTGTGTTTTGATAAGGTTCTCATGTCCCAGCCCAAGTGGCCCTTGATCTTGTGTCCATCTGTCTCATAATGCTGTTATTTCTTTTCTGACTCCTGAACTCCTTAAAAAATGAAATAAAACATTAAATTTTAGACATTGTTTTGTTTTGTTTTATAAAGATTTGTGGTCAGTCATTTAGTTAATTGAACCTCTGTTAATAGTCAGTTTAAATATATCATCCTGCTTCTTACCAATTGTCCATGGATCAATCTATGGATTTCAGCCCCAGTGAATGTGTAGTCTCATATGATCTCTTTCTCTTCAAAATTCATTTCAAACATCACATATATTTATTTTTTAAATTTCAATATTTGGATTTTGTGGTTATATTTTAATATAATAATTTTCTTGATGTTTTGTGTATTCCATACATCATTTTCAGTTCAATTTAGACATATTCCTCCTTCCCTTCCCCCCACCCCACCCCAGATCATGCATTCTGCCATACATGTCCTGCATCTTTCTCTTAGTCTTTTTAAAGTTTTTCTCTGTAGAAGTTTATTGCTTTGGGCAGAATTTAACTGCATCAATCCATTCTTTGACCCATTCCTTATGTTGTTTTTCCCTCCCATGTGTATTACTCCCAAATATGCCTATATCAACATCATATATGTACCAGAATTATGTCCTCCAGGAATAAATGGTATGTTAACTCTGAAACATATTTAGGAATTCACATTTTCCCCTTTAAGTTTATATTACTCTAAAATATGAATACATGCCTTCCACCCATATACGTTAATTACCATGTGTGAAAATTAGTGGTAAGTTAATTCTAGGGCCCATTAAGATATTCACATGAAAACAACACAGTTGCTTTCAGATAGAAATAAATATATTTCTTTTTTTAATTAATTAATTTATATATATTTTTTATCAAATATAGACCTGCGCCCCCCATTCCCCCACCCCACCAGAGCTCATGCATTCTGCCAAACATGGAAAGAAATATATTTCAAGTGATTCTAAACACATGCATAAAGATGCTGGGGATTTGATTTTTAGAAATTTACCTGACTAAAGGAAAGACTGAATAAATGGACATGGACGGCAATGGCACCACGCCAACAATGGTGTCTTCACACTGTGCGTTGATGAGGATAAGTCTGTGTTTTGCCTCAGCGTTCTTCATTTTTACTTATTTTACTTTAATTTTTATGTGTCTGAGTGTATTACCTGAATGTGTGTAAGTGCACCTGTGTAGTGCAATGCCTGCGGATGTCAGAAGAGGACATTGGAAACTCCTGAACTGGAGAAAGACGGTTAACCTTCATGTGGGTCCTGGGACTCAAACCCAGATCCTCCGGCAGAGAAGTCAGTGCTCTTACCAGCTCACCCATGTTTCCAGTCCCTCAACATTCTTCATCAAATTTGCCTTCTTATAACTTCAACATCTGTGGAAGTAAAAAGACTAATAACAACATATAATAAGGATTTTATTATTCCAAGACCACAATATTTACTTACTGTCAGTTCCTAAACACCCCAAATATTGCAAATGTTGCTAATCAAGGGAAATTTTAAAAAAAATCATAAAAACTAATTCACAGAGAATGTATTAATGTGTTTATTTCCTTCTTTTTGTTATTTTTATTGACATAATCTAGATTAATGACTTTTAATTAACCCCAGCAAAACCATGTACTCTTGGGACTGGTAACACAGGCACCTCTTGGCAAACTCAGTTTGGCACTCCACTCAAAAAGATAATGAATGAATGTGGGTATGCTCCATATTTTGCATATTAAAGCTGTGAAAGGTGAGTCCCCACTTCCACTGAATACAGAGGACTTTGAGAAGGACATGTGACCTTGGATAAATGTTTACTAAGGATGTAAGTACCTTATGGTCTGTGAAAGACTGAGGGTGGAGCTGAACTTTGAATAAATTATGGGTGTGGCCTGACCAGGGACCCTGAGAAAAACTGCATTCCAAGGTCAGTTACAGTAAGGCCACAGATAGCTCCAGAGCACAGGTTGGAGTACTAAAGATCTGTCTACTTGTTCAGGTGATTATGATGATGCAGTAATAAATGCTGCAGCTAGTAAGCAGAAATCATTGAAATTATTTTATGAGCTGTTCTTAAATAGTCATCAGAATGGCTTTTTTAAAATGTAGAATATTTAGAACTGACAAAATCACAATATTCAGATCCCTCTTTGAACCTATTTGTGTCACAAAGTAAAGGGAAAACGTTTTTTTTTTCTGAACTCCGTTATCTGAAAAATCTCATACTCCATTTCCACGTTCATACGTGTTGCACAAGTTCACTCTCATGTCTCCTCATGTACTAGCCAGTGTTAGAAACTACAGGAGAAAATTCTCTGTTTCGTTTTCAGTGTTGTTGTTTCTTTGAGTTCCTGTAGTCACACAAGTCAGGGCTTCAGGGAATCCATGATTGAGGAGTATTATTCCCCAGGAAGAATTGAGGGAACAAACTACCTATATGACTGATGTGTTGCAGGTCTAGAATATACAGCTTCCCAAGACTTCTGTCATGTTGGAAAAAGGAGACGATGGGAAAATTAGAAAGAAAGGTCAGAAATATTGAAGAACTTGGAGTTTGACAGTAGTCAATGGTGCTGATATCGATTGATAAGTCCTGTTTAAATTGGGTCAGGGTATGCTTTTGAGTCTCTTATATGTTAGAAAACTTTGATTTATAACCAGGGCTGACTTGAAGTTTTCATATTCTAAATATTCACACTTATTTCCACTATGATTCATAGACTGATACTTCATAGCCTCTCTTCATGCAATGTACCACATTGGATAATTTATTAATGTTCACCATTAAACAATGAATACAATATGATTCTGCAGGCCACAGGCTATAATTTAGAGAAAAATGATTGGATTCAAATCTTGCAGTGATGTATACCCTCAAATATAAAACTTTTTATCTATAATCCATTTTCAGAAGTTACATTCTATTACATATTTCTGTTTACTAATTTACACAACACAATAACACACTGAAAATTACCAAAGCATCATGTATTTACATATGAATATTTCTAAGATAAATGAATTTCTTTTATTTCCCTAGACTGTCTATTAATAGGTAGTGCATAATCACATATTTTAAAGTTTATCAGCATTCAAAAAATGACTTCGTTGGGTATACAAAATGTAAAAAGTTTTCTAAGACGTCAGCAGATTGTTAGTTTCGTATGTTTAATCTATAATTCGAACTGATATCTGATACTTATAAAGTTTACATTCAAATATTATACATATATCAGGAACATTTTAAAATTTTTATTTATTATTTTTATTCTGTGTGTATGAGTACATTGTCTGCATTTATGTCAGTGCACCCATGTTATGCAATACCATGGGAGCTCAGAAGAGGCCAATGGATTACCCAGGAACTGGAGTTACTGATGGTTGTTAGCCACCATTGGGTGCTGGGAATTGAACCTAGGTTATCTGCAAGAGTAGTCAGTGCTCTTAACCACTAAGCCATCATTCCAGCCCAAGAAAATTTTTTCTATATAATATATAATAAAAGCAGTACAAATATTGTTGCTTTGTTATTTGCAATAACTTCAATGCTAATTACATAATATATAATACATGTTTTGTTTTTATTTGGATAGTCTATGATTTTCATCAAATAATGTCCTTAGGTTTTATATCTTGTTTTTGTAATCAAGATCTCATCTGTCAATATTTCAGACACATTTCCTCAGTTTGGTAGATACTCTGGAGCTGTGAGCTTGATTGAAATTATGTCTGGGGGGGGGACTGAAGATGGTTTTAAATGCATTTCACCATTTGATTTCTGTTTCCCTTTGTGCAAATAGCAAAGTCTACTCCTGCATTACTGCTGCAGGGAGATTATACAATATTGACTACAAATTAAAATTCAAATGTGTTTTAATTTGATGAAGCTCTAAAAAGTATAAAATAAAATTAAAAGTCCTTGTTTCAATTCTTACACATAATTTATTGAAATATTATTAAACAGATTTATCTGGAAGTAATGTTACAGTGTATTTTCAGATTTTTGCTCTCCCTAAAATATAATTGAGTTACAATAATATTTTTATTTCTTCATATAAACAAACTATAGAAAAATATAAACTTTTTAAAATATATTATTTCATTTTTAGGTTATCCCCTGATTTATCCAATCATTTTATAGATCCTTTGAATAAAAGCACTGAGATTTAATATATCCTGAAAGAAATGTAAAATGAAACTTCAGGTACTTAAATACATTGAAGTATTGTACCCTACATAATTTAGTACATTAAAACCCAAAGAATATTATTTAAAATAATTTTCCACTTTAGTTATGGTGATGTATGTCCTTAATTCCAATACTTGGGAAGTCCTGACAGGTGAATTTCTCTTAGTTCCAGGCAAGCCTGGTTTACAAAGAGAACTCCAAGCTTTTCAGAGTTACATAATGAGACCCTCTCAAACTAAATCATTCAGTTTATCAATGAATCAGCCTTAGCTTAAGTCGAAAGAATCAGAACTTATAATAGATAATTCTGAATCATATTTATATATAATTAGAAGCATACCTTAAATGTGGAGTTTGATGAAATTTCACAAATACATACCTTAGTAAAATTATCAGTTCAATAAAGACTTGAACATTTTGATGAATCTAAAAGCTTTCATTGAGGGTGTTTATGCTATTTCTTTTCAGAATCAAAATGAGGCTACCTCTCTACTGCTTCAGACAACATATACTCAATCTTATTTTGGGAATTAATTAATTAATTAAAATTTTTTTTGTCTTTTTGAGACAGGGTCTCCCTATAGCCCCAGCTGTCCTGGAACTCACTCTGTAGACCAGGCCAGCCTTGAACTCACAAAGATCCGCCTGCCTTTGCCTCCTAAGTGCTACCATGCCTTTGTGGTATCAAGCAAGTACTGTTTAATATCTGGGCTGTTTGCTGCTTTATTTTGATTTTGTCTTATAGCCTATGATTTTTAGAATCATGACTATTGCTTAATATCCAAGCCTTAATTTTATGTTGGTATCATCTCATTATGTGAAAATCCAGCCAATGAATTTTTGACATTCATTAGACTTTATTGAGCTTGGAAAAATATGTGTAAGCTGGGCGTGGTGGCGCACTTGGAAGGCAGAGGCAGGAGGATCTTTGTGAGTTCAAGTCCAGCCTGGTCTACAGAGTGAGTTCCAGGGCAGCTGAGGCTACAGGGAGACCCTGTCTCAAAAAGACCAAAAAAAAAAATGTGTAAAACTGAGGAGATTCATGTATATGCGTTGATTTAAATAGGCATTTTCATTAATTTTTGGTGAAATATTACAAGTGAAATTGCACCATTAAATTATGTTTCAATTAATATATTAGGTAAATTATTGTGTAGTCTGGATTGTATACCCCTCCAATGCCCATAGGATAAAATAAGTGAAATTATTTTGATGACTAACTCATAATAGGAATATGAAGGATTACTAGTTTATGCCAGTTTGAATGCTAATATAAATTGAGAAAGACGAATATTTTGTTTGAGGAAATTTCAGATTTAAGTAAAGGTGGAGGAAAAGGTTAACTAATTTAAGAGAGAGATTGTCCAAATACTTCACATGTGGTGGTGTTATCATCACTAGAATGTGCAGAGATCAAATGATTCTTTCATATTCAAATAGTGAATCAGATTCTATCTATAATTAAATCAAAATACTCATATTCAAGGGAACAGCTTACCATAAAATATCCACAGGTCAGTCAAAACTTCCTACTGATATATTGAAAATTGTGAATGAAAGTCCCAGGATGGAGGCAGATGTAGACAGCTGTAGATAAAGGTAATGTATCAATATGTTAATGAGAACAGAGACTTAGAGATACAGATACAGGTAGATATCCTAAAATTATTGAACATTAGCAGTAGATTGAAAAGCAAGCAGTCAGTGGGGTATGGTAGATTGAAATATTTTAAAAAAGAAGCAAAATCTTTGGATAATAAAATCAGATGAAATCTAAGACAGTGTGAACTTAGAGAATATATTTAAGTACCTGGACTTTTGAGATAAAGAAAGAAAAGAAAAGAAGTAAGCATTGCACAATTGGATCTAGTCATAGTGATAGTTCTACAGTGCATGCTCTCAAATCTGACTGTAGGCTAACAAACCACTAACAACACAAGGTTTAATGATTTCACTTAAATAAATCACTTAGGTAAAAAGAATATTTTATAGACACAGTAGTATTTAGAATATAAGCCGGGGATAATATTTTTCACACGATTGTCTAAAATGATTATAAAGGAGCATCTGTCTTAGTCTTCTGGAAATTATAGCAGTAGTATCATGTTGCATGGTATGAAGATCATGTTCAGGATAAACATGGGTCCTAGATTTACCTTGAAAATTCCCTGGGAAGTCACTTATACTCTCCAAATCATCCTACACTTTTCCAATAAAATGAGATCTTAGCTATATTATCTCTATGTTCACTTTAAAAATACATCAAATGATGTGTTGCTCTTTACAAGATTCCTATAGCACCAGGATATGCAATGTCATTTCTATGTATCAGAATGGGACAAATAAAATTGTTCATGTCTATTTTCTACCATCTGAGGATCTGACATCTGAGGCAGTCACAAAAGAATGTTTGCTCATAAATTATTCCCAGGGATTTTTTTCACCCTCATAGCTGGAGCACTAGGGCTGCATAATAGATAGTGCATTGAGTGCCAAAATTGGGGGTGAATGATAATACTGAGTGTAATAAAATATATCCTTCCATACATAATTTTTATTCAGTTATAGACAAACGTTGCAGCTATTTTACAGTTAATAACACAAAACAATAATCATTCTCCACATCGCAAAGTAAGATAATCATCTTACTACCATGTGGTTCTTTTTTTAAGACTTGGTTAAATGACATCTGGAAAATTTGGAACAAATTTGAAAAACATGCTTGATTTAACTTGTTTAGCTAATTGGATTCACAAGAGCACATTTGTTTCCACACCCAAATATTTGAACTATTCTTTCATGTAAAATGAAAAGTATATATAATTCATGTTAAAATGATTAATCCTAAATATTTAATTGTTGTAGTATTTTTTGTTGTTGTTGTAGTATTATTTTTATAATATGAACTATCTTTGGAATTTAAGCATTTGAGCTATAATCGTGCAATAGAAATGCAAATGCCATAATAGTGAATATTTAAATTCTAAAAATACAAACTCACTCACAGTCTAAAATCCTGAAATAGCCAACTCTTTAAAATATAACTTCCAAATAGAACTTAAAATGTATTGAAAAGAAAAACATTCACAGTTTTAAAAGATTTATTTAAGAAATATAAAAACTTGAGAGAACAATTTAGACACTTTCTGTACAATATAAGGAACACTGCAGTTACTATAGAAAAATAAGGGTGTGGAGATGTCTCGGTGAAAACTTGGCTCATATGCATAATGACCTGAGGTTGATGTACAGAACCCACACAAAAACCCAGATATAATAATATAGTCTTGTAATCCAGAGATGTTAGTATGGAACATAGAAATAGGTAAAACCCTGAAAGCTATTTGACCAGGAATTTGAGAAATCCCAGACAATGTGAAACACTGTTGTAAAGCAAGTATGAAACGAAGGTACGTGAATATATGAATGACACCAAAGGCTGTTTTCTCTCTCTCTCAATCTCTCTCTCTCTCTCTCTCTCTCTCTCTCTCTCTCTCTCTCACACACACACACACACACACACACACACACAAAGGGACACCCAACATATGATCCTCCAGATTTGCACACACATATACGAAAATGTGCTGTAGTAAATATTCATGTTTTCAAGTATAATCACTCAGATATATGAACCTCAGGTATACTTAACAATTTCTTCAAATATTTAACAATATGACCAGATGAATAGTCATAAAATAAGTAAATATGGGTAATAATTTTGTCCAACATGCCTTACTGTAGCCATCCAAAATAAGATCATGCACATCAATATTTTAGATTTTTCTGCATGTTTTAGTTTTTTCTCTTTGAGACATGGTCTCCCTGTAGAACGAGCTGGGTTAAAACTCACAATATAGACTGTTCCAGGCTGTCCTCAATCTCACAGGTGACCCAATTGCCTGATTTCCCAAGTGCTGAGATTAAGGGCATGTGCCACTATCTCAGGAACAATAATAGTCTTTTGATGAGATAAATTAAAAAAATAGATATTTATCCGGGTTCGATCCCCAGCACCCACATGGCGGCCGAGAACCGTCTGAAACTCCAATTCCAGGAGAACTCCAGTTCCAGGGGAATCCGAGACCCTCTTCTGACCTCCGCAGCATTGCACGACACGGGTGCACAAACTTGCATGCAGACAGTACATTCATACACATATGGAAATAAAATTAATTAAAAAAATTAAAAAAATAGATATTTATTACAATAGTGTGCCTAATTACCCAAAGGACCATGGTCTTGAGAAATTTTATCTCTAAACAGGAAAATATAGGACAAAACAATATCTTTTCATCTCTTACTGTGAAATCTCAGTATTTACACAGAAAGTCAACATTCTGAAAATGCACTTGAGAGAAACAAATATTCACAAAAACTCATAAAGCAAATTAAATATCTCTAAAATATTTCATAAATTTTATTTGCTAATAAAGGTGATGTATAAAAGTCATATCATGAAATCATGACAAATTGTAAAAAGAAATATGCTGTCCATTTAAAATTATGAAAACGCAGCCAATAAAATGACATGAGCAATAAGAATAAATATGAAATAAATATGAAAATGTGTTTCATAATTATCACTTGAGGTAGTGACAGAAAAGTAATCTGTAAGAGCTCACTGACTTGCAACATCATTACCTACATTTTGATTTCTTAAATTATGATTAGCTATGCTTTATATTTTGGAACATGTTTTTTCTCAGAGAATATTTTTCCATTCATTTCCTATGTGTCATTATTTTTAATTCTTATGTGATACAATAAACAATATCATGAGGCCTTTTTCCAGTCCTCTGCATTTTAGTTGCATGAAAATGCAGTCTGCATGCACTCATAGATCCCAAATTTGGTAGAAATTGCAGTGATAATGACACAGCAGAAATCTTGATTGTGGCTCATACCAAGAAATTTCAGTGTTTCAATAATTCCACTAGTTTCCATAAAATGTATCTCTAAACATTTGTATTAACTCATTTGCCATGTTGAGATTTTAAAATTAAAATTCTACTGGGCGTGGTGGCGCACACCTTTAATCCTAGCACTTGAGAGGCCAAGGCAGGCGGATCTTTGTGAGTTCAAGGCCAGCCTGGTCTACAGAGTGAGTTCCAGGACAGCTGGGGCTACAGGGAGACCCTGTCTTGAAAAGACCAATAAATAAATAAATAAAATTAAAATTATTTCAAAAATATTCTAAATTTTACATTTAAATTTATTTTTCATATGTACAGTTGCTTTCCCTGCATACAAGTGCATCGAATTCAGATTATGTGTCATAGTTGTGGTCAAGTAAGTTTCTTGATCATCCGAATTTTTATTTTATAGGCAGATTTTTATTTTGTTAATTTATGTAATCAGTCTAAAACTTTTAATTGATGAATTTAATTCAATTATATTCTGGGTTATGTTTGATAAGCTACCCTGGTCTATTTATGGTTTTGTTTCTCTTGTCATCTTCAGGATTTCAAGATATATGTGTAATGATATTTATATTATTTTTCTTATTTCTATATCTCTTGTAACAGTGAATTTTCTACATCTGCAAATTTTCATGTCTGTAGTAATTTTAGTTTTAAAATGTTTATACTGTGTGTGTGTGTGTGTGTGTGTGTGTGTGTGTGTGTAGAGTGTTCTGAATGTGGATGCAGATGTCCATAAAGGCCAGAAACATTGGATCTCTGTGGAGCTGGAGATATAGGCAAGTTGTGAACTATCAGACATGGTTGCTGGGAATGAAACTCAGGTCCTCTGAAGGAGTAGCTAGTTCTCTTACATGTTGCACAGACTCTCCAGCTCTGAAACTGTCTTTTGTTTCCAGATGGAATTTTAAATTAAATATTTTTTATGAAAAGTTAATCTCATAGCAATGAAATATCTGTTTATTTATAAAGAATAATTTTTCTGAGATCATTTTTATTTAGCACAGTATTATTTTTTCTATAATCTGGTTGTATTTATCAATATGTTACTTATTAATTGGAAGCATTAATGATAAGAATTCTGTCATTATTCTAATAAAAATTTCTCATATGTAATGTGACACTTTTGATGACTTTAGAAATCTCTCTGCTTTTAACCTTTTATTGATTTCCTATGCTATGAGTCAGAAAGTAACTTTTGGGATTAAATATTTTTAGTGACTCTAATATCCTAGTGCTGAATATCTAAATATTATTTAAGATGGGAAATTTTCAACTAATTTATTAAATTAAATTAAAAATAATGACACAAGGGAATATTTAAAAAATACTGTTTTAGTTTGTTTTCAATTGCCATGACAAAACACTCTGACCAATAGCAACATGGGGTAGGGGGTCAGCTTTTATTTCCCAGGTCACAGTTCATAACTGAAAGCCCAAGACAGGAACTCAGGGCAGGAACCTGGAGACAGGAGCTGAAGCACAGGCCATGCAGGAAAATAGCTTGCTGCCTTGCTCTCTGACCCATGCTCAGCCTTCTTTCATATACAATGCACTAGAAACAGAACAAGGGCGGCACTGCCCACAATGGGCTGGGCCCACTCATATCACTCAACAATCAAGAAAATGACCCACAGACATGACCACAGGCCAGTATTATGGGGACAATTCCCTAATTAAGGCTCTCTCAACCCAGGTATGTGCAGTTGACAATTAAACCTATCCAGCACACCTAGCAGTCATCAGTTATTTATAATTCCTCTGACAGTGCTGTGACTTCATATGGCTCCCCTCAATCCATGTTGGGATTTGAACTGGCTTGAACTTATGAAGGTCTTATTTATGCAATTCTAACCACTGTGTTCATGTGTGGGAGAGTGCACAGTCATGACCAGAAAATATTGTTTTACCATAAACGTCTACTTCTTCTGGCTCTTACAGTCTTTCTGATCTATCTTTCTCAAAATTCCTTGAACCTTGGGAGTGAATGTGTGTGATATATATGTCTTCTTTAGTGAGGATTCCAAAGTCCCTTAGTTCTAAACACAACCAGTTGTGAATCTGTGTATTAACTGCTGCTACAAAAAGAAGCATTGCATGTAATGGTTGAGAGATGTAGTAATTTAAGTATATGAAGAGGCAGGTTATTATTATGTCCAGTTAGAATAATAGCAGTAGGTTATCCTCTAGGGACTATGACCTAGCAAGCCAAAGGTTTCCCCTTAGCTAATGGTACCAGGCGTAGGTACTGTCTTGTGAAGTAGGCTATAAATCCGAACAGAAAGTGGTTGATTACATCCATAATATTCATGCCACTATTGCAATGGTGGGTTATGAGTTGTTATTATAGCTTCTAGAATTGGTAAAAATTTTGAAACTTTTCTCCACTGTTGGTGTGCAAAGAAATGTCCAGCACTATAAAAGCTAGACAGTAAGGATGAAGATTTCATCTTGGAACCAGCTCAATTTCTAAATTTCTATTTCTATGATTCAAGTGTGTGGTTTCTTCAGTAATAGTTCTTTACTTCAAACTCTGGATGATAACAAAGAGCAAAGAAAATAACTTTTAATCCTTGGCCAATCAGTAGAAAAGAGGGAAATCGAGACTTGTACTAGTCTTTTATTTAATAGAGTATTAAGTCTGGGAGAGGCATTAAATATTATATATATATATATATATATATATATCCATATCTATGTGGATATATATGTGGTAACTTCATAATTTGCAGATTTCCAAATGATCATTTAAAAAATCTGTAAAACTAGTCATTCTTTTCCATAGTTCTCTTTCTACACACTTATTCACGATCCCCATTTAAGCATTCTTGTTCCAGTATTCTTTCCCCTTCATACCACTTGCATTAAATAATACAATCATTTGCCATCAATTTATTTTAGCTTTTCTTAGTAAAATTTCTTATTTTAACCACCATAAATATTGAAATTATTAATTAAAAAAGAGTTGTATGCATATAAAAATAATTTGAGAAACCATTTGCTCTCTGACATCATATTAAAGTCAATGAAAGGGGAAATATTATAAAATAATTCAGAAAAATAAAAAACAAATGAATTAAGGAAAAGCCCAAAGTGTACATTGAATTTAAAAGAAAATTTAGTAAGCCACAAAAGCGTATTTCTTAAAATTATGAAGACAAAATAATTTGATAATTATTTTAGACATAAAATGGAGCCAAAGATTAGCACTAAAATGAATATTTTCAAACAATATTAGTTATTTTGAAATTAAAATAAATATTCACTTGGAGGTGCACATTAAGATATACTGAATGTGAAAGTTTACTATGAAAAGATTAACTAAGGTTAGAATAATTTAAAATATTTAACTTGCTATCATTACATAATTTATGTGTCAATTGTCTTAATATGCAAGCAGTTTGGAGTTTCAAAGTGACTCAATTCAAACTATCTGTTTTAATACGTTAACTTTTTGCCATAGATACTTGTGTGCGTGTGTGTGTGTGTGTGTGTGTGTGTGTGTGTGTGTAAACATTAATCATTAAAAATAGGTCAGCAATTATTTAAAGGGATGTAAATTTAATTTGATGTATTATAATTTGTTGTTTAATTTGTGCTTCCGTGGTTAAAATGCACTGAGTCAAAGCATTTTCTTTTTTTGCGGTTCTCAGCCTCAGCCTTTAACGGCTGCGCTATCCCTCCAGCCCGAGTCAAAGCATTTTAAAAGAGGAAAGGGTTTATTTAGCTGATAATTCTAGGTTGTAGTCTATCATTGGGAGGAAGTCAAGGAAAGAAGTCAAGCTGATAGCTTACACTCAACAGAAAAAGGAGAATTAAAACATTCTTGCTTATCAGTGCTTGCTGCTGCATATGCTAAGCTAGCTTTATACAGTCCACTGTTACACAGTTAACGGTCTAGCTCAGGAACGGGTGCTGGCCCCATTCTGTGTCAGTTTTCCCATTGCACTAAGTAAGACAATCCCCTAAATGGATGTCTGTAGTACAACATAATCTAGATATTTCCTTAAAAACTTTCTTCCCAAGTAATTCTAGGTGTGTCAGGTTGACAGCTGAAACCAACCAGTACTTAATTTAAGTGGTTTATAAAGTAAAGGTATAATATGTATTCAAGCTTAAGTAATTGAAGAATACAGTTTAGAGACATTATTTATGGGATTGACCAACTGGAAATGTGGCTAAAGTTCATGACGAAGACTGTTATGAGAATTCACTGTTTATCATCTTCCCCTGATAGGAAAATAGAAGGCTAATGTAGTCTTATTTTCCTATTCATCTAGAAGAGTCCATATCAGCATTGAAATCGTAAACAGTGCTGCATATTTAAATGCTATTAATATCACCAGTTCTAACAATTTAATTCAAAGCTACATGTGTTAACCTAGATAAGGCTATTACTTTTCAAATTTGACTTGGAAAATTTTGGAAAAAGATGAGACTTGTTCATCACAAAATTTGCACATTGAGGGACAGGAAAGATAGCGCAGTAGCTAAGAACAGTTGTTGCTCTTCCTGAAGACCCTTGTTTGATTTCCAGCACATACATGGTTATTGACAAGTAACTTCAAAATTTATATGTAATGCCAGTTCCAGGAAAACTTATGCCCTCTTCTTTCATATGTGGGCACTTTACACATGCTGACCACTTAACATACATGCACGCAAAACTTTCACAAAAAATTATAATATAGATATATAGATAATAATATATATATATATAATAAAAGTCAAATCAAAATTCTCACCAGAATCTAGCCGGGTGTGGTGGCGCACGCCTTTAATCCCTCAGCAACTCGGGAGGCAAAGACAGGAGATCTCTTTTGAGTTCAAGGCAGCTGGTGTGCCAAAGTGATTCCTAGGAAGTTGGGTCTATAGGGAGACCTGTCTCAAAAATCCAAAAAAAAGAAAAAAAAAAAAAAAAAAAATTCCTCACCACAATCAACAGAATATATTTTGTGCCATAGCTTTTAAACAGATAGTTAAATTCAAATGATACTGTTTGCATTGGCCCTAATGGCAGCTGAGTGGTGTTCTTATGAAAACAAGAGTACAATACACATAAAAGTTATTCCAGATGTACAAACCCATAGCAAAGACCATACAATACACATAAAAGTTATTCCAGATGTACATACCCATAGTAAAGATCATACAATAAACATAAAAGTTATTGCAGATGTACATAGCCATAGTAAAGACCATACAATACACATAAAAGTTATTGCAGATGTATATACCCATAGTAAAGACCATACAAGAGAAAGCTCAGAAAAAATTCAGATATTCCAGTACCCAGTAGAGAAAAATAGGCTCCATAACATTGGGAAAATAATTTCTATTTCACATTATATATGTATGGTATATAAAGTATCTAAACTATTCTAATGGCCATAGAAAACTAATACACACAGAAAAATCATAATTTGAAATTATATCATTCCTTGAACACATGATAGTCTAAGGAAGCACTCACCATTATTTATTTAAAAATGCTTACTGTTTTCTACCCTCTGCTTGTTATTAAAAATAACAAAGATTAATTAAGAGTGTCACCAATATTGCTTTAGTAAATAGTAATATGAACGATGAGTTAAAAATCTCTGCCCATTTATTTAATATTTGAGGATATTTTCATTAGACATTGTCGAGACATAGCAATGTCATTAGCTAATGGGAAAATATGATATAACACATGTTCAACAGATCACCAATTAGTTGCCAATTAGAAAATTTTAATAAGATTTAATGAATAAAATACCATGCTCAAATAATACAAATATCAATAGACAATTGCCAAATAATCCAAATTCTTTTTGGAAATAAGGCTAATAAAATAAAAGCTTGTAGGGCTTAGGTCTTCACACATTATGAAGAATTTATTTCAGAGTATTTTTAAATCATACAAAAAGATAACACAAATACCATAAGCATACTTATTGAGCTTTGTTTTCCTAGGAAATATATGCAACATGTAAAATAGTTCATGCTATTTTTAACATTTAAATCATACAAATTAAATTTTGTCTTTATATCCAAGGCCTTAGAAAATATGCTGAAACTGAACAATTAATGAAAACGTTTATATTCAGCTCTGCCAGCAACTGGGTTCTGCATCACTACAGTCAATCCAGGTTAAACTCAATGTGTTTGGGGGAATTCATACCTGTAAGTATGCATAATGTATTTCTTTTATGGTCATCATTCCGTAAAAGGGCAGTGTCACAAGTATTTGTGTCATATTTACATTATATTAGGTACAATTAGTGATTTTTAAAATTCTTTCATCTATAAGGGAGGACTCATGCAAATCATATGCAAAATCTGTGCAATTTTATGTGAGAGAAAACACATGCTCAGTCTTTGGGAACTGCCAAGGTTCCTGTACTTCACAGACACCTTGGGACACCTACATTAGTATGCCTTGTTCTAACAATCAAAAGATATAAATTAATGAACAAAACATACAAAAGATATAATAATGATATTTGAATACAAAAAAGCAATCTTCATACACTTGGAATTTTATCAGTTACCTTTATAAACTTTGAGAAATAATCATAAACTTAGATTCAAGGTGAGATGGTACATACCTGTATCCCAAGCACATGGGAAGGAAGAACAGGAGAATAAGGAATTCCAGGTTTTCTTGGGCTACCTAGATCTTCTATTAAAGGAGTTCTATTAAAGGATAAATAATCAAATGAAATCAGCAAAATGCTATATGTTATTAGTTAATTCTCAAGTGATTATGATAAGATAAAAGTATTTAACATAAGAAAAATGTAAAATAAGAAAACCAAGAAATACCCCAGACCTGCTGATTAGTAACCTGTTTTTATAATATAGTTTTCTATTGTTTATTGCATGCATAGTCTTGCCTTCATTCTATTTTCTTCAAGCCTAGCACTATATAGTAAATTCCACAAAGTTTTAAATGAAGTAATATTTTCAGGCTTCTGTCTTATTTATATGAGAAAGTTTTAAATGAGGTAATATTTTCAAGCTTCTGTGTTATTTGTATGAGAAAGTTTTAAATGAGGTAATATTTTCAGGCTTCTGTGTTATTTGTATGATATAAACTAAAGAGGCTTTAGCACACTATGCCTCTTTAGTTTACATCATACAAATAACACAAGGCAAAAAATAAGAGCAATATAATAAAAATATAGGGGGCTGAAGTGATTGCTCAGCAGTTAACAGCATTTACTGGTCTTGCAGAGGACGCAGGTTTGATTCTTAAAATCTATATGGCAGCTAGCAACAGTTTGTAACTCAAGAATCAATAATCAATAAAATAAAAAGAAAATTGTGCACTTACACTAGCAGGATGCCTTAAAAAAGATAAGATAAGGGGGCTGGAGAAATGGCCTAGCGGTTAAGAGTGCCGACTGCTCTTGCAGAGGACCCAGGTTCGATCCCCAGCACCCACATGGTGGCTGAGAACTGTCTTTAATTCCAGTTCCAGGAGAACTCCAGTTCCAGGGGAATCCGACACCCTTTTCTGACCTCCACAGCATTGCACGACACGAGTGCACAGACATGCATGCACACAGTACATTCATACACATAAAAATGATAAATAAATTTATTAATAAAAATTTAAAAAATATAAGAAAAATTGCATACTGGAGAAAGTTTGAAAAAATACACATGATGAAATACATCAATTTATTTGGAAAAAGTAAATCCTCATTA
>VZQC01007255.1:113035-150371 GCA_009823505.1 Rhizomys pruinosus | reverse complement strand
ATGAGGTCCCATTTGTCAATTGTCGACCTTAATTCTTGTGCAGCTGCTGTCTGATTTAGGAAGTCTTTTCCTACGCCTATGTCTTGTAGTCTGCTGCCAACTTTTTCTTCTATCACCTTCAGAGTTTGGGGTTTCACGTTGAGGTCTTTGATCCATCTGGAGTTCACTTTTGTACAGGGTGAGAGGTAGGGGTTTAATTTCATTCTTCTATAAGTGGTGATCCAGTTTTGCCAACACCACTTGCTGAAGATGCTTTCTTTTCGCCATTGTGGCTTCTTGGCCCCCTTGTCAAATATAAGATGGCTGAAATTGTATGTGCTCAGATTTGGAACTTCGGTTTTGCTCCATTGGTCAACACGTCTGTTTTTGTGCCAGTACCAGGCTGTTTTTATGACTATTGCCCTGTAGTATAGTTTGAAGTCTGGTATAGAGATCTCCCCTCTGTAGCTCTTTTCACTCAGGGTTGTTTTGGCTATTCGGGGTCTTTTGTTTTTCCAAATGAATTTAAGAACTTTTGTTTCAAAGCCTGTGAAGAAACTCTTTGGGATTTTGATTGGAATTGCATTAAATCTATACAAGAGTTTCGGTAAAATGGACATTTTTACAATGTTAATTTTCCCAATCCATGAGCATGGGAGGTTTTTCCATCTTCTGATGTCTTCTTCAATTTATTTCTTCAAAGGTTTAAAATTTTTGTTGTAGAAATCTTTGGAGTCTTTGGTTAGGTTTGTTCCTAGGTATTTTATTGTTTTTGAGGCTATTGTGAGTGGGAAGGTCTCTTTGAATTCTTTCTCCAGTTGCTTGTTCTTGGTGTAAGGAAAGGCCATTGATTTTTTAAGGTTAATTTTGTATCCTGCCACTTTGCTGAAGCTGTTAATCGTTTCTAGGAGTTTTCTGGTGGAGCTTTTAGCATCCCTGAAGTAAACAATCATATCATCAGCAAACAGAGATAGCTTGACTTCTTCTTTTCCAATTAGCACTCCTTTAATTTCCTTTTCTTTCCTTATTGCTCTAGCAAGTGTTTCAAGCACTATATTGAAGAGGAGTGGTGACAGGGGGCAGCCTTGCCGAGTTCCTACCTTTAAAGGGAATGTTTCTGTCCTTTCCCCATTTAAGATGATATTGGCTGTGGGTTTCCTGTATATGGCTTTGATTACATTGAGGAATGATCCTGCCAATCCAATTCCTTCTAGGACTTTAAGCATGAAGGGATGCTGGATTTTGTCAAAGGCATTTTCAGCAATCTTTTCTCTTCTACAACATTCAAAATTCACATAAGCCTGGTTATCTTTGCATATCATTATATGATCTTTTTTACGTGTTTTTGAAACAGGGTCCTCCTGTAGTACCAGTTGGCCTGGAACTTGCTTTGTAGAACAGGCTGGCCTTTAACTCACAGAGATCTGCCTGCTTTTGCCTCCTGAGTGCTGAGATTAAAGGCATGCACCATCATGCTTAGTTAGCTTCATTGTACAATTTTTAACTTCAAAGCACATCATCACAGTTTACACAGAGTATTATATATTGTGTCTATGTCCATAACACCCTAACTGTATACCAATTCTCAGTAAGGTATTATAGTTTGAAATACACACATAGAATATTGTTAGGATACTATCATGCTATTAGTATATTTAAAACTTCATATTAAGCTGAATTTTTGGGTGCATGCCTTTAATTCCAGCACTCAGGAGGTAGAGACATGTGGATTTCTGTGATATTGAGGCCAGCCTGTCCATATTAAATTCCAGGCCAGCTGAGGCTACAGATAGGGAGACCCTGCTTCAAAAAGACCAAAATAAATTTCACACTTCATTTTAAAAATATTCAGTTTCTCAAATTTCAGATCCAAATAGTTAACCTTGGTCCAGTGTGAATTAAATTATTTTAATTATATTATTTTATATATTAGATAATTTCAAAGGACCCAATTTATGTCTAAAATTAAATAGATACCATATTAATATGTGACAGTTTTAAAAGCACTTTTCATTAATTTTTTTTTTTTTGGTCTTTTTGAGACAAGGGCTCCCTGTAGCCCCAGCTCTCCTGGAACTCACCTTGTAGACCAGACTGGCCTTGAACTCACAAAGATCCGCCTGTCTCTGCCTCCCAAGTGCTAGGATTAAAGCCGTGTGCCACCACGCCCGGCTCATTCATTTTTTTTAATCTAACTTTATAAAATAAACTTATAATCTGTCAGGTGTTTCTACAACATCGAATAGCCAAATGGAATGCACATATATTTGTGTTTGGTGATATTTATAAATTTCTTTGCAGAAAAGCAGAATTAGTCATAAAAGAATGAGAGTATTATGTTTACTACACAGTTATAAGCTTATGAATGGTTATAACTGCAATGAAGCAAAAGGAACCCAAGTTCTGGCTTCATCTTGATTTGTGTTTAAGAAAGTTTGGTGAATCTGGAGAGAAAGATCACTGGTTAAGAGAATTTTCTGCTCTTGCACAAATCTGAGATTGTTTCCCCACAACCACACTGGGCAGCTCTCCGCCACCTCTAACTTCAGTTACAGGGAATTTGATGCACACTTTTTGGTTCTGTAGTAACCTGTACATATTCACACACATACACACATATGCACATACACACAGACTCATACATACACAGACACACAGGAGATATATTCATATATATATATATATATATATAGATATAATATTTTATAATTAAAGATGAAATATTAAGAAAAGAAACTTAAGGGCTGGAGAAATGGCTCAAGGTTAAGAGCACTGGTATGCTTTGCAGGAGGACATGGGTGTTTAATTCCCAGGACACACATGGCAGCTAATAATCATACATAACCCAGTTCCAGGGAAATCCATATCTCTTCTTACATCCTCAAGGCATTACTCAACATGGGTGGACTGAATACATGCAGGGCATACACATAACACATAAAATGAAAGAAATAAATAATATTTTACAAAGAAACCTGAGGCAATAAACATATTATTATATATAAGTTCATGTACGTAACATGTAACATAATTTATGTTTTATATCCAAAAGTGTAAATAAAAGTCACTTTTACTGTTCAGTGCTTTGTATCAAATTCTTTCCCTGAATTCATCCAAGCATATGAAAATTTCATAGCAACTAAATTTTTTTCTAGTTCATTCCCAAAGTAGGTTAAAGACGTGGAAGTCATAATTTTAGCTAAAACATTCTGGTTCTATTATTTGCAGCATGCAAACTTTAACCCTGGTCTTACATAAATCAAAACATTATGATAATATTATTTGAATTCATAAATTAAATTTCAAAGAACCCATCCAATTCTGCCAGAAACTAAGAAGAGCATCATAGTCCTTTTAAAACAAATCTTGTGACCATGTCTTTTCCTCTTTATTTTGTAACTATAGTAACAAAGATTATTATGGAAATACTATTCTACTCACACAAAACCCATTCAATCTTGGAACAATTTTTTCTTCTATTCAAACACTGTGCATCTTTATCTTAGTAGAAATAACCAGAAATGCTTATATAATGACAACACAAAATTGCTCTTAATAATATGTCTTCAAAATCTAATAAGAAAAAGAAAAAGGAAAATACAGGAATAAAAATAAAAATTAAGAGGGAAAAGGTGAGCCTCAAAGATAATTATCATTATAATGGACAAATCATTTTCATTCTGTAATTTACAGGGTAAAACTGTGTTTAAAAGAAATAAATGTGGGGGATTTGCCAGGATCACCTGAAGCACAGGTAGGTTTGACCTATTCATCTTTGGCTCCATTGACTTGTGTGACTGTGGGGGCAGAGTTGTACTCCTAGCTGCTATAAAAGGTGGGCCCATGTGAGACTTGATATTGAGGATGTCCTGGGACTACCTGAAGAACAGGTAATGGGTCATAGGCTAAACTGCAACCCCCCCATCAACTGGGATTGCCCTAAGGAGTGTCCAAGTGGATTCTTTGGCAAACCATCAGATCAGAAAGGAAAGAGTGAGTTAGACTTCCAATATAAAGCCTAAAACTTAGACAAGTCAACACTCCATCAGCAAGGAGAAAAGGAGAAAAGCAAATCAATCAAACAAACAACGAAGGTATCTGAAGGAGGCAAGCAAAGCAAGTCTTCAACACAGTTTACAGGCATTTGGGATTCCCATTGGAACACAGGCAAAGAGAAACCCACATGCCAGGGACACAAAAAACAACATGGGAAAGATGCAGGATAATTCCACACCAAGCTCTCCCAACCCTGTGGAAGATTCCTACAGTGGGATCCCCCTGGGGATGGCCCAGGACACAGATATTAGAAGTACAATTATGGACATAATCAAAGAAATCAGAAACTATAAAGAGAAAGTCAGAGAACTACAAAAAGAGAATGAAAAACTCAAGAAGGACATAGAGAGAAAGAACGACAAACTCTGGAAGGAAGTGGAAACACTGAAAAGATCCCATGTTGAAAAAAAGATAAGGAAACCAACCAACACCAACAAAACAAAGAGCTACAGGAAGAGATTGAGAAGCTCCAAAAGGAAGTGGAAATACTAAAGAAATCACAAGAAGAAATGAAAAAGGAAATCAAACACTCATCCAATCAAGAGGAAAGGGATGGAAAAAGCCTCAGAAGTAGAATGGAGGAAGCAAAACAAAGACTATCAGAGTAATATAACAGAGAACAACTAAAAACCTCAAGTAAAGAGTATGAAAAATTTAAAAATACACAAATGTGGAACAACCAGGAACTGTGGGACACTATGAAAAGATCAAACCTCTGCATCATAGGAATATAGGAAGGAGAAGAATCCCAAGAGAATGGTATTGATCAGATCTTCAACAGAATAATAGATGAAAATTTTCCTAAACTAAAAAAGACAAATACAAATACAACAAGCACATAGAACCCCAAACAGACAAGATCAGAAAAGAAACTCTCCACACCATATCATAGTTAAAACTTTAGAGGCCCAAAACAAAGACAAAATTCTGAAAGCCACAAGAGAAAAACAAGTTACTTATAAGGGGAATCCTATCAAAATTACAACTGACTTTTCAGTGCAAACTATGAAAGCAAGGAGAATGTGTAGTAAAGCATTCCCAGTGTTAAAGGACTGTAGATACCAACCCAGGTTACTCTACCCGGCAAAAAAAGTCGATTATAGTTGAAGGAGAGAGAAAAACCTTCCATGACATAAACAAGATGAAAGAATACATATCCAGAAAACCAACACTTCAGAGAATACTTAAAGCAATTCAAAGGACAGAAGAAAGGAGCAACTACCCCCAGACACCTAGAAAGAGAAATTAATAAAAGCATAACTGCAGAAGTTATGCTTTTATTAAGAAACCTAGACCAAAAATGCAAATGGATAATAAGGTGAAAAGAACCAACACAAATCTATCAGATATAACCTTAAATATTAATGGACTAAACTCTCCAATCAAAAGACATAGACTGGGAGAATGGATTAGGAAACAGAACCCATCTATCTGCTGTCTACAAGAAATGCATCTTACCTTCAAGGATAGGCACCGCCTTAAAGTAAAAGGATAGAAATAAGTATTCCAAGCAAATGGTACCAAAAAGAAAACAGGTGTTGATATTTTAATATCAGACAAAATAGACTTCAAAGTAAAAGAAATCAGGAGACAAGGAAGGCCATTACATTTTTATCAAAGGAATAATTCACCATGAAGATTTCACAATTATGAATATATATGCACCATACTTTATAAAGACAATTCTCCAAGACTTCAAGGCACAGATTAACCCCAGTACACTCATAGTAGGGGACATAAATACCCCACTGAGCCCTTTGGACAGGTCAACTGGACAAAGAATAAACAAAGAGACATCTTAACTGAATGATACGATACACCAAATGGACCTCACAGACAGCTACTGAATATTCCACCCTAATACCAGAGAATACACTTTCTATTCAGCATCCCAGGGAACATTCTCCAAAATTAACCACATACTGGGACACAGAAGAAACTTCCACAAATACAAAAAGATTGAAATAATTTCATGCATTCTATCAGACCACAATGCAATAAAGCTCAATATCAACATCGGGATAAGCCCTACTATCTACAAGAATACATGGAGACTAAACAACACACTCCCGAATAATGAATGGGTCAAGGAAGAGATAAAGAAAGAAATAAAAGCATTCCTGGAACTGAATGACAATGATAATACAACACAACAAAACCTAAGGGATATATTTTTTTTAATTTTTTGTATGTGTATGAATGTACTGTCTGCATGTAGGTCTGTGCACCCGTGTTGTGCAATGCCACAGAGGTCAGAAGAAGGTCTAAGATTCCCCTGGAACTGGAGTTCTCCTGGAATTGGAGTTACAGACGGTTCTCAGCCACCACGTGGGTGCTGGGGATTGAACTCTGGTCCTCTGCAAGAGCAGTCGGTGCTCTTAACTGCTAGGCTATCTCTCCAGCCCCTATGGGATACTTTAAAACCAGTCCTAAGAGGTAAGTTTATAGTCCTGGGTGCTACATTAGAAAAACAGAAAGAGCATAAGTGAATGATCTTACACTGTAGCTAAAAATACTTGAAAGACAATAACAGATGAACCCTAAATGCAACAGACAGGAAGAAATAACAAAAGTCAGGGCAGAAATCAATGAAATAGAAACAAAGAAAACAATACAAAAAAAAAAAAATCAATGAATCCAAAAGTTGGTTCTTTGAAAGAATAAACAAGATAGACAAACCTCTATCCCAGTTAACCAAAAGAAAGAAGGAACAACTCCAAATCAATAGAATCCATGATGAAAGGGGAAATATCACAACAGACAATGAAAAGATCCAGAAAATCATATGGGAATACTTCAAGAACCTTTACTCCACTGAGTTTGAAAACCTAGAAGAAATGGATGAATATCTGAAATCCTGGGAATCACCAAAGCTCAACCAAGAAGAGATTGAAAGCTTAAACAGACCCACAAGATATGAAGAAATTGAAGATGTAATAAGAAACATGCTGGGCTGCGGCTACTGGGTCAGTGAATGAGTTGCCTCAGGTTGGAAATTACAGCCCTTACTTTGTTCATTGGTCTGATATGTTAATGCCAACAAGACCTGGTTTCTAAATAGTAACCATACTAATTTTCCTATCTGAAAACTGTATTTTGTTATAGTAGACAAATTCTGTTTTTATGATCAGCAAGATAAAGTTTAGAACAAGGATTCTCTTCTTCAAAAAGTCTGTGAAATAAATTCTATCTTCATAATGTTGAGATGTTTTTTCTTTCTACCTTTTACCCCCAGAGATTGCATGAGGTTGTGATATAGTTGTTCTGGTATTAATATGTAATGAATTTATTATGATTTTTATTATAAATAATAAACTACATACTTAGGAATTTTCTGCTTTAATTTAAAATAAAAAGACATGAAGAAATTGAAGATGTAATAAGAAACCTCCTAACTAAAAAAAGCCCAGGCCCAGATGGTTTCACGGCAGAATTCTATAAAATATTTCAAAAAGAATTACAACCATTATTGCTCAAATTGTTTAGAAGGATATAAACAGAGGGAATTCTCCAAAATTCCTTCTATGAAACCAGCATCACTCTATTACCAAAACCAGGCAAAGATATAACCAAAAAGGAGAACTACAGACCCATCTCATTAATGAACACAGATGCCAAAATATTAAACAGGATACTGGAAAATTGTATACAGACCCACATCAAGAATATCGTCCATCATGACCAAGTTGGATTCATACCAGAGATGCAGGGATGGTTCAACATACGAAAATCAATAAACGTTATCAAGCATGTAAATGGACTGAAAGGCAAAAACCACACATTCATCTCAATTGATGTGGCAAAAGCCTTTGACAAAATCTAGCATCCCTTCATGCTTAAAGTCCTAGAGGGAATTGGATTGGGAGGATCATTCCTCAATGTAATCAAAGCCATATACAGGAAACCCACAGCCAATATCATCTTAAATGGGGAAAGGACAGAAACATTCCCTTTAAAGGTAGGAACTTGGCAAGGCTACCCCCTGTCACCACTCCTCTTCAATATAGTGCTTGAAACACTTGCTAGGGCAATAAGGCAATAAAAGGAAATTAAAGGAGTACTAATTGGAAAAGAGGAAGTCAAGCTATCCCTTTTTGCTGATGATATGATTGTTTACTTAAGGGATGCTAAAATTTCCACCAGAAAACTCATAGAAACAATTAAGAGTTTCAGTGAAGTGGCAGAATACAAAATCAGTATCCTTTCTTTACACCAACAACAAGCAACTGAAGAAGGAATAAGGAATTCAAGGAGACCTTCTCATTCACAATAGCCTCACAAGCAATAAAATACCTTGGAATGAACTTAACCAAAGACACCAAGATCTCTACAACAAAAATTTTAAACCCCTGAAGAAGGAAATTGAAGACATCAGAAGATGGAAAAACCTCCCATGCTCATGGATTGGGAAAATTAATGTAGTAAAAATGTCCATTCTACCCAAACTCTTGTATAGATTCAATGCAATCCCAGTTAAAATCCCCAAGAGTTTCTTCACAGGCTTGGGCAAAAAGTCCTTAATTTCATTTGGAAAACAAAAGACCCCGAATAGCCAAAACAACCCTGAGTGAAAAGAGCAATACAGGGGGGAAAGGATCTCTATATCAGACTTCAAACTATACTACAGGGTTATAGTCATAAAAACAGCCTGGTACTGGCATAAAAACAGATCTGTTGATCAATGGAACAAAACTGAAGATCCAAACTTGAGCACATACAATTTCAGCCACCTTGTATTTGACAAGGGTGCCAAGAAGACACAATGGAGGAAAGACAGCATCTTCAGCAAGTGGTGCTGGCAAAACTGGATCACCACTTGTAGAAGAATGAAATTAAACCCCTACTTCTCACCCTGTACAAAAGTGAACTCCAGATGGATCAAAGACCTCAACGTGAAACCCCAAACTCTGAAGGTGATAAAAGAAAAAGTTGGCAGCAGACTACAAGACATAGGCGTAGGAAAAGACTTCCTAAATCAGACAGCAGCTGAGCTAGAATTAAGTTCAACAGTTGACAAATGGGACCTCATTAAACTCTAAAGCTTCTGTACATCAGAAGAAACAATCAAGGAAGTGAAGAGAAAACCTACAGAGTGGGAGGAAACCTTCACTGCAGATACATCTGACAAAGCATTGATTTCCAGAATATATAAACTACTCAAAAAACAAAGAAAAAAGAAAGCAAATGACCCATTCAATAGATGGAACAAAGAGCTGAACAGAGACTTCACAAGTGATGATTTAGAGATGGCTGAGAAACATCTTAAGAAGTGTTCAACATCACTAATAATTAAGGAGATGCAAATTAAAACCACTCTCAGATATAATCTTACTCGAATAAGGCTGGTTAGGATCAAGAAAACAAATGATACCAAGTGCTGGAGAGGTTGTGAGAACCTCTCATCCACTGCTGGTGGGAATGTAAACTGGTACAGCCTCTATGGAAATTAGTATGGAGAACACTTGGAAGACTTGGAATGAACTCTCCACCTGAGCCAGCCATACCACTCCTAGGCATGTATCCACAAGACTCATCTTACCTCACAGTTACATGCATAGCCATGTTTATTGCAGCTCTCTTCACAATAGCAAGGAGCTGGAATCAACCCAAGTGCCCCTCAACTGACAAGTGGATAGAGAAAATGTGATATATCTACACAATGGAGTTCTATGCAGTGGTAAAGAAAGATGACATCATGAGATTTTCAGGCAAATGGCTGGAGCTAGAAAATGTCATGCTGAGTAAAGTAACACAGTCCCAGAAAAACAAAGGAAGACTAATAGTATCCTTCATCTGTGGATGCTAGTGCCAGTTACCTAATTGAATGGCAAACTGAGCAACAGTAATGTGATCTGAAAACAACTGTGCTCCTATATTGTGAATCCTTTAAAAATAATAAACAAGAAAAAAAGAAAATTGAATAAAACCAAAAAAAAGAAAATTATAATATAAATGGATCCCTCTATATTTCCTAAAAAATTAAGAAATAAATGTGGACACACATTTATGATTGACAGAAATTTTAACTAACAACAGGTGACCTGCTCATTCAGTTAGGCGGACAGAAGTTCATTTTAGCTTGAGAGACTCTAGCTGAGTCCCAGAACTGAAGAAGCATGCCATGTCTAATCCCCAGTATTTTGTCAAATGCCAGGTGTCACATATAAAGTCATATGAATTGAACCCCAAACTAACACGCAACTGAAATATAGAAGTGCAATTCAAATATAACTGTCATAAGAACAATCTACAAGTTGGAGTATATTAAGTCATGACAAGGTTAAAAAAATACAATATATAGAATCAAGGTCCCACTCTGCACTCTCCTCCCAAGACCTTGTCTTGGAAACATGAAAATCTTGACAAGAATTTACAAAACACCCCCAAATGAAGGTGTTTCTTCTTTTGAACTTATTCTTTTTTTTTCTTTTTGATGAATGCATCTCTCAGTTCTCAACAGAGGTTTCCTTATGCAACAGATGGTGATTTACAGAAACCCACAAACTGCCCTTGTGCAGAGAAGGGAGCCTGAAGTGCTTATCCCTAAATAGGACACTTATTTCAATCCTCTGCTTCCCAAACCTCAGGAATTATTGAGGAAGAAGATGTGAAATTATTCTTTTGTATTTTAGATAAAAATGAAAGTGTAGGATAAAAATGTTGCAAATTGCCCATTTCCATTTTCCAAGTATCAAAGTCTCATTGCTAAAACAAATGATTAATAAGAAATCACCTAGGCATTGACTTGGCTGAGGGTCTTAGGAGATAGCTTTGTTCCTTGCTCTCAGAGGTCAACTAAGTCCCAGATGTGGTCATTTCTTGAAATCTCCTGCAAATGTGAGTCATCAGTCTTCCTGTGTAGGGAGGTCTTGGAGATCCACTAATGGGACGTCAGCCAGTGTCTAGTCTATAAAGAGAGAAGTCTCCTCAGGCTTCAAAAAGGGTAGCCTGGTCCAGCAAGACCAGATTTTGTCCTCACTTGGATGGAACTGGTGATTGAAGAACCAAAAGGAGCCAGGGCTCTCCACCTCACCCCTCCCGCCACCGCCAAAAAAAAAAAATAAATAAATAAACAAACAAAAAAAAAAACAACCCCTGAGTGACCCTTGAGGATCAGATTCTCAAGAGTCCTTGAGAAAACAAAAACCTTAGTTAATCTGGGCTGTGTGGCCTTAAACATCCAAAAGGAAAGTATAACCAGAAATAAATAAATAGTAAGGCCTGAGAAATTGTACTTCAGGACTAAAACTTGAAAAAAAAAAAAAAAAAAAAAAAAAAAAAAGAGCACAGTTTTGCCTGTCTTATGCTACCCTGTGGCTGCCACTGCTTCAAAGACATGAGACAGCTTTTCAACCTTCCAATATGGATGGAAGACACATGTCTCTCCAAGAATCCTCCAAAACATCAGTGCCAGATGGGGACTGCTGAAACACCCAACTTGTGGACTGAGCTACTACTGGGGTTTCAGTCTCTTGAGACTGCCATTGTTGGACTACCCAGGTTATATTATGGAGACCAGTACAGGAAGATCAAGACAGGATGCAGTGCTTACTGGGCATCATTTGTTGACCATGGGAAGGGAAAACTCCAATGTGGAGCACAGGGCAGAACTGATGGTGGTTTGGACTTGCCAAGGAGGAGCCTTCAAACATGACATCTTTCATCCTAATAAAGAAAAAAAAATCATAAGATTCAGATGCTAAAACCTATTATATATGTGGCATGCATTATGCATATTTTGGCATGATGCATATTGGAAGGAATAACAACAACAACAATAACAACAAAAATACTGGGTCAAAGAACTGAGTGAAATGGTGAACTTCTGCATGAAACAGTAAACTTCTGCTTTGAGAATTTTGAGAGAGACTGAGCAAAAGATGAAAAACATGTTTGGCAGAATGCATGAGCTCTGGTGGAGTGGGGGGGTGAGGGAGAGGGGCACAGGTCTAGATTTGATCTGAAAACTTGTATGAAGTGCACAGAGCTTCAATAAAAAATGGTTTTGAAATAGAGAAAATTCAAGGCAGCTGGGGATATAGGAAGATACTATCTCAAAAAGACCAAAATAAAAAAAGAATTTAAATCAACAATCCATAAATCTCCCAGAAAACCAAAAATGCCCTTCCCAGACAGCTTCACTGCAAATCCCACCAAATAGGAGAAAGAGTCTCTAATCATATAAATCTCATCCTCAAATCTAGTAAGAAAAATAGGAAAAAAAGGAAATTACAGGGTCATATCTTTTATGAACAAAACCCTAAAAATATTAAATCTCTATTAACAACCCAAACCAAGTAGTAATAAAACAAGGAAACACACTGTCAACAAACTGAACATTACCTCATGAATGTAAGCTCATTGAACATTAGTCAATAAAAAGAAAGACATCCTGGAACCTACCTGTGATCCCTGCTAAGAAAGCCCAAATAGAGTTTTGTGGGACACCAGGCCTTGTTTCTGGCTGCATTGCACATGTGCAGGCTGGCAAGCTTGGTACCATGAACTTAGCTGTTCTCCAGCATGTTCCTTTTCCAAGTCTTCCCCACTACCAAGGTGATGTGGAAATCTGACCTTGGCTCCTGGGAAGTAAAGTCATCTATATAAGTGAGGGCTGCCTGTCCTAACCCTGTATAGTGATGTCACCCAGAGTGAAGGCTGCCTGTCCTAACCCTGTATAGTGACGTCACCCATAGTGAGGGCTGCCTGTCCTCACCCTGTATAGTGATGTCAACCAGAGTGAAGGCTGCCTGTCTTAGCCTTGTATAGTGATGTCACCCAGAGTGAGAGTTGCCTGTTCTAACCCTATATAGCTGTTTGCCCTGCTTGAATAAAGATAATTCCTACAAAAATACCCTTAGCAAGTTGCAGAATTCAAAGAGTGAGAACCATCATTGACATGTTCAGGTGTTTGTATTCTCAATAAGATCATTGGGTTTACTTACAGGAGCATGAGCGACTCAAGAGAGCTGTGTCACCAAAATGCCCATTGTGTCATGGGTGGAGGATAACTCACAAAGGCTGTATCACCGAGGTTTTTCAAAAGTCAACCTGAGAGTTCTATATTCTCTTGCAATCCCAAGACATTGGGCTTCTAGGACAAGAGGATGCACTGCTAGATGGGTGGCACAGGAGCAATTTCTGTCTGGAATTCCGATAAGGTTCAGATGATGGAACCTTCCAACTAGGAAAGAATGTTGACAGATCTGAACTGGTGAGGCCCTCCTGCAAGTAGTCATAGCTGCTCTGATTTCAAGGCACTGAAGTTAATGCCATTCCCAGGGGATAAAATTTCACTTCAACAGAGTTGACTGGTTTCTGTCTCAATCCATTACCATGACAGAGCAGTTTTGTAGTAAAGGAAATAAATGCTGTTCAACAGAAGGCTATAAAGTCCTAATTGTGAGAGGAGAAACAGGTCCCTACAACAGGAAACACTGGCTTATAATGCTATGCGTGTTGTAACTATTATGGTACTGTTTCACCTTCTCTTGAATAAATGATTATATAACAATTTTGGCCCTTAAAGCACTTGCTATACAGTGTAGAGATGGTTACCTTGTATTCACTGGTAAAGTAGATATTTCTAAGATAAGATAGATAAGATGTATCATAAGAGAGATAATATACCATTCTATCTGATCCTACATGGGCTCCTAATTATTATTCTAAAAAATTTCTAAGAGCAAAACCAGTACCAAAATAGTAGTGATAATAATAAAATGTATAAACTCACTTTTCCAATTTTTTCATTTCACTCCATAGTTCTATTAACATTTTACAAACCTTAAAGGCTAAAACTAGCTAATTAAACCTAAAATTTTCTATTTTTTTTCTTTGCTTCACTCTATCTTCTTCATACTAATTTAGTGCTATTTTTATTTTATTTTATTTGGTGTTTTTGAGACAGGGTCTCCCTGTAGCTCCGGCTGTCCTGGAACTCGCTATGTAGACCAGGCTGGCCTTGAACTCACAAAGATCTTCTTGCCTCTGCCTCACAAGTGCTAGGATTAAAGGCATGCACCACCATACCCAGCAGTGCTATTTTTAATGATGGTTCATTAGGTGCTGATACTAGTTGTCAATTTAAACCAAATCCTGTGCTTTATTCTTCCCAAATATCAAATAATACCCTGGTGGTTCAAATGAGAATGCCCCGCCCCACTCCACGTACCTGAAGAGTTGGTCAGTTGGTGTCACTATTTGGAGGGGGACATGAGCCCTTTAGGAGCTGTGGCCTTCTTGGAGGAAGCTTGTCACTGGAGGAAGGCACTGAGAGTTCATAACCCCATTCCATTTCCAGTTTCCCTTTCTCTCCTACCTGTGCCTGCTTTAAGATGTGAGTGCTCAGTGTTCTGCTCCGGCTTGCTCCTGCCATGCTTCTCCAGCTATGATAGACTCTAATCTCACTGGAACTGTAAATCAACTGAAGTCTTCCGTAAATTGCTTTGGTTTAATCATAGCAACAGGAAAGTTAGAAGTGGTTAATTGGCATTTTAAGATAGGTAAATACCCAAGGAAGTATTAGGAAGCTAATTGACTGCAAGGATTAGAACAAAAAGAAGAAATGAATACAAATAAAAATGGATGACAAGGAAGAGGAAAAAGAGAAGGAAGAGGAAGACAAAGAACAGCTATTAAAAATCTGAGGGGGTGGGCATGGATGGGGGATTTGATTGAGAAATGTATGAAATGCACTAAATGAAAAGTAACTTAAAAAAACCTTTTGAGTTACATTTATGTATTTAATTTTTACAGCCATTTCTATTTTGCATTTCTCTGTGGATTCTTCATCTCCTTGATGAATAACCTCATTTTTTTATGATGGTGAAAAATGGCTGTAAGGATATTTGCACAAAACAGATAATATATTTATTTTGCAAATGCAATAATATTAATCAAGAAGATCTTTTAAATGTGCAGAAACATGATTGTTTAATAGCAATTGACTAAACTCCTCTTGTGAGACTCTAGACTTTACTTTGACCATTAGGTGAAATGTTTCATGAGACTCAGCTAAAATCATTAACAATTTTTCCTTTTTGAAGAGATAACAGGGAAAGCAAGCATGGACAATGGAGTCAAAGGAAAATGATCTAAGCACTCACAAGGAAAGTCTTCACCTCTTTATAGTGACTTACCAACACAAGAATAATACTATACCAAAATTCATTAAAACTCATGTCCAATATTGATCTCACTACTGCAAAAAATGCCTTTAATTTGAATTTACCCCTTAAAGAATATTAAATTTACATATAGGTTTAGAATAAATGCAAATCCTGGCAACTTTATTTGTGAACATCAATATATAGAGGTGTGTTTTCTCATGTAGGCCATTTGGTTTCGTCCTACCCCTTTCCCTAGTAGGGAGAACAGTAGCAATGTTTCTCCTACCTGTGAATTGCAATTTGTTGATTCCATGTGTGCATTTTCTCTAGTTATTTTTGAAATGACTTCTTCATTGCTACACAGCAGTTCTCAGTGGTTATAAATCAATTCCTTAAAGCAATTAATTAAAAAATTTGAGGCACTTAATTCAGCCGAAGGCCTCCAAACTCATGGATCACCAGCTGGGTTTATGAAAGCCATCTGGCACACAGTGATCCTTCAAATTTTCCTTCTTTCAATTTGCAAGATGGATTGTTCAATCAAAGTCTTCCCTCAAATGATTCAGTACAGAATATTTTCCCCAAAATCTATCTGAAAGCAGGTAAGTATAAATATGTATACAAATCAAGAGAATAAATCTAAGTTGGAGAATCATATTACATGTTATCCTAGAAAAACAAATCATTTGAAGAGTATCTAAAATTTCCATGCATGTACTTCCCTATTTTATAATTCCATGGGAAGAATATTTTTAATTAAGAAAATCTTAGCATGTAAGATCTAATAGCATATTTTAAGATTAAGTTTATTTTATATTATTTCTTTGCATCTTCATATGAATGTCATAAATTATATAATTTGCCCCTATAAGTAACACAGACTAAGAAAATGACATAAACTAAGGAACATGGTGAAACCATAATAGCTAATATTATTTGGTTAAGCATGAGGTATAATTATAATAAGAACTATATTCTATTATTATTATTTTTTTAATTTTCATTTTTATTGATGCTTTGTGTATTTAATACATCATTTTCCAAATCAGTTCAGGCATATTTCCCTTTCCCTTCTGCCCACCCCACCCCACCCCATCCCAGATCATGCATTCTAACAAAACTAAAATCATTCTCTCAGTTTTTTTTTTCATTTTTTAACATTAAGTAATAATTTATGAGTACAAGCATCCTTCATGTAAAACCAATTTGCAAGTGGGTGTGCCCAAACCCACACAGCCCATGGGTCCCACCATTCAGCAGGGGGCGGGGCTTGTATGTTCAATGAAGTTGATCAAATGAGTGTCCAGACTATATTGCTGTAGTTTCACCTTTCACCCCAATCGCAGCCCTTACATTCTACCACGCCCCCTCTTCCGCAGATTGTTCCCTAGGCTTAGAAAAGGGGCACAGGTGGATGAGAAGCAAAACAGTCTACTTTCTCTGGAGCTGTTGTCTTGGACTCTGGTCAATTCTGGCTGTTTCCTTTCATGGGCTGAAAGTTTGTCCAGGAATAAACTTTCAGTCCTACTAATGAAGCACAAGCAATTAGATATATAGGTATTTAAACCGTACTAATTGTTATGGTAGGTTACTTTGCTATAGACACATATGTTTGGATGATATGTTAATCCATGAATTACATTTTTTTCTGTTAAATATGACAGGGACTTCCTGTGGCTTATAATATCTCCTAACCATTAGAGGATGTAAGCTTGTGGCATCAGCCGTGGGTTATTCCTCCAAGGAGAGAGCTAATAGCCAATTAGATTTGGGACATACAGGCATATGGCTGCCACCACTGCACAGTATTTCCAGGCAGGTGAGGTGTAGCTGGCGCTGATGGAGGAGTCTTGCTTGACTCAAGGAGACCTATATTTGCTTTATTGGTTTAGTGTCCTTTGGTAACACTCTCTGGTAGTCCAGAGACCATCTGTATACTTGCAAGTGTGGTCTCAATACATCTTTCCCATGTTTACATCAGGTCTTCACAGACAGCAGAGCTTTATCGCCTCTCTTCTTGCAGTTATCACAGTTTAGAGCCAAGGAGCCTTTACCTTTTGCAGGGGCTTGGATCCCCTGGCCAACATCTCCTTAGTAGAATAATCCATTGTTGATGTCAGAGCTCCTGTATTAATATATTTTGCTTAAGTGCATAGTTTAAGGAGACTTTAGTATTATATTTGGTTCTGAATAGAGAATAATCCTTTTCACAGTTCCTATGTCTATTAGTCAATTAAAGAAGGCAGTTTTACCGGTTTTATAAGATATTACCTCTATAATAGTTGTCTCCAATTTACAGTTGGAGAACTACCTCATAATCATCATATTTCTCCTTGTTCTATGGGGGAGGAGGTAAGAAAGTCTCTCGTATTAAAACCTTTGCGGTACCTAGAAGGTAAGTTTCATTAGGACTCATTATAAATAGTTGTTACAAGTAGGATCCACAGAGGGGTTTGATGTTTGTAGCAATCTGAGGCTTTTCTTCCTTTCAATGTTCAGAGGGGTCAACCTTTCTGTTGGCACTTTCTGGTACATCCTACTCAATGCAGAGCTGTATCTTTTCTTTCTCAGCTATTAAGTTGGTGACATTTTGACCTGTTGGAACATACAAATCATTTCCCGTAGTTAGTTTTAAGATTTTAATTGCAAGGTTTTTGACGAAAAGGTTTCGTATCTATCTGTATCTGCCCCCCCCTTTTTTTTTAGTTTTTTGTGTTTTGACCCATGAGTCTCCAGAAGATAGTTGTATTATACATACCTATAGGGTGGAATCAAGGCACAGATTTCATCAAATTCACCCATGCTGTTTTGGGCGACTGTATGTGATTAACTTGGGAAGCAAACTTAATTTTTACGTTAAATCATCTTATAGGTGAAAGAGAATGCTACAAGGTGATACTGTGCATCAGAGAAATTATAGAGAACATTTGTATGTGCAATCTCAAAGTTATTGTTATACAGATTTTATGTAAAACAAATGTTTGATGTTTGTAGCAATCTGAGGACTACATTATATTATTAAGCTATTTATCATTTAATATATAATCTCTGTGAAGTATGTAATTATTAAAAGATAACAAAATAAGATAAAAATCAGTTTGGGCATGTTGGAAAGAATATTTACTTCAAATTGTCACTTCTTCCATATCTGAGTAATCTGATTTTAAAAAATTAATAAAATAATTATACATTTAGTCTCTGTTTCATATCACAGTTTAAATTCAACTCCTGGCAGAACATTGCTCCCCAGGGCTTAATCTTCTAATTATAACAAAAGCTCCAAGTTGAACATACCCATCTCCTTTTTCCACTGTTTCTCTTCAGGCAGAATCTGAGTTCTCACTGGGGAAATCCACTTAGCTCACCATGTGAACAAAAAGTTTAATTTCCATCCATTGGTTTGTGTGTCATTAAATTTGACATGTCTCTTCAGTGGTGGGGGAGATAATTTCCACAATTTGCCAAGAAGGTAAGCTATACAAATATTAAAAAATAAAACGAGGAAAAACCAAAACAGTTATATTAATGCATTGTTGGAGATTTCACTGTTAGTGCTAACATTTTATTACTGGTGACATTGACTTTTTGATGACAAATAAGGTTTAATAAAGTTTGAAAAGATTTCTCTGATTTACTCACTTCAAATCACAAGCTATTAAATGTAGAATAAAGGTACTGAGTGCTTGAAGTCTGCCAAATGTCATGTGGGAGTTCTTTACATCTTCTCATATCCATTGATTTAACATCACAGTTTTGCAAATAGGAAACCAAAGCACAGTGAGCTGGGTGAATTTGCCCCAAATGACTTATCTAGTGCCTGGTCCAGAGAACTGATAACCCTGCTCACAATCCAGAACTGATATCTTTGCTCTTAATCATAAATCTATCACTGTTTGTAGATATTCTTCTTTTATGTGCAAAATTGTCAAATTCCAGTTTCTAGGCATTCATTATAAGCAAATTTTCCTCAACATTTGTGTGTGTGTGTGTGTCTGTCTATCTGTCTGCCAGTCCATCTCTCTGTTTATGTGCATTATGTGTATGTACATGTGCATGTATGCGTTTAGAGGTCGGGAGTTGACACCAGTTTTCTTCCTCAATCAATTACCACTTCATTTACTGGGGTAGTCTCTCACTCTACCCTGAAACCTCTTATTTGAATAGACTAGTGTGCCACCTTGCCCAGGGCGACACCCCTGTGTCTACCTCCTGAGTACTGAGATGACAGGGAAGCCACAGAGGCTGCCTGGCTTTATTTTGAGTATTGGAGATCTGAATGCCAGTGCATTGGTGTGGCAAGTGGTTTATCCATGGGGAAATTAGCCATATATTTCTATAAGAAAATTAAGCCAGTGTAGAAGTTACAGTCTAGTTATTACTACTCGCATTTGAGTACAGAGATTTGCAGAATATCCCGTTGGGACTCATGCATTTGACACAACTTATTTAGGTAAAAGAAAAAAAAAAAAAAAACACTACGAAGAGTGTATTAACTGCATGAAGGCAGAAAAAGCTACCTGAGGAGTCATGTTTTCTTTTACGTAAAACTTAAAATTTGTTATACAGTCTCACACATTGCCTATATATCTCATTTAGATATTAGGAACACCCTGTAGTACAAAAGAGGGCAAGGAAAAGGCAAGTGTGACTTTGAGCAAGTCCCATAAACCCACAAGCAGTTCAGCTAGCATTGCTTGGTTAAAGTGGCTTGTATTTTACATTGTTACGTGTTTACATTTAGGGCCACATAAAGTCTGGAAGTTGGTTCTTTCATTTCTTTGTTTTTGTGTGAGATTTGATATTGATTGTTTAACCTTAACACATCCCTAGCATTCGATTAAGTCATGTGACCGTCATTTCCACAGCTCCATTTCTTTCAGGCAAGTCAGCTCTATCTATATACTAATCCTCAGAGCATGATAAGGCTACTTAATATTCCTTCTTTATTTCACAATTATTTAGGTTGATGATCAAAGAATATAGTTAAAAGTTTTGAAGCAATTAATCTCAAATAGCTTCAGAAATATTTTTGGACACTTCTACAGATTTCTTTTTTTTTTTCTGAAGGCATAAAAAATGACACTTTGAAAAAGTAAATGCTATCAAAACATTCGTGTAAGGTGCGTATTTCTCATCTGGGTGATGCCAGTAAATGGGCGGCGGAGGCAAGAGGATAAGGAGTTCAAAGTCTTCCTCACCTCTGCAGCAAGTTGTAAGTTAGCATGGGGTACATGAAACTCTATCTCACAGAAATCTCATGCATATTTCTCCATGAAATTTGCATGAAATAGAATATAAAATGCTTAATTCATGACAGAAGAGGAAGTTATAGTTTATAATGCATTTCTTGAAATTTTTAATATTAATGCTATTATCACACACTTTGATTTTTTTTTGCTTTCCCTTCAAAAAAGTGTTATTTGTGTACTTATGTTTTGTTACCAAATTTGCCATGACATATTCCAAATTACTAATAAGCCTTGCAAGACAGTTTTGAAAGTACAGTGTTAACTCCCTTCCATCACTGTGTTTGACCTTTGGAGGAATCACACTTTTCTGTGGCTTTTGAATTAATTTAGAGGTGAGTTTCTGCATCCTAATACAATTACTCAATCACTACAGAGATACTAAGGGAACCAGAGGATACATCATGAATTATTTATCTTAGAGTTGTGGGAGATAACAAGGGTTCCTACATTAGACTGCGTTATTTGGCAAGTCTCTTGGGTTACTCTGGCCAACAGCTTGAAGGAAGGTCTCGCCTATCTGGCACTGTGCTCCTTGCCATACAGCCCCCGTGGTATATTCTCCAGGGTTTATGGGGCTCAAACTTTTTTCTTTTGGCTTCCCTTATAACCCAAGCTTCATTAATCCCCCCACAGACTCCCTCGAAAACCCCCAGCTCCCACCATCCCCCTTCTCCTAGCCCTTCCTACCCATGGTCCTTTGCAAATCCCTCTCTCCTCTCTTCCCAACCAACCGCTCCCTGGCTCCTCACATCCCCCTGTCTGCATTCCAGAGACTAAGAGATTGGAGAGTGTGTGTCCTTGGATAGGACTTCTATATTAAACCTGACCCACACATGGCTCAGAAACCATTGCAGAAGAGGCCTGGAGGAAGGATTGTAAGAGCCGGAGTTGATCCATGAGCATAAGGAAACACAGGCTTTGAGGCCACTGGAAACTTGCTCGTGTGAACTTGTGGCAATGGTGATGTTGAAAACAAGACCCATCCCAGCCCAATCAGGCAAGGGCCCAGAGTAGAGTGAGGGAAATGGGTAGCAGGCTGGATCTAGACTGGAAACTGTTAGAAACTGATTAGCACCGGGAGAGGGAGATTAGACCTTCCATAAAATCGCTAGATAGGCTGACTAGGTTCCAGTGGATGAACCAAAACACAAGGAAATGTGGGTACAAATGTTTGACCAGATGGGAATTAACATGTATGGCAGAACCTCTGGGCAGTCATGAGTGGGAGAAGAGGTCTAAATTTGACTAAGACGTATTGTAGGAAAATTACAAATAATGAACAAAATATTTTTAAAGTATTTATGCGTAATTCTGAATCTCATAAAGAGTTAAAAGTTTGTAGAAAAACATAGTATTTATTAGTAAAATTTCCATGCCAATAAGACAGAAATCTTGGAGTAAAATCCTATCACAAGCATCAGTCCTCAACTATCATTCTGTAGATGCTGAGCAACATCTCAGCCACTAGATAGTGCCAATTTTAACATTTCCAGGATCAACAACTCATCAGAAGATACTAATGAGAAAACTAGACAACAAAGACAAACTCTTCTAAATGGAAAACTATCATCTCAATGAAGCCAACAACATGCATCTTTGATTGTGGAATGATTCACTGTGAAATTAAGATGCAACAAAATACAGAAATGAAAATAAAGAAAAAATAAACTTTTCTATTCAAATTGATTTTCATTTTAAGTAATCATCACTTAAATAAATGTATCTTTAATGATTGATTAACTTAAAATGTGAGTAGTTTCATAGGTTATTGGAAAGCTACTGAATAAGAACTCAAGACCAATGGGTTCCATTTTAGGATTATTAAGTAAATAAATAGTGACTTTACTGCTATCAAACTGTGTGAACATGCATATATTAGGTTTGGAAGTTCCCCCAGAGGATGCTTAATTTGTGCTTTCTGGAAGTCTCTAAGGGCCATGGTACAGATGAGACATGACAATATAAGGAGTTGAAAACCACATTATGGGACTTTTAACACATGATTAAAATTGACTATATGTATATTGACTTTACATGCCAGGTTACTATAGAGTCTTAAATTTGAAACTGGTGTTGGAAATTTAGGTTATTTTTGCATCCATTATTTCTCAGGGTTTTTCCCCACACTCCACATATTCCTATGAAATAAATACCCTTTTGCTATAAATAAGAGTCCGCAGGGTTATGAGAGCACAGTAAAAGGAAGATGGAAAGTCTAAGCAGTGTTCAGTGTTTTCTGCTTCAAGTACATATAGAAGCATAGGTACCAATGGAGAACCTCATATAGCAATTCTCTGGCCATGAGGATCTATGGAGATTTTTATTTCTTCCATATGGGTAAACTCTAATTTAATATTGATATATTTACATTTAATTCCATTCTTTGTATCGAATGTGTGTGCATCTCTCTTCTAATTATTGTGGCATTAATCCAATATTATAACATTTCATGAAGCAGATAGCCAAGCTATAGAGTGAAAAGGACATTCACATGATTAAAAAGTGGACACTTAAGGGCTGGAGAGATAGCCTAGCGGTTAAGAGTGCCGACTGCTCTTGTAGAGGACCCGGATTCAATCCCCAGCACCCACATGGCGGCTGAGAACCGTCTGTAACTCCAATTCCAGGAGAACTCCAGTTCCAGGGGAATCCGACACCCTCTTCTGACCTCTGCGGCATTGCACAACATGGGTGCATAAACCTACATGCAGACAGTACATTCATACACATAGAAAATAAATAAGAGCCAGGCGTGGTGGCGCACGCCTTTAATCCTAGCACTCGGGAGGCAGAGGCAGGCGGATCTTTGTGAGTTCAAGGCCAGCCTGGTCTACAGAGTGAGTTCCAGGACAGCCTGAGGCTCCAGGGAGACCTTGTCTCAAAAAGACAAAAAAAAAAAAAAAAAAAAAAAAAAAAAAAAAAAAAAAAAAAAAAAAAAAAAAAAAAAAAAGAAAATAAATAAATAAAATTTTGAAAAGTGGACACTTAAAACCAAAAAATCTAAGACTGAAGAGATAGCTCAGCAGTTAAGTATTTAAGCTGTAATTTCTTCAGTGAGATAGCCCATGGAGAAAGCAGAACACAAGGACACATTGCACAGTGGAAATCCAAATAAAAATGGCCATTTATTCAAATGCAGCATATCATTACATAGGCAGCATGACGTCACCTCCTGGGGGCCAGTCCAGGACCTCTGTGTCATCACATCCAATTCCTGGGCATAGACAAAGAGGTCCTGCGACCTTCACGTGTGCCTCTGGGAAGGTCGGAAGGCTGGAAATGTCATCACACACACACACACACACACACACACACACACACACACACACACACCTAAGCTCACGCCAGACATGCTCCCAGTTAAGAGCACTGGCTGCACGTGCAGTGAAATTGGGGGCAATTCTCAGCACATCAGTCTCACAAAGGTCCCTAACTCCAGTTCCAGGGGATCTGATGCCCTCTTCTGGTCTCTGTTGGCATTGTACAACATACATGTACTTAGATACATGGCAGGCAAAGATACTCATACACATAAATAAAAATAAATAAGTTTTTTAAAAATTAACAAAACAAACAATCAAGCAAAAACAACAACAAAAAAGAAATTTGGTCCCAGCATTGGAGATAGAAAGACAGGGAAATCCCTAGGGCTTGCAGCCAGCCCAGCCTGGCCTAATTGTCAAGTTTCATCCCAGTAAGGTACAAACACACACACACACACACACACACACACACACACGCACACACACTCTCAGTGACAAGTGGCCATTTATGTACTTAAAATTATATTTGAGTTACAGTTAAGATTATTGTAGATAGAACCTTCAATTCCTTTAATGGGCAGGTTTGCCATAAGGAAAATGATGAGAAACAAAGAATGACAAGAAGCTCCTGGGAGAGGAAATGGGATTCACGTCATCCAGATCCATGTATTCATCCCACCATTCCCTGGGTGAACCTGCAAACCACAGATCCCAAAGTTTAAGTCTCTGTTCCCACTACCCACAGACAAAGCAGAACACAGGCCCTGGACACTGTGAGCAGTGGGGTTCAAAGAAACCCTACTTCTTAAATGCATTCACTCTAATCTAAACTTCTGCATTTTTCTCCTTACTGTGCATTGTATTCAAAGGCTATGTGGTTCTGCCTGTGACAAGGAGGAAATTTCTTTGCAGTCACTGGTCAAATATGTTAAGTATGTTTAGAAAAAAGGAAAGTTCTTAGTATTTAGGTCTAAGCTATCATGAGTATTGTAATCCATTTTAGTATGGTATTAAAGAGTTAAATCACCCTAAATGAAATATTTTTCTTAGGAAATAAGATATAGCTGGGAATTGTGGCTCACATTTGTACAGTGAGATGCTGTCTCAAACAAACAAAACAGCAAAAAGCCACCAAAACCAAAGCAAATCAAACCAACACAGAAAAAAACAAAAGCAAAGAAAAAACTATAAAAAATAAGTCCAGAAAAATTTACTTAAAGATTTATCTAGTGTTCTACTTTGTCTTCCATTGCTGTGACAAAACACTCTGACTGACACCAACTTGGGGAGGAAAGGGTTTTCTCCTGGGTCACAGTTCATCACTTAGGGAGCCCAAGGCAGGAACTCAAGGCAGGAACCTGGAGGTAGTAGCTCCTCCAATAGCACAAGCCATGGAGGAATGCTGTTCACTGGCTTGCTTCTGTGGCTCATGCCCAGCCCGCCTTCTTATACAGTACACCACAACCTGCCCAGGGTGGCAGTACTCATTGTGGGCTGGGCCCTCCCACACTGCTCGACCATTAAGACAATACTCCACAGATGTGGCCACAGGCCAATCCAATGGAGCCAATTCCCCAATTGAGGTCAACCCAGGTGTGTCAAGTTGATACTAAACCTATCCAGCACATCTAGTTTGTATGTTCTAAATTTTAACACAAAGCACCCCAAATCATTACTTATGAATTTGCCAATGAAATTCCTAATGAGAAAACTTGTGGAAATATAGTTATTAAACTATGAATTTACTGTGCCATTTTAAAGAAATTAAGATTGTATTGCATATACTGCTGTAAGTTTTCATTATCAATAGAAGCAAAAACTTAAATAATAATGAAGAATCTTGCCTTATAGTGTAAAGCATGTAAAAATTTAAGTAAAGCAACATTTGAGGTGTTCAACTTAAACCTGCAGATATAGTTTCATCTAGTGTATTTAGAATGTAGTCTGTCATATTAAAAGTTAATTCTATGTCTATATTATTATAAGACCCTCCATTTAAAACATATGCAAATGTCTTTCTTGAGTAATTGTAAAGTTTGGATTCATAGGTCAATGTTCTACCTGAGGAGCAGATTACTTTCAAACATTGTTAATTCACTATTGATTACATTTAAAGTTTTTGGCATCCAGTGGAGAAACTCCTTGGGAATAATTTATGAGTAGTTGTCACTAACTAGATTATTAGAAAGTCTCTGCATTGTAACTGTTAGATTTGAATTGTTTATGTTTAATTTACTTTATCCCATTCTACCTATATTATTGATTCTTGAATATAACGTGCATCTTACTAATGGTATAACTTTCAATTGTACTGTTTTGAATTTACTTATTTTGTGTCCTTTTTTCAGTGTACATCTTTATGATCTGTGGATCTGCTTTTGTATTGCTTCTTCTGGTGGCCTTAATTAAATACAACCTGACATCTTTTCATTTTATATCTGTCTCCCTTGCTTGGGATCTGAGGTTGTCTTACCTCTGCCCATGGTCATGTTAATCACTACAAGAATACCAAGAGATTCCAGGATCTTCCTGCCAGCATTCACAATGCCATTTTTGACTATCCAAAGGTGCCTAGAAATTTGGTGTCACTTTCCTAAAGTTACAAGCACCATGGATGCCAAGAAAAGCAGATGTGCTACAAACAGAACACTCTCAAAATGAGGGCAAGCCCCTGTGATAGTGAGGCCTCATCCAGGAGTAGGAACAGTCATACTGTGAGAACCAGCTTGTCTTATCCAGCAGTAAGGATTTCTTCAGATAGTGTTGCAGAAACAGAGCTGAAAAATGGCCACTGACCACCTTGATCAGGCTGACTTAATTATGCCCAATTCTAGCCCTGTGTCCTGATCTTTCCTCTATTCAAGCCTAAAGCAAATATCAGTAGACCAAAATGGACCTGTGGTCACTATCCCGCTTCATCTCTCTTCTCAAAGTGATTTCCTCACCTTTTTCTTCTTTTCATCATTACTCATGACCTCAATTCGCATACCAGGGATTGATATGGTGGTCAAGCATAGTCTTTTGTGACACCAGAGGCAGGACTTTAACTCTAAAATTCCACTTCCATCTTATAGATATATTTTCATCTGCCCCTAAACATTGAGTCCTCTAAATAACAAATGGCAGTAAATGAATTTGCATTTCTATGTATTTACTTATTTTGATGTGTGTAAGCTTTTTACCTACATTTGTGATGGAGGCCATAAGACAGTCTCAGATCTCTTAAAACTGGTTTGGAAAGATGTTAGTCACCAAGTGTGTTCTGGAAACTGAACCGGGTCCTCTGCAAGAGTCACCAGTGCTCTTAACCATTGAGCCATCTCTCCAGCCCCCATAAAGGGCATATTTTAATACATGAAGATTATTAATAGTATTTCCCTCAAATTATAAAATCTTTATTATATTGGCTAACTCAACTTAGCTTCAATGTAAGAAAATAATACATGTTTCTTTGGCATGCTATTACATGGTGGCTTAATAAATGACTCAAACTTCAATACCACATGCTAAATTAATCCAACACAAATATCCTGCACATTTTATTCATGATTATGAGTACAACAATCCAAGAGAGGGGAGATAGAATGCAATAATATCAAGGAAGAAAGTGGAATGATGGAACATGGGTTGAAATATGGTAGGAGATGGGAGAGGAGGAACATGACAAGACATAAATAACACTAAAGGCCTTTAAAAATGTAGTTTGGGATCCCACAGCTTTAGAAGCTTCCTAAAACATACACATACACATACACATGTCTAAAAGGAGTTTCAGTGTAGTAACCCTATAATGGGAAAGACAATGCCCTTACTAAATACTGTAGCTTATTAAGTAAAAAGGCCAGTCGCAGGAATGGGTTACCTCGTTTTGAGTTGATGACCAGTGGGATCCCATAGACTCCCAAACATGACTGGCTATTGTGATTGCTCCTGGCTACCCTCCAGAACTTGACTTTGGCTCTTTTTGCTGAATCTCTTATTGAGTCATAACACATGGAGAAATCAGGCTGTTAGTAGAAGCTTCATCTCTCCTGCTTAGCTTTCATAGGGTTAGAGGGCCCTATGCATATTACTAGTGGAGAAAATAATCCCAAATGTTACCCAGCAGTGAACGCTGCCAAGTGACTCCTCAGAGAAGACGTGCACACTGACACAGTAGTGGCACAAATATTATGAGACCCACTGTTCTAGTTTTCTTTCAATTGCTGTGACAAAGCACTCTGACCAAAACCAACTTGGGGAGGAAAGGGTTTATTCAGTTTACATGTCCTGGATCACAGTTTATCATGTAGGGAACCCAAGGTAGGAATTCAGGGCAGGAACCGGGAGGCAGGAGCTGAAGGACAGACCATGGAGAAATGCTTCTTACTGGCTTGCTCCCCTGGCCCATGCTCAGCCTTTCTTTTTTTTATTTTTATTTATTCTTGTATATGTATAAATGTACTGTCTGCATGTAGGTTTGTGCACCCATATTATGCAATGATGCGGAGATGAGAAGGGGGCATTGGATTCCCTTGAAACAGGAGTTAAAGATGGTTCTCAGCCTCCATGTGGGTGCTGGGGATTGAACCCGGGTCCTCTGCAAGAGCAGTCAGTGCTCTTAACTGCTAGGCCATCTCTCGAGCCCTAGCCTTTCTTATACAATATACAACAACATGCCCAAGAGTAGCATCACCCAAAATTGGCTGGACCCTCCAACATTATTCAACAATCAAGACAATACTCCAAAAATGTGGCCACAGGCCAGTAAATGGAGACAATTCCCCAAATGAGGTTCCCTCAAACTAGATATGTCAAGTTGACACTAACGCTATCCAGCACAGCAACCAACTCCTTTATTATTGGATTTAGAACCCACTCTGCAAGATGAAGGCCATACCTGGCACAATTTTTATGCCCAAGACCCTGTGGCTAGCTGGGTCATAGACTCTGAGGGAAAACTATAACTGTTATTCTGCTAAATGGACATAGTGTTTAAACTGATTTCTAATGACTATTCCTTAGACCCAAAGATTAGAGTGTCTCTCAACTCACAATTAAAAAGCTTCTTTTGTCGGTAGCTGGTGATGTATACTAAGGCCCACAACTGTCAACGTGCCAAGAACAAGATACTGCCCAGACATAGTTGGGATATCTTTATCACTCACCTTCCCCCAAATGTCAAGGATCATCGAGGAAGAGAGTTTGGAGTGACTGTAAATACCAGAGATCATGGATGACTACAAGGAAATAAGGTTTTCTGTATACAATAGGGCATTTGTATATATGAACTCGCAAAAAGTGTGATAGTCTGCATAAGATCTTTGCAAGCTCAAGCAGACAATATCCCAGCATAGATGGAGGGTGTGCATATAATTTTGCCCTGCCAGCTGAAGAGAATCTGGGAATTGACAACTGCTGAGAGAAAGCAAGTCTGTTTTCCTTAAGGGCATCACTCCTGGTGGGCCAACCACATTCCAGGGAAAAACCTCATGTCCAAGGTTATTTTCCCAGCAAAAATTGGACTCGGTGGGCTTTGATAATAAACAGAGAACACAAGGTAAGTTGGGCATGTAGGTGAGTGCAGATCTGAGAGGAGATTGGAGGATGAGCCTGAGAAAATATATTGCATGAAATTCTAAAAGAATTAATAAAAATATTTTAAATAAAAGGCTAATGTTAAATATAAAACCATAAAGTTTATGACTTCATAAGTTAACTCAAACCATAAAATAGTAATTAAAATCAAACAATGTAATAAAATCATAAAGTTGGTGGATCATAAATCATTTTAATAATGTTCTGGTTTCTTTTATTATAATAGTTTTCTATTTAAAAAATTAATATGTAGTTACTTCCGGCGGTGATTTAATAGTTATCATCATGATCTCCCACTTATTTCTTCAAATAAAATCCTGAATAATAAGGCAGGCGGATCTTTGTGAGTTCAAGGCCAGCCTGGTTTACAGAGTGAGTTCCAGGACAGCTGGGGCTACAAGGAGACCCTGTCTCGGAAAGACCAAAAAAAAACCAAAAATTCTGTTTCGCTTGCTTTTCTGGTTATTTTTTTTCAGCTCCTGCCTATTCCCTCTGCTATCCCTAAGGTGACATTCTTGGACAGACCCTCACCATATGTGAACATTTCCCTAACCTTTGGCTTTTTTGGGGCACCTCAGTATTTTAGCATAGAATTTATCACATTTTTCTTGCTTCCTCCTTAAATTATTTCTGAGTTATAGAGGTTACATTTTATTTATAAACTAGTTTCCAGTGCTTATTACTACCTTGCAATTCAGAAAATATTTTTATAATATTGATACAAAAAATGGTGAGGTCAGAAAGTAACTAAATTTTATAATCAAGGGAGGATATAACTGTGAATTTTAAACAGAAGAGTAATTGAAAAGAATATTTTTGATTTTCTGGTTTTGCCTTACTGCAGATATAGAAAGACTTAGCCAATTTAGGTTAGTTTGAAAGCAAGTTTATTTACCATGCTTATGTAATATCTGAGTGGCTATGCAAGGGTTTTGATAAAAACAATCTATCTTTTAGTACCCCCCCATATGAGTACAAGAATTAAATATGATAAGTGACTAGGAGATGAGAACTATGAATTTTGAGATACAACTTGTAGTCATTAAATGATTCTGTATAGAATGCTGACCATCTGAAAAATAATAAAGCCTGATTTCACTGCATATTGCGTCTAAAACTGTGGACTCTTTTACTAGAGGCTTGTTTTCTAAAATCAGATTATTATGTATGTGTGACTGTAGGTATATGAACGACTTTCACAATTATTACTGCTTTTACTAGTGATAGTAAAACCTAATTTTTGTGTTCCAATTTGTATGGACCTATGAAACCAATGAATTTCTGTTACTATGAAGAATCTGTCTTACATATAATTTTGAGGGTCATATCACCAGATATATCCACCATGGAAAATTATTAATGCAGCAATACAGGCCCACAAAATTAAGGCACATACGTTTTCAAAATAAAAATCCTCTTTAAAATAAAAAAAATATTTCTTCAAACTAGGGACCACATCAATGACACATTTTTCAAATTATCCTGGCTTTTACAAAACAGGGTCTCAACACCAAATGTGTTAGTTTCCTAAGACAAAAAGAAACACTATCAGGTATATTACGCCTATTTTCAAGATATGTAAGTATTATAGGTCAAAATGGAAGATCTAGAAAATTAATTCTAGAAGAAAATTTAGGAGAATAATTTTCTTCGTCTTGGATTAAAAATAATTCTTATCCATACTTAGCTGGCAGAGGAGATACCATGATCACAAAGGTGGTTTTCCCAGGGCGAGGCTCATCCATTGCACTCAGGTTGTGCTGACCCCTGCAATTTCCCCAAATGTGGGGAACTATACTGCATAATTTGTGGTAGTGGGGGACTGCATTCTCACTTTTCCCTGAATAAAATAATAATAATAATAATAATAATAATAATTCTTATCAAAGAAAAATTACAAAATAGAACACCATTATAAACATTTTTTAAGTATTTTTTTTATATTTTTTATATATTTTATATTTTTTATATATTTATATATATATATATATATAAATTATATATATTTTATATATTTATATATATATAAATTATATATATTTATATACTTATATATATATAAATATATAAAAAATATATATATTTTTTATATTTTTATATTTTTTATATTTAAGTAAAATGAATAATTTCTCACCAAATAGTTAAGAAAATGAAAGCCAGCCAAAGAAGAATAAAATATTGACAAATATGATAAAAATCTTACATTAAGAATATAAGCGGGGCTGGAGAGATGGCCTAGCGGTTAAGAGCGCCGACCGCTCTTACAGAGGACCTGGGTTCGATCCCCAGCACCCACATGGTGGCCGAGAACCGTCTGAAACTCCAATTCCAGGAGAACTCCAGTTCCAGGGGAATCCGAGACCCTCTTCTGACCTCTGCGGCATTGCACGACACGGGTGCACGGACTTGCATGCAGACAGTACATCATACACATATGGAAATAAATAAAATTAATAAAAAAAAAGAATATAAGCTTAATGCAGGGTGTGGTGGTACACACCTTCAATCCAAGCACTCTGGATAAGGAGGCAAATAGAACTCTGTGAGATCAAGACCAGCTTCTTCTATATAGCTAATCCCAAGTTAGGTGGGGGCTACAGGGAGACCTTGTCTCAAAAACCAAAAGAATTTAAGTTCTAATATCTAACAAAAAATCATTTAAATTTAAATGACGTGATGCTGAATAAATAAAAGATGTGCATGCTCCACCAATGAACACAAAACAATGGATAACAAGCTTATGGAAAAGAGGCTCAGAATTGTTACTCATAATTAAATACAAACTAATGTTAATAACTTAATGTCTTCACATATTCATTAGAGTGCTTATAATTAAAAAGAATGATCCTTATAATCAGTGAACATGCTTGTATATCATTCCGTGGATAAAAACATGTTTACAAGAGCACAATGATTTAGCTTCTGTTCATGAAGCAGGCCCCAGTGTATGGATCCACACTCGCTAAGGAACATGGCAATACACAAATCAGACTCTGTAGACTGTTCTGTATGTGTAGTAGAGTCTGCTGAATTGGGCAGGAGGCAGTGGGGAGAGGTGAGGATGAGGGATTGAAAAACCTATCTTGGGGTTGATGTTATGGCTCAGTAAATAAAGGCTCTTGCTGCCAGGTCTTCTATCCTCCATATAGAGAGTAAGAGTAAACAAGAAATGTAATTTTCATCCAGAAGCCTTTTCGTACTTGTTATTAATCCCATTATGAGGATGGATCCCACATGACACGAATGGTCCAATTAGCCCTGGTTCCCAACAATGTTGCCCCAGGGACTAATTTTGCAATTCAGACTTTCAGGGAACACCAGTAAACAGTTAGGATCTTTCCAGGGTCCTAAAATCCATACCTTATTCAGATAGAGAATGCCTTCGGGGGCTGGAGAGATGGCCTAGCAGTTAAGAGCCCCGACTGCTCTTTCAGAGGATCCAGGTCGATCCCCAGCACCCACATGACGGCTGAGAACCGTCTGTAACTCCAGTTCCAGGGGAATCCGACACCCTCTTCTGACCTCCGCGGCATTGCACAACACGGGTGCACAAACCTGCATGCAGACAGTACATTCATACACATATGAAAATAAATTGAAAAAAAAAGAGAATGCCTTCATTCATTTCACTAGTGTCAAAATACTTAACTTGTTCTGTTCAAATACATGGAATGCATAAGCTCACTGACATCAGATGTAGGTGAAAATACATTTTTTTTTAATTTTACTGAGCCTTTGCACATTTCATACAACAGATCTTAATCAAATTTAGGCTCTCTCCTCTATACATGCCCTCACACCCCCACACACCCTGCCAGACCTCGTGCATTCCACCATACATGTCAAGTGCTATCCAATCAAGCATTTGTATCCAGATGTCCTTCAGTGTAAGGTCATCCACTGGAGTGTGGTTAGCCTACCTAGAGATCCTAAATAAGGTGTACTATTGTAGAGTGTTATGAGCCTACATAGAGGCGTGCTTACCACTTTGCCTGCAGAACAGGCTTAACCTGTTCACTTACCTTTAATCCTAGCAGGCAGATCTCTGTGATTTCCAGGCTGTAGGGAAATCCAGCTTGAATTGCAGGCTAGCTGTCCAGCTGGCATGCCTCAGGGCACTGCATGGTAAAGAGTCTGGCTCCACCCCAGGCAGGAGCAAGCAGCATGGCCTAGGTGCACCATGCTGGGTGGAGCAAGGTGTGCAGTGCCCTGAGGCATGCCAACTGGACAGCTAGCCTGCAATTCAAGCTGGATTTCCCTACACTAGGCCAGCAGTGGTGGCACTCACCTTTAATCCCAGTCCTTGGGAGGTAGAGGCAGGCCCTGAAGCTAGCCATAGCAACAGCTGAGTCAGTGACCTTGGCCAATGAGAGTTCCCAGTAGGTCTGGCATGCCCGAGGAAGGAGCAGAGCAGACCACATATATACCCCTATCTTCCTCTAAAATGAGTCTGCAGCAGCTCGCTAGCTGCTTGCTTTCACCAGTGACTCCTGATGTCTGTGTGTTGATGCCGAGTCTCTCACCCCCACTTCTTGGCCGTGACCTGAACCCCTCTGGCTGGACCAGAGAAGTTACAACATCCTCTCCCTCAGCTAGTAGTTATCAGTCTCCAGTTCCTACTCCAGGCCCCGGTCTGATTGACTTGGCATACATCTTGTGCTCAATGCCATTGCTGCCACACGTACACAGTTGCAAACTTCCAGTGGCTGGGAAGCCTGTTTCCCTGCGTTCATGGACTGACCCTAGTTCTTACCTTCCCTCTCCCTCTTCTGAAGTGGTCCCTAAGCTACAGGTGGGTGAGGTTTAATACAGCAATCCTAGAAACATTTGGAGACCGCACCATTCTCTGGTTCCTTTAGCCATTATCTAACTTGCAGCTTTTCTGTGGTGGATCTAATCTCTATATAAGTACATGTCTGTGACTTCATTTGAAATATACATGGAGACAATCAGGGCCCAGTGATCTTTGTATTCTTCATAACTGCTGCCTGATATGTCAAAATTTATAAATGTCCCTTCTGGCAAAGTAGGTCAATTTTTACCAGAGCCTATTTGAACAACAGTTACGGTAACTGAAGGACATTCTGTGCCAAGGGGTTAGCAAAGTACTTGCAGCTCACAAGCCAAGGAATGACATGGACTGGGCAATGCCTTTAAGGAAGTCTCATCCCCAGATTCAAGGACTGAAAGAATAGTAAGCTTAAGAGATCTCTGAAATGCTTTTGAGACTTTTCACCCACTGTCTCAATGAACAGCAACTCTTACCTTTCTATTCATGGTACTTTTTTTTTTTTTTTTTCCTTTTTGAGGCAGGGTCTCCCTTTAGTCCTGGCTGTCCTGGAGCTCTCTCTGTAGATCAACTCTCTGGAATAATGGGTGGGTTGTTCTAAACTTCTGTTTATGTTTCTTCAAGATTCCTTTTCATGCTTTACCTGACCAGATTTGGATTCTGTTAATCTTTCTCTGTTTTATTCTTTTTACTTTAGTTTTCACATGATTTTTACATGATTTTTCTCTTCTCGGATTTTACTCTTGGATCTTAAAAGAAGAATAGCTCCTTTAATATTTTGCTTAGACATTTCTTCTTTCTCACATTTCATGTTCATCATTCCTACATTCTGCTTTCCATACAGCATACAACATGGATACAATTCAATGAAGCTCTTCACTACTTCAGATAAGGAAAAATTGTGTAGCGCGTTCCTCATTTTTATTTAGTATCAGTGAATATGTATTTAACAGTCCTTGCAACATTTTGCTTATCACTATATGAACTCTAAGAGGTTTTATTTTTTTGTCCTGAATATTTTAACTTCTGAACCTTCACAAGGATTATGCTTAGGGCTCAATGTACAGCAACCTAGTTTTGATTTACATACTCATCCACTTTTCCAGATTCCACCATTACTTAGTTCCAAAACTAGATCCCTGGTTTCAGGAGAAAGAAAAAGTTCTGTTAGTCTTTGCTATATTACCATGAAAAAATACCCAAGAAATGGTAATTTTTATTGAACAAAAATTTGTTTTCCTCATAGCCCAATAAGCTGTTCCATCTGTAATTTGCCTTGGTTATGATGTTTTATCTCAACAACAGAAAAGTAACCAATACACAGAAGAGGCTGGGTATGGTAGTATATATCTGAAATTCCAGTGTTTAGAAGACAGAGGCAGGAGGATATGAAGTTCAAGAGCATCCTCAGCTACTTAGAAAACTCAGAGCCAGCCTGAGCACATGAGACTTTGATTCAAAATAAAGAGAGAAATAAAAATATAAGCTGTAAATGATGTATAAATAAGACACAGCCCTAGATATATGCCAAAGCTTAAATGAATGTTATATAAAACAGTGTTGTAGTATGCTTGTGACTTAAATGAACAACAATTTCCTTTGAAAATAAGTTAACATAGATTTTTTAATGCTAGGCCAAAATGATTAAATAAGTTGAATAAATCTCTTTAATGCATTTATCAAAAGAGACCACAGGATACATGGTACTGTATGCAAATTTTCCCAAAGTATCAGAAAGAAGATATTATAAATTCATAGAAAATATCTTTGTCACAGAATACTAACTAATGAAAATGTTCTCAGTTCTTTCCATTAACATTTATTCTTTTGACACATTAATTAAAATTTCTTGTGAATACACTTGCTTAAATATTTGAGTAATTTTCATTATCAATATGGAAATAATACAAAGATTCATTAAGATAAATATCAGAATAAAATTGTTTATCTGCCTTCCCTTAAAAATTTATGACTAGGAAAAAAAATTCTCACCAGGGCTGGACAGATAGTTTAGTAGTTAAAAGCAATGCCTGGTCTAGTAGTGGACATAGGTTAAGTTCTCAGGGCCCACATGGCAACTAACAATTATCTGTAACACCAATTCCAGGGGATCTTATGTTTGTTCCGACTTACATGAGCATTGCATGACCTGAGTGCACTTATATACATGCAGGAAATACACGCAAATACATAAAACAAAAATAATGATGTATTTTTAAAATTAGGACTAAATGCTGTAAATGTGATAAAGATGAGAATTAAAGGATTAAGAGGGACATTGTAGATCCTAGTTATGTGTGTTGAAATTCAAAGTATAGAAGTGTATTATTAAAAAATAATAGATACCAAAAAAGGTTGAAGATCAATATGCCAGGATCAATTGAATTTATTATTATACTAATAGGAAACATACAGTTAATATAATTTTATTGCAGACACAAGGCATCATTTAGTGAAATTCATGTCACACCACAGGATGTATCCTTTCTTTCTCTCTGATACTTAAACATAATACCATTTCAGTTGAAGTCCTGTGAAAGTTTGGCAAGGTCTTTATAGATAGGAGAGTAGATTTATCTAATGGCTGTTCTTTGATTGACACCATTGACTTTTAGTAGGGCGAATCAGTGGTATAACATATCCACTATTTACTCATTCTCATGGGACTTGAGGGGAAGGGAATCTGACACAAATGGACTAAATGCATGACGGTGGTTATGATGTAATAAAGTCCATTTTCTCTTACTCTGGGAATGTACTTTCATGTTCTTGATACACTGGCAGACAAAATGTGATCTTAAATCTTTATCTTTGGACTGGTTTATTTTTAGTATTTGTATTGAGATTTCATATAATGTATTTTATGATATTAAGAGCTACTTCCATATCTACCCATCTCTCTCCCTATTTTACTATAACCTCCACCTGACTTCATGGCCTCTGTTAATATTTGGCAATTTTTAAAGAATAATTGAGTAGTCGCAGGGGAGATGCCATAACGCGCCAGGCCAGGTACACAGCTCTACAGCGCTAGGCGGGGTCTGGCAGGGGGCAGCTGGGAGAGGGTCTCGCTGTGAACACGTCTACGGGGTCCCCAGCCCAGAGGGACCGCGCTTGGGTGAGCAGGGTCGCGTTTCCCTCTGCTCTGGTCCCGGCTGGACTTGTGGGCGGGAACCGGGGTCGCAGGGGAGACGTCATAACGTGCCAGGCCAGGTACACAGCTCCTCAGCTCTAGGCGGGGTCTGGCGGGGGGCAGCTGGGAGAGGGTCTCGCTGTGAACCCGTCTACGGGGTCCCCGGCCCAGAGGGACCG